>JAVRXN010000009.1:112972491-113434507 GCA_033556935.1 Timema podura
TAAAAGAATATATTTCAAATAAAAGAATTGTATCTTTAATAGTAATACAACTTTACAATGATAAGTTATTTTGTATCTCAAATAGTTGCATAGAAATGATTAAAGTACCCTCAAGGTCATTTACATGAGAAAATGAGATTTGCCATCTTGTTTATGATATAAAATTTAATCAAAACCGTTTGAGTGAATTGATTTACCCATTGAGGATGAGTTAGAAAGGCATATGGGAAAGAAGTGGCAGATATTGATGGAGATCTCGACACAAAAGTAGGAAAAGAGAGAGAGTGTGAGCACATGCTAGTAAAACAAGGATGGGGAGAGAGAAACGAGGAAAGTAGAAGGCTGTTGGAGTTATGTGCAAGAAATAAAATGAAAGTGGCAAACAGCTGGTGTAATAAAGAAAGAGAACATGTAAATGATGCATTATATATACTATATTTATTTAGAGATAAGAAAAATTCTTGCATTTAATGCTCTGGTCTAATCAGGGGTGTCCAGCAACCTGGCAAATGGAATTCTTAGGGAATTTGTTTTGTCAGGGAAAAGTCTGAACATTTAATCAAATTTCTAGAATATTTACATTTTGTCTATAAAAATACACAACTTTGAATTTTAAATCTTAAAAACAATATTTTTCTTTTAGTTAACACAGCTGATCATGTCAAGTAGACTAATTTGAATTTTCAAGTTCATTATGTGAATTTCTTTTAGTCTTTAGTCAGGCTGAGCTATAGTTATGCGCGTGAGCAAGAATTTGATTATATTATAGGTAGAGGGAATTATGAATTACTCTTGTCTCACAATTATTTTAAACTGTTTTGTCACTAGGCAATCTTTTAATGACTCAATATGATCTCACTAAAATCTATTTTTTACTACCTAATAACCCCTTTGCCTTAGGCGGAAATTGTTAACCCTTTCGTTGAGTTACACAATTTCATTGTGTTTGTGTATCTTTAGTTATGGCCCAAAGGAAGATAAATCACATTGTGAAATTCAATTTACAGGGCTTTTAGGGGTAGTCTCTAAAAGTCCCCTTTTATTTTAACATTTTGGACCCCAAGTCCCTTTTTCTTGTTAAAATTGATGAGTTAACTGATGAAAAATACTATTAACTTTTACAACAAAAAAAGTGGAGGTAAGTTTCTTAACCGTTATTAATTTGCCTTAAAATTTATCAAACATTTGAGTGTGTTGTTTAGGCATATTCTTATTTGATTGTAATTAATTTTAGTGCCTTTTTTTTTTAATTACTGCCCCCAATGAAGTAAGCTGAGGGGACATTTAAAATAACTTGGTATTGTTATTATTGATTGTGCAATATCTAAAATCTGTTGTATTTTTAGCCATTGTTACTTTCATTACTTTAGGCTATACTAAATAATATTTATATTAATCTGTAATATAATATCAGTATTTTGTAAAGACTATTCCTGTTTGTTACCAAGTAAAAGTTTATTGAAATAAAATAAAAATGTACCGGTAAGCCATTCTTCATCCAGGAGTTTATCTTAAATGTATTATACTATAGGGCCAACTTATTTATTTCATAATAATAATAATAATAATAATAATAATAATAATAATAATAGTTATCAAAAATCCAATAATACTTTTTAGAGTGAGATCTTATTAAAATAAGGACTTAATCATAATCTATAGACATCAATATTTTTTTTACTTAAAATACAAGTAAATGTGACCGTCTAATAGATAAAGCCTGGTTTTCGAAAGGTGTCACACTAAATGCTATATACAATATATTGCATTTTTGTGAGTTTCACTATCACAATAATTCAAAATTATAATAGTATGTAGTATAAAGAACTTTTTAGAGTAAAATATTTATTATTTTATTCCATTCAATAATTCAATCAATATTGTATTTGACATGCATTTCAGATGTTTGCTTAGCTGGCAAATAATTGGTAGGGGTTTTAATAATTTTTTTGTTTGTTTCTGAGTTTCTCAGTTTTTTCTAACGTGCAAAAAATGTTGGTCCCAAAAAGTTAATTAAAAAAAAATGTTGGTCTCTAATTCTAAATCACTTTTTTAGTGAGGTTGAAGTGCTAAACGCCCTGAATTTAGCTTTTATCTGTCTCATAAATACTTGTTTGTTTATAAGTTTTGACCACTGGGGGTAATGATAATGTCAACAGTGCCATGCTAAATATGAGATATTAACCTAGTATCCTTATCACAGCTAAGGCGACGTATGCTGCCATTGCCAAGACGTATGCATACCTGACACCAGATCTTTGGAAGGAAATGCCACTGACCAAGACTCCATACCAGGAGTTTGCTGATTATCTTGCAAAGAATCATCGTCCTGTCGGGGGCCAACGCGAGTCGTAAACCTTGTCTCTTCCATTCAGTTGTCATTGAGTGAATAAAACAACCACTGTTAAATTGTTGTGTCATTTGTTTTTCTTGAGTATTTTCCTATCTGTCTCGAGTCAACCCAGCGTAGGATTGACACTTTTTTAAGAGGTTTTAGTTTTTTGAAATACAAACACATTTATTTACATAAGTTTGTAATTTCCTTTTTGTGTAAGCTGTCTTTGTAATTCACTTAAAACGGCTTTTCAAACAAAAGCTTCTAAAAGGCTGCCTTCTCTTCATATTTATAAAGATGCCGAGCCAGATTAAATGATTGCGGTTGATGTCATACAAACCATATTAGGTTGTATTCATGCGGATGTGTTTACAAAATTATTTTTTATTTTTGAAACTAATATTTTGTTTGGCTCGTTCTCAGTCAGCATTTCCAATATGGTGTTCTGCAAGAAACTATAAAATTAAAAAAGAAATTTATTAAACTATACTAATAAAATAAGAAAAAAATAATCGGATATCATAATTATCATTTAAGAGGAAGAGCTTATTTACTACCCTGACAGGCACATATACAGGGCAGGTACATTTATTTATGGGCTATGAAAGAGAACAAAAAGTATTATTGGCCATATTTGACCTTGAACCAAGAAAAGTTTTGTCTGCGGCGCATTTTTTTAGGAGCTATGCTTAACATATTTGAGGGGTTCCATTATGTTGTAAAAAATATAAAAGTTTCCTGACTAAATTTAATTGGGAAACACTGCTATACGTTATAACTGAGCACCATTTTTGATAGATACAAGTGTGAATATAATATGTTTTGAATAATTATTCCAAACACATATCTCTGATTGTCAAAACCACAAAACATAATATATATTTACTTCTTTCAATAAGTTATGAAAGTCATGTATACAGTAATTCTTAGGGATGTATTATTACTCTTTGATAACACTTTTGATAGATAATATAATACTAAGCAAATACTCATTTCCACATGGTTAACATTAATGACCTTAAGCTACTTGGTTAAGGGTGAGTAAGGTTGAATTTAGAGGAAGTGTACCCGCAATATGTGGAAGGAAAGTAATAACTATTTTGGAAAAATCACCTTACGTACACCCGACTGGGATTCAAACCTCGATTTCCCCATCATTGGCAGTCTAGTCTATTGTGAGAATGATGTCTTAGAATATATGGCCACAAGAGCGGATAGCTGTTGGTTACCACCCCTCCTATTCTGGATAGACAAGTTTGGCAGTTGATGAAATAATGATGGAAGCTTATGCAAAGCTTATGAAATTTCAAATACATAACTTTAAATTCATACTATTTTAAAAATTCAAAATCATGCTAGTTTAAAATTTTGAATTGGATTCCAAAACCACTAAGATTTGGAATGCATGGTTGCACTTAGAAATATTATTTTGAATTGTATCCCTCAAACTAAATTAATCAGAAGTCACCCACTGGTGGTCGCATGGTCTAAGGCGCTAGCTTATCTTCAAGTGGACTAGACTGATGGAAAGATCTGTCAGGTGTATTGAGGGTGGTTTTTCCAAAATGGTTTGCCACACAAATGCGGGTACACTTCCTCTAAATATAACCTTAGTCCTTTAACCATTAGCATTCTATTTGGAAGGAGGTACAGGAAAGGTGGTCCGGATAACCACATATAAAAGGAACTAACAAAATATGGCTTTTAAAATGAAAATAACAGTTCACACTTTACATTGCTACCATTGGACAAAGAGGTAATGGCTGCCTCTTGAAGAAAATTGAACCTCACCACCCAATCCCTTACCTAGGTTTCAGTCTACTATTAACGTAATTAGGTGTAACGGGTAGTAAGATACTGTGATAAAAACAAATTGGAAATAGGTTTTTGAAACTTTTGACATAATATAGCCTCACTTTTACATATTCCCTGAGAGTCTATTAAAATAGTCAAACTTATAAGGCAGTGGCCAATAATACCTTTGCTCAGGTCTACATGGTCCACATTTTGTTCAAATATCTGGAACCCACAGGTGTTCCAGATCTACTCCTGGTCCCCTGACCCAGAAACATTGGTGGTCTAGGTCACTACGCTTGTCCCCTAAACCTCACCAGGTAATCAGACCTCTAAGACAAGTCACTCTTGTCGAACATTGTAAGCTCAAAGACCTGTTATCACAACATACCACCGCATGGTTGAAATCCTAAACTCATCTATCAGACATTGCTCTTACATGACACATGTCACTGGTTTGGTTCTCCAGGACATTAAAAGCTGTCTTGTATAAAACTTAATCCTTAAAATATGTTTTAAAAAAATCCCTTAATCACCCTTATAGGCCTTAAGTCACTTGGAAAATGGTTGTTATTCAATCATGACACTTTACTTTCAAAGATTATTTTCAGTTCACTACTTTGAACCAAAATTTGCTATAACATATCTAAAACACTCAGTGGTACAATTAGAGTTGACTGACCCACTTTGGTGGCAGCGTGTTCTAACTCTCGCAGTAAACTGGACTGCTGATGACCGAGAGATCAGGGTTGGAATTTCGTTTGGACGCGGTGCTAATCGGTTCCATGACACCGTCGGGTACATTGGCCAAATCTACTTTAGAAGTCATCTAACTCTGATACAGTCAAAGTTATTGACGCCAAAAAATTAGGCCCTTGGCCAACCAGCACTTTTCCCAAACAAAATGTTCTAACAACTGTCGATTCCTTGTGTACAAAGTAATAATACCTATTCTTTTCTACCTCGATAACGGAATAGAGTTATCATTAATTAATTGAATTTAAATCTTGTCACTTATATGTAACTCTTTATCTTTATGTTTACGTTTTAATAAACTTCTATATTTCTTTGATGCATTTTCCTGCCCTATCCTTCATCAGTTATAACTTATTTAAATATGTACCAGCAATCGTTTCTTTTCCTAGGTAGGTGATAGGAGAAGCAACGATGCAACTTCAAATTTTCCATTCCTTATGTATTGATCCTCCTTATTAATTACAAATATGTTAAACACAATAAAAAACACTCAGCTGATACATCTTGACTAAAACATGTGTTAAAAAATTAGAGGATGGGGTTTGGGGGGAATGTATGCAATTAGTGATAAAAAGTATGTAATTTGATTTTGAATTATTTTAATTGAAAAACACTAAACAATTTGCTTTCGGCTGCTTCACCTAGGTCAGATGTTCCAGAGGCGAGCACCATGTCTTTATCACGCTTCACCTCACCCCTTCTACAGAAAGTTTAGCTCGATGTTGATTGGCTGGCATTTGACATTAGTATTTCAAGATATAATCCAAACAAAAGCTTTACTAGAATGGAAAATATCAATTTGAAAAGTTAATACCCAAAAAATAAAGTTTTTGAATTGAAATTTCCTAAAGATGTTGCTTACAACTTTAATTATGTTGATTTGGGCTATTTAAAATTTTAAATAGAATCCCACACTGATTTATGATTAAAACAAAAGAAGATACTATTATGTCTAGAGCCTATATTGTATAAGGTTAGGCCTATAATAGATAATTGGAAGCATGTTGAAAGTGATCATAATAGGCCTAACTTGAACAAAAGTACAATTGAAATTAGGATGTTTTATAACTAAACCAACAAAGAGAATATAATCATTATTAACTGATAAACTTTGGAGAGAGCCGGTGAGAGAATGATAAACAGGAAGTATAAACTTATACAAAAATTAATGAAGTGTCCTTTGCTATTTAAAATGTTGGCACCTTTACTAACAATTAGCTAAAATAAAATTCCAAATCTTAGTAGTTTAAAGTTTTGAATGATTGAACACATTTCTTTATTATAAATACATTGATCCATTATATTTCATTCAACTCACACCAGCTGTTTTCATCAAAAAAACTTGTGGGTTTTATAGTATTTAATCTATTCATTGTTTAATAGACAATGCCTAGATACAGCAATATAAGAAAAATTTTAAAATCCAGCCTTAAAAAAAAAGTAGAAATGAAGATTTTTCTTCTTTTATCAAATGTATGCAAAATTAACTCAAATTCTTTCTTTAGCAAATCTACTTAATATTTTTGAAAAATGTTAGATATATCAAATACCCAGCCGTCTCTTTTATCTATTAGTTGGTATTGTAGGTAACATACTAGAAAATCGTTGACATCTTTTATTATTGTGTTGTTTGCACCTTATTATAACCACCATAGCTGATAGTGATGTCAAATTCACCATTGTTCCACATTTATACAGAAGTTAAGTTTAAATGTTATTGGTAAGAATTAACTAAATTTAAATTAATCGCTTTTATTATGTTTGTGGTAAATATTACTCCCAAAATTTCTCATTCACAGTAATGGTATGGTCATGTAATGAGAATGGAAAAAGGATATAGGAAAAAGACCACAAAGGAGGCCAAGAAAGAGAAGGGAGTAGCAGATAACAGAAAGTGTTCAAGTGAGAGGAGAAGAATGGAAGACATTTTTGCTTAGTTTGAATCTGACTCAATAACAGAACTATCATTAAAGGAGATATATTATATTGGTGCCTTTCAAACCAGCAACCAATGAACATTGTGCTATGCAGGTCCCAAAGAAAATTAATCCTACAGTTTGTCATTTTGTTCTCCTTGCACACTTCCTATTTAAGTGTACTACTATAGTGATGGCATTAAGAATTTTTTTTTAAATGGATGCTTACCGTATTTCATAAAAAAGGGTTTTTAACTGCTTTCAAATGTTTAATGAAAACACTGCAAAAACTAGGGTGTCCTTAACAATGCCTAGTATTGTATTCACAGAGGCTTGATGCTAACCAAGAAATATATAAAGTGCATTCATATGCTCATTACTCAAATGTTCATAATTGTTTTGTAAATAGCTAACCTTACCAAAAAAACATGTGGTGAAAGGTAGAATGGATCTTCGTATAAATGTCTCCAAAACTAAGGTGATGGTTTTTGATAAGGCTAGATCAGAAAATGATTGTCAGCTTAGTATGAATGGTAAACTGTTAGAAAAAGTGAATGATTTTGTGTATCTGGGCAAAATGTTCTGTAAAGATGGAAAAATAGATGGTGAAATCTAGAGACAAATGGATGCATCTTGAAGAGTAGTTGGATGTATGTGGACTATTGAAAAGAATGAAGTATCGAAAGAGGTAAAGATTGTGGCACATAAAAGTGTGGAAGCGTGGATTTGTCAGGAGAAACACAAGTGCAAGGTGAATGCTGTTGGAATGAGGTATCTAAGAAATGTGTGTGGAAATACTCGTATGGACAGAGTCAGTAATGAATGGGTGCTGAAGGTGCGGTTTGAAATGGAATCCAATAGGTCAATGTGAAAGAAGTGTCCTACATTGGTTTGGCCATGTTGAGAGGATGAGTGTCAATCGAGTGACAAAGCAAATATATGAAGGTAGAGTGTGTGGATCAAAAGGAAGGGGTAGGCCATGTAAGACATGGCTAAATGTTGTAGACGAATGCATGAAAAAGAGAAACATTAAGAGTTTTAAGAATAAAAGAGCATGTATGACTCGGTATATGGATGTTGTTGAAGCGAAAGGATTATGCAAGGTTAGGGAAGTGTGGATAGATTAGTTAGTTTTCTTAAAAACGTGTGCATAGTTTATTGCCTACCCTATAAGGGAATGGCGTGATTTAGATATGTTAAGTACCAATATACATAAAATTCCTCTCAAAATGATTTATCTCTATAAGGAAAACCTCTTCGCTTTAAGAGGTAATTGTATTATATTTGAAAGAAGGTATAGTAAAGGTGGATAGAGACATATAAAAGGGACGAACATAATATGGCGTTTACAATGAATAGAAGAATACAGTTCACACTTTACATTGCTGCCATTGGACAAAGAGGTAATGGCTGCCTCTTGAAGAAAATCGATCGTCACCGCCCAATCCCCCGACCTAGGTTTCATTCTGTCGGAATTCATCACAGAGGAGTGTGAAACGTGCAACGCAACTTCCTAAAAGAGGAAACCAAAAAAACACAAAAGGGAGAAAATGGAAAATAGTAAAGAATGATAGGACATAGATAGGAACATGTAACAGGCAAAACATAAAGGACAAACACAGGAAAATGACATTGGACATCTCAAAATGATTTATAGTTTACAATCTAACTATATTTTAAACCAATCACATATTCTTTATATTACGACTATTTGTAAAATACGTTTAAAGAAAAACACTTCTCCCAAATATATATGCCCAAGTTTTTATGATAACTACTTGTTTTACTAATAGTCATCATTATAGCTGGCCGCACACACGGTTATAATAACCTAGTGTTAATGGTACTTAATTAAATATGGAAACATCTTCAGAACATTAACAAAGAACATTTTAATCTTATTGAAAATCCAGTTTAGCTTTGTGACATTGAAGAAAATTTACTTTTAAATGTGCCTATATATGATTTATATACATTAAAAATACTTTCACAGTTATTAATAATTATTATCACTGGAAAGATTGACGACACCCAGTATACCCACAAAAACATTACTGCGTGTGCCACTAGTAGTTAGTGTGCCAAGGTCTGTGTCTTGAGTGGTTCTGTGTTCCTGTGCAGCAGAGAGAGCACACAACCCATGATGGATTATTTGTATCAATTTAAATAAGGAAATAAAGGTCATAGTGTGAAAGAAATAATTTAATTGGCTTTCAGGTAAATTCATACAGGAAACGGAATATTAAAAAGGTCTTGAAATCAAGTGAACTAAACACTTTGTCTTGTTGATTTGAACGTTGACATCTCCTCCTGGAAAATGCAAAAGAAATTATTTTTTTAACACTTTTGCTAATATCTAAGCTCATTAAATTATTTTATGGCAAAATATAATAAGGTAATTTTATGTATACCTTTTGAATACAAGGTGCATGACTTATAGCTAACTCAACCTAATGCAATGTACATATATTTGAGAAGGAGCCCATATACAAGTATTCTAGCCACCCTAGAATCCAACTAGGGATCTATAATTTGGCCTCTAGTTACTTAGCCACCCTCATAAGAAGAAAAGAAAAAAAGTTATGAAAACATTTTACAAAAAGTAAACTCATAAGCATAAGGGTATTAACTGGTTTGCTTAACAAATTATGTAACTAATACATTATAGGAACAAGGGACTAGTTTTATTTTGTGAAGGAAGAATGTAGAATTATTGAGACCTGGTTAAAACATTTAATTTTTTTATTATATAATTTTATATAATATTTACTAAGTTTGACACAACCTAAATTCTGTGAGATAGCAGTGTTTTGAAATATTGTTGAACGTGTACAGCTCCATTTAATTCGAGACCCATCTATATTAATAGAATTAAAGAGTTTGTTTGTCTGTCATGAGCAATGCATGGTTTCTACCACATGATGAGGTTTGAAACAGGTTTGTAAACAAACATGTACATCTCGAAGCCAGAATTTAAAATTTTTTACTATATTTTATTTTAAATTTATTAAAAACTGGTTCGAAATAATAAATAAAATTAAGTGTGTTTTTCTGTTCGTTTGAGACAAAGAAAAGTGCTGCCTGAGGTAATCACACAATTCATTGCACGGTTACACAAAGCAACGCCAGGTATTTCTAATAGTTTATTATATTTTGGAAGAAGGTATAGGAAAGGTGGATAGAAACATAAAAGGGACGAATACAATTTGGCTTTTACAGTGTAAAGAAGAATACAGTTCACACTTTACATTGCCGACATTGGCCTCCTAAAGAAAATCGATCATCACCGCCAAATCGCCCAACCTAGGTTTCATTCTATTGGAACTCATCAGGGAGGAGTGTGAAACGCACAACACAACTTCCTAAGAGAGGGGGGAAAAAAACACACACAAAAGGGAGAAAATGGAAAATAGTAAAGAATGATAGGACACATAGAAAGTAACATGTAAAAGGTATAACATAAAGGACAAACACAGGAAAAGGACATTGGATGCGAATAAATAATATATCTCTATAAGGAAAACTTCTCTTCACTCTATGAGGCAAATTTCCATTATATTTGGAAGAAGGTATAGGAAGAGTGGATAGAAACACATAAAAGGGATGAACACAATTTGGTTGTGTAATCAAGTAACTATCTATTTATTTTGAGGCTGTAATGTAATAATATATCAGTCCAGGTTACTAAGGCTATATTTGAATAGAACAGTTAAGGTACAGGGTTTTGTAAGCCACACCCATCTGTTGTTAGGTACCTTGCTAACAATGACACACACACACACACACACAATATTTACAAACTATTCATCATTAACAAAAAATTATCTTTGAAGTGTTAATTTATAATGGCTGTCTTTATACCCATCCGAGCTATCTACATATTTACACAGTGCAGGTAAGAATGATAAGGTTTCAAAAGAGAGAATATAAATATGGGAGGTAGCAAAAATTGTGTTCAAGATGTATTGTGGTTAACAGAGAAACGTTATGTTTAAAATGGACCAGAATTGATATTTTTAAGTAATTATAGTTTTATCTAAAATATTTTATGCATTTCATAAATATGAATATTCTTTTCTGACAGTATGCAGCGATCAGGAGCAGTACAATTATTGCAAACTATTTTAATTATTTTTAAATGCGAGCGGAGAGGAAAAAAGAGGAATTAAAGAAACTAACTCTCTACACTTTACAACCACCATAAATTATGAGAAGACAAAGTAGGCCTACTGTGTTTCCACAGAAAGTTATATATCAAGAAATGTGATACCACCTTATTACAAATATTGACAAATGTGTGTGACTACTTCTACTATAGTAGACAGAAGAAAGAAAGAAGATGTCATTTTTGTTCATTAGATTCTTCCCACATTTTTCCTCTTAGGTGGGCTTTCTTAGTTAAATTTGCACATGGTGTCCTTAGAGCATGCGCACTTAAACAGGATATTCATAAATACATCATGCCACAGCTATGCTCACATAAAACACCGTAAACTTAAATATCTCCAACACAGTCAGATTGGCTCAAGCCCAAGAAAAGTTTTATCCCAAACAGTGGACTAGAAAACCTATAGTATAAAATAAGTATGGAGTAAGTTGGTGATGATGGATTAAGTATGGAGTTGTTTATTGAGCTATATACACAGTTTCTTGCCTACCTCCATAATGGAATGGCATGATCAGGTATGTGAGTATATAAATCAGGTTTGTGGAATCGGCAGACTAAACATTTGACTCCGACTCTCCTATTTTCCTACTGTCAGACTCCGACATAATAGAAAATGTATATTAATTAGAAGGTAATAAAAAAATTACTGTAGTAAAATCATTTTCTATAGCAAATATATTACTAATTAATATGCAATTAAGATTTTAAAATACTAAAATGGTAACAAAGGTTATTTCATCAACAACAGGTGAATTATTAAGCTACTTAGGTGCATATAACATAAGATATTAAATAAAAAAACAATTTCTGAACAAGAAAACTTTCCTATATTCCATCTCTTTCTTGTGTAATCAATCAGTTGCATTCATGGTCTTACTGGTCCCTTTTTCCCTTCCATTTTTCCTCCTTCATTATCACTGAATAAACCATTTCTTCTCATAATGTGCTCCATCCCCTTGGCCTTTCTTCATAGAACTGCACAAACTTCTTCATTAGTCACCTGATGCATCCACTTTATCCTCTTTATTCTCCTTCAACACCGCATATAAAATCTTTTGAAAAATGTATTTTCCTTTTCCTTATGATTCATACATTTCAATTCCATACAAAGCAATGCCTCATAATATGTAACACCTCAGCAGTATCTTCCCCTAATTATAAGTTTTTTATTTTGAAGGCGGAATCGGAATTGGTACCTTTCTACAAACTCCTACTTCAGCCAAAATTGCCTAAGACTCCGACTTCACAGCCCTGATATAAATAGTAAAAAAAAAGTATAAAATATTGTACATTTTTACTGATACTGACTCAAAGACTCCACAGCCCTGCCAAGAAGTGTATTTGTCATTTCAATAAGTCAATTAGTTTAGTCCTAAAATAGCCTTTGTAGGTCAACATTATTTTTAATTTATTAGTTTTCTGAAAATCATGGCTTCTTTATATCATTTTATAAGTTTACCTTTTCCACATTATGGAATAAATGCAAACTACTTTTTTAAACCTGCAATTATTTTTCCAGGGCTTTAAAGGAATAAAAAAAATCTAATTAAATTTTATAAAATCATGTTTTAGTAGTAAATTACACACCAGTGACATTCACATTGTGTTTTCAAGTTTAATTAAAACTCACCTTGTGTGGTTCTGCAATATTTACCAAAATTTCTTATCAAATTCAATAAAAACAGTATGAATTTTTTGTAGCACAGCGCAAATGCTTCTATAGGTCCTAAATGGGCGATAATTATTATGCTACGGGATTATTTATGTGTTATTGCCCTGTGATTGAGATCCATTTATAACAATAACGGGTTTTATGATGATGATGATGATGCGTGCATGCCTTACTGCGCACTTGCACACGGTTGTGTGATCTGATTAGTTCTGATATTTAATCTTGTTAAATGAACAAGACTTTTGATGTTGCACACGATTTATTTGAATGAATACACCTTCGGTACTGAAGATATGATATTAAATGATACAGATTGTTTTTCTGTGACATGTTCCATATTCTGAGTATTGTGTGTTGTGTAGATTTATGTTGCTACTCTTTTTCTTACCGGCACTGTTTTTATTTTACTGACACTGCTGAGGATTCATACTCACAAGTTACTTACATATGACCTACCCCTTGCCTCTTGGGCCTCTTATAACCAGTGTCAAAACTAACTAATAGAAAAACTCATGGCGACCTTATGTTATGAAGGCTGGCTTCCTATTGGGTAGAGGGAGCCGATGAATCACTAGATTTTTTAATACAGTGGAGTTCTCTTTTAAAGAAAAAAAAGTTTTAAAGTGAAGTGTATTGAAATTAATTCTAAAAGCGCGTGATTTTCCATGGATGAAGTATTAAAAGGCAACTTTACATACAGCACTTTTAAAAAAAATATACTTCATCCATGACTTTTTGAATATACGAGAGGAGTCCAAAACAGTATCATTACAAGTTTTATATAAATCGCCAAGCTAGTTTCTGAATAATTTATAATTTATAATGTTCTAGAATAAATTAATAGTTTGCTACATGCTTCAGTGGCCGCATGGTCTAAGGCATTGGTCCCCAAACTGTGGTTCACAAACCTCCAAAGGGTTTGCCAAAATATTTCGGTATTGGCGGATTTTTAAAGAACAGTTTGTGAAATTTTGTGAAGGACATTTACAAGATTCTATTACCTAAACTTGATGAGATTTCTGTTTATTATCTCTTCAGAACCTATGCTTACTTTTTATACTCCTCCATCAATAATTTGTAATGCTTTCCACAAAAGAAACAAGCTCAGTGCTTAAAGTGACTGTTTATCCTCTATGGTTCCTGACTTTAAAGCTCTGTGCCATCCAAAGCAAGAACATCCTTCTCACTAAGTCACGAGAACAAGTGAGTTGTTAAAACTTGTAAACCATTTTGAAACTTAAATCAGTATGGAATTTTGTGATTATAGAAAGATATTTCAATTATGTTAAAGAAGCAATTTCCAGTATCACTTTAAAATACATTTGAAATGTGATAATAATGTGACAGTAAAGATAAGCTAATCTTTCTTAGTTTCAGTTTTAATTTTTTTAAATAAATGTATAATTGTTTGAACTTGTACTCACGCAGTTTCAATATTCTTGCTATACTTTTGTTGCGGTATCCTAAAGTACCTACCGGCGCTTTAGTATGTTAATTCAAAGGTATTAGACCTTTTGATTGCAATTAATAACTAAATTTAATAAAAATTAGGTATAAAAACAAGTGAGTGGCTATGTATGTTTACCAGAGGGTGCGTGCAACTCGGATGTTTGTGAAAGGGGTTCGCAAGTCGAGAAAGTTTGGTAACTACTGATCTAAGGCATCACTCTCATGTTACTAGACTGCCAATGACAGGGAGATAGGGGTTTGAATCCCAGTTAGGTGTAGTGAGTGTGGTTTTTCAAAAGGCTACAAATGTGGGTACATGTCCTCTAAATTCAACTT
Source organism: Timema podura (assembly GCA_033556935.1). Lineage (NCBI taxonomy): Eukaryota > Metazoa > Arthropoda > Insecta > Phasmatodea > Timematidae > Timema > Timema podura. The sequence goes on from JAVRXN010000009.1 coordinate 112,986,918, forward strand.
TCCTCATCCTTAATTCATTGGTGTGATTAGTACAAAAGTGTATAACCTGAACAGGTAGTAAAACAGCGCTAAAAAAAGTTTGCTAAAATATGTCTAGTTTTTTTTAGTTATTTTAGTTGTAAATAAATTAATATAAATTACCTGTACTTAAGAAATATCAAAACCTTTGTGGAGTACTTTTTCTTAATTTATAAAGAAAATTAATAAAATTATCAGTGGCGTATTATGTATTTTCATATATTTGGCAAACACATTTAACCACTTTTTCAAATTGTAGCTGATGGTATAAATTCTTGTTTTTCTTTAGTGGAAAGGATGCGTGGAGTTTTAATAGTGTTCTTTTAGTTGTGATTTTATATACTAATAATTATACATCAAAGAATCCTAAAAGTCAGGAGTGTGATTTCACCATTTCAAGATGATTTAGAAGGAAAAGACAAAGTAAAATATATTTTCATATAATTTACTTAATCAGTGGCGCACACAGCCATTTACTTTGGGGGAGGTATTCAATCATGGCTGTAGCAAGAATGAAATTTTTATGCAGAGAGCGAGTTCGGGGTTGCACAGCCCCCTAACCCCTGAAGGCTGAGAATAATTTTGAATATTAAATGTTTTTATAAATTATTTAGAGTAGTTTTATAGTAATTAAGAGATTTAAATAAAGCAAATGGTATTGAAGCTATTTTTTTTAAATTGTCAATTTTGTGTAACGGTAAACCTTTTGAATATTAGGATTAAGCCTGAAGCCTGGTATTAAAATGTAGCCTATACATTCTACATATCTTCAATGCTAAATATTTTAGTTATACTTCATATCATTTAAATTTTTATTAAATTATGTGGTGTTGGGGAGAGGGAGGGGTAAATACCCTGTTTGCCCCTCTCCCCCTTGGGTGCACCCCTACTTACAGCAAAATATAATGTTAAATATCTTAGCAATAAACCAATGACGTAGCGATAGAGTATTAATAGTCTGAGATAATCTCCCCTATGTTAGTCAGAGTTTACACATCTAAATAGCTTCTGGAGCATAAATGATCAAGTTGGGAGACTCGTTTGTTTCCAAGCTGCATTGTGTGAGATACGTTAGGAATTTAAGACATAGTTTTAATTGCAACGTGAGTTGGAGAATCCACCTGATTCCCTCTCACCAAGATCTGATGGACGCTTGGTACCACTTCATTTTACTCTTGTTATGATTTCTTGCTTTGAGTATTGCTAACTGTGTGCTTTTAATTACATTAGGCCAATTGAATAGGATGTCTCTCTTATGAATTCAGAAATGTGCTCATACCACTCTTAGCCCCGACATTAATATTCACTTAAATTTCTAACTGCGTAGAGAGCTTTACAATTTTAGGACCACCTTTGTGGTCTAGTGGTCAGAGGTTCTGGCTACGGACCCAGAGGACCCGGGTTTGATTCCCAGCGCTTCCAGATTATCTGAGAAATCTTTCCAGATTATCTGAGAAGCAGAACCATTTTTCTATAGGCACACAACTTCAAATATTTCCCTTGAAATAATCCCTTGACGTTCTTGGACAACGGTGGTTGAGAGTCCTCGGCCCCCAAATATCCTCTGCAACTTTTAAATTACAGCATACCTATTAATTTTCTCAGAATATACCACTGAAAATCATAAAATCTATCACTGTGATTTTCCTTTCTCCCCATCCCTACGTCTTGGATTAAATGTTTAAAACTATATCAAAACATTCTAGTATATTTAAAAATATGTATTATTAGAGAAATATTATGGCAGGTAGGAATATGTTGTATGTACATATTTTACCTTGTCTTACTCCTCATCTGGGATAGTTGAATATTTAGGGATGATGAATCTAGAATTTTAGAGGAAATGTATTTATATATGCGTGTAGAGAAAATGTTTGTACACTAACTTACTAACAGTAGAAATCGGGAAAAATTTGGAAATTAGTGACACATTATGACACTCCCAACAATGTTGTTTTTCTTCAAAACCTTTACCTTTACAAATAAGTGGTGCTGAGATAAGTCCTTGGCTAACTAGGCCTAGCACAAGACAATTATCAAGAAACTACATTAACCAATTCACCTGAAAAGTTTGATGGTATGGTCACACAGTTTCTCCAAGTCTTCTATTCCACGTCTCAAAACATCCACGGCTCTGACTCCAGACGTCTGGATGCGGAAGTGCATGTTGGCTTCGGCTGGGTGAGGTACCGTATAGCCGCAGAACAAGACTTCGGGGCTAAAAGAATAAAATATATGTAGCCTGATGTACCCTTCATGGATAACTTAAGGCATTCACACCAGAAAAATGTTGATCCGAAAATAGTTTTAGGTAGGCTACATATGAGGTTCCTTCTTCAGGAGAAATGCTTTATTCTATATTTTAATACTTATAACTTTGCACATTTGACCATTTTCTTAAATAAAAACTGTTGAGTATAATTCAAACAAAATACAAACGATAGGCTTATTTAATAGTTGAGTGAAACCACAGGATACTTATAATAAGGCTTGCATAAAATATGGATCTCCTAGAAAGGTACCAGACTGTGGACTTTTGAAAGGAATTGTTACTTACTATCTGGATACAATGGATCTGAGAGCATTCCCCACTGTGTGCCCACCTTCACTGAACACAAAGGTACGAGATTTCTCTGACTTTTCATCGCCGGCCAACTGAAAGAAAAGGTTTAATGTGTCAAATCAAATCCACTACTAGAGTGAATTAAAATAAATCACAGGTATTGATGATTTCAACTGTTTAATACTTTGTAACGATACTGATTTGGACCAGCTCTCATATATTTAAAAAGTTGTGGATGAAGGTATTTTTCTTCAATAAATTGTATGTAAAATATCCTTTCAATACTTCATCCATGAAGAATAACGCGCTTTTCAGAATTAATGTAGAAGGAATGCACCATTAAAACTTATTTTTTATTTCAAAATTTAACTCCGAAGTATTTACCAAACAAGCAAGAGACGTTAGTTTCCTATACTCAATGGAAGCTAGCTTTCAAGACACCTGTCGCAGGAACTCTTTCGATTTGTTGGTTTTGACACTGGTCACGAGAGGTCCAAGGGGCAAGGGGTATGTCATATATAAGCTGTTTGTGCGTATGAACACACAGAGTTCTGGCGACATATACCTAGAGTAGTCACATAAATCTACAGAGTGCCGGCGACATAAACTAACCTGTATTTCATGTAAAATTGTATAAGAAGATAAAATCACCCCAATAAATCGTGTGCAACATTAACAGTTGTATTTATTCAAATAAAATATAATAATTGGCGCTCGATCACGGGGCTATAATAACCAATTATCACAAATTAAATCGCAACACTTTAATTGTCGCCCAACGCGCAACCGTAATATATCATAATTGGCGCTCGATCACGGGGCTATAAATACCAATTATACCTACATAAACTGTATCATCATAACTTTACTATAATATATTATTTATTACACTTACTTCTGCAATTAAGTTCATTCCTTCAATCAAAAATATAAATTAACAATTAATAAGTTCATTCAAAAAATTATAATTTAATTAACTTTATTTAACATTTAAATAAAATTACAAAATTCTAAACCATAAATATACTTATTGATAGCACAAGTCATATTATCAATTTCACAGATTAATGGTTTAAATCACGATTAATAAAGAATATAATATATAATACTCTTTTACACAGATCACATTACTCCATTGATCTCTATAATATAACTGGATGGACATCTGGGGCTGAAATTTTCGAGCTGTCGTCTGCATACCATTGTCTAAGAGAGAACAAAACTTTCGGGTATGGGTGTAAGAGAGTAAGATACTATCTTACACCCATTCAAGGCAATGAGGCATTTTGACATCGTTCATTAATTTATTGAATATATGAAATAAATCAATGTGTGATTAGTCAAATAAATAAATATGTTAGTTAGTAAAAGCTTTGAAGAACATAACAAAGTTCGAAACTGGTTAATTTATTCTTTAAATGAGTTGATGTAGTCTAATATATACAATGGTTTTTTGAAGGAAGGATCGCTTGTAAGGCTTTATCTTGTAGCAGAATCCTACCCTATAATTGTGTTTAGGTAGGACAAAATACCTTCCAAAGGAAATTTCTACTTCCTTTCTAAATGGCCGTTCATCCTAACAAAATATTATATATATGATAGTATTCTATTACGAAATAAAGCCTTACAGATTGGGATTATTACTAAAATTAGGTAATACTAGATTAATTCAATTTTAAATAGAAATGGGACTATCAGCTGTGTAAAGTTGATACAAGATCAAAAAAGAAGTATGCTTAAATATAACGGCTATACTAGCACAAGATCAATATTTAGAAAAGTTTTAGTAATTCATTTACCAGTCAAGTTAAAATAGAAGAATAAATGTATAAAATATGATGGCTATATGAGCACAAAGATATAATATATTGAAAAGTTTGGCAATTTACTTACAAGTCAAGGTTCCAATAGATTAGTATTGTAAGAGATAATAAAATATTATGAAAATCACAATTGTAAACATATTAAAATATTATTAACATGTATAAAAGATTGATTATTCTCTATTTTTGTAATTGTTATTTAATAATTTTTGCTTTCCAAACTTTATTTGAGGATTATTTATTTTTTGGCATAAGGACTATATATCTAGTATATTGATAGGTAAAGCGATTTTTCTATATGTTGAGGACTCGTTTGTATTTCTGAATTATTAGGAAACTGAAAGCCTTAAACTTACCTTAGAAAGTAATAAAAAAATGTGATATTGAAAGATCAACTTCCTTTTTGTGTGTATGATTAAATGTTAATAATATAATGTATATAAAAAAATTGTTACTCAAATTAAAGTCATACTCAATTTTACTTCTCTTTAGTTTCTTTTTTTAAATTTTGATCTCAACCCGTTCCTTAGGAGTTTACTAAGGTATAATCTGGCATTATATTAACACTCATTGTTAGAATATCTATATATATATATATATATATATATATATTATATAAATTGTAGATATGTAGGACAGCCGTAGTTGGGTTTCTTTCCGCAACCGGGTGAGTTGCGTGTCCCTGTGATGGAATAGTTTGCCTCAGGCTATTGTCCCTTTCCGACTCAAACAACTCACTATGATTGGTCATTATATATTTTTTTTATGTCTTGCTCACTGTCATTAATTGATTTTAATAAGAAGGTTGCAATATTAATGTTAAAATATTTAAAAAAAATTCTTTCTCCTCTCCCTTCCTCTAACTTCCAGTACACCATTTCATAGATATTGATTTTTGATATAAATAGGAAAGATACAAGTCTTTCCCCGTTTATAAACATTTTCAAATTGCAAAAGAATTGTGCTAATCTATTTATTTCTCTTTAGATATCACCTTTGAATAAAACACTAAACACTTCGATGAGAAATGCCTTGCCAGCTACAATTAAACTACCACTCACCCTACGATTTCTAGCAAGAGGGAACTCATTTACTTCACTCTAGTACATATGTAGGGTACCAAATTGCACCACTAGTGAATTCCTACCGAGTCTGTTGGATGCAATATACACAGTATTTGAGAAGCATAACATCAAGGTAAAAATAGTCAATACATCCTGTCAAAATGTGTTATATATCAACTTTTTTTAAAAATATAATACTATTGAAAGAATCAAGTTGCAAATTAAGCTAAGAAGTTGAATGAGATTAATAGTATTTATATCTCAGGAAATTTAAAATTAAATTAAATTAAGAAAATCATACAAGTTGAAGCCATCGCATCACTTTCAGTTAGAGAAGTAGTTGATGAGGAGCACACTTCTTCCGCCACAAAATCGTCCTTTTAGTATTGATGTGTGGAAGTCTATGGGGCATCTATAGGTTGAGTGGAACTATTTTCTATTTCTATTGGGTTGGGAGGTGGAGAGTGTAATTTTGAGACATTTCAGTAATACTGTAACTTGTAATGTGTTTTTTTAGCACCCCGTCTTACTACCCGTTAGGCTATATGATATTTGTAGTAGTGTCTGGGATGGAGGTTAGTATAATTTCTTTTAGTCGAGAGCAAGTTAACTATGATCATATTTGTTTTTGTAGCTCTAAGGTTCTTACCAAAGGGAGTTTTCTCAGCTGCATACCGACATGGTGTCTGAAAATAAAAAAAATCACTAAACGCTGTTGCACTACTCACACTCTTCAGAGTTGTTACGGCCTCTATTAAAGTTTCATCCAATATGATTTTATCATGTTTTGGGTCTCTTAAAACTTACTTCTACCATCTACCAGTACAGGCAACCTTTGATTGTTGAAGAGTTTATGACGTATGCTCACCAAGGGATTTTATTTGTGTCCTCACTCATGCCTCTTCTTCAGGCGTTCCATTTTCCCCTTGAGAATTTTCTTCAGCCTGCTGAATTCTTGCATTAGTTTCTTCTTATTGATTGGTTTGTGGTGCATAGTCAGTAGTATTCAGTATCTGTAAACAAAAATGACTATGAACTTCTAACCGTCTCGTAAGTTTTCCGTTAAAAATGTACATGCAAGGCAGCCATCTGAATGTTCACCTCTTAAAAACACATCTTTAGTTACAAATCTAGTCGGTCTTTATGAGCTAATTTTCATAAAATCTTACATTCTTATGGATACTTTCAGTCTTCAACGAAGAGCTTTTTTCTTTATTTTATAATTTTTATATGCCAATACAACTTATTAATGAATAACCAGTATTATGTTTACTTTGGACTTACCAAGCTGAATTCAGATTCAGGCTCATGTTCATGGTTTCTTTTGAGAAAGCTGCTGCAAATTAAAATCAATGTAGCTTAAGCTATTACATTTCACCTACACCTGCACCAGAAACAACGGATCTCCATACTTTCAATAATTATTCCTGGTTGCAGTGGCTTGTATTCCATAGATGCAAGTATGCATTCTTACTCAAACCAAAATATACACAAAAACACAAAATGCCACCAACAACAAAATGTTTTTAGTGTTTGTTCAATTTTTTGTTTTGTTTTAGGGTAGTTTATGTATTTCTTATAGAACAAACAATTTAATCATGTAACAAATTTCGTTTTTTCATAGTCTAACTGAATAAGAAAGCCCGTGAGCAAATATTTTTAGACATGCGTTATACGGTCCTCTAAACTTGCTTTACGTGTACAGTCAGCCATTCTCGACTATTATCACCACAGGTCCCGCAATCACTGGTGAGCAAGCCCTTGTGTTCCTAAAATGTTACACATTTTGTGATATTACAGCGAGAATTGTCAAATTACATTACAGTCTAACTCGGTACAAGGCGAGTTCTATTCTGTCAAATACATGTTGTAGACATAAGACATTACAATATACAGCCACAGATAACAAGTCCTTGGGGTAACACCTCTGATGCTCAACTTGTTTTGGATAGATAGTGTAGTTCCTCACATAGCCGCAGGGCGCTATTATCACACATTTTATGGTTATTTCTTTATACTAAGTGTCAGAAATTGCCTGAAAATGAAATTCAAATATATATCTAGTGTTTTAAATCATTATTCAATAATAGGGTAGTTGGTAAACTGTAGTTATTTTAGATGTATTGTACAAAGTTTTGTATTTGCTGTGTAGTTCTTAACCTTTATGTTTACTGTTCAAACAACAATACGGTGAGCAATCTTGCATATTACGTACTGCACCGCTGAGAAACATAGATATCCAGCCGAAGCTGCGCCGATCTACAGACCAACCAAATTATGATTGTGTAATTGGACTCAATATTGGTCCGTTGCAAGGTGTATGTTTATGTTATTCAGTACAGTATAGATATCACTAATAGCGATAGACATTTTATAATAAAGTTGGCACTAAAAATGGCCCTAAATATAAATTAATATCACAGTTAAATCGTTAAATTGCTTCACTAACTCTTCAATATTCATTGATTATAAATGCTATAGTTAATAAAAATTTATTACAACTTATTTGCAATATTTCTTATGCTTTATTCACTATTAATTATCTATTATACATGCATATAAGCCAAGTCCTTTATTTTGTCATTCACCTAATGAATAAACTTTCTGTCATTCTTTTTATTTAAGTTTTTAGACCTAATTTTTTAATGTTGTTTGAATGGGAGCGGGAATATATCAAAGTAATATTATGAATTGAAATGTTGGCTAACTTTAAATAACTTTTCGAATGTGTCTGTTTTGTTGGTCAATAAATATAGAATGTACAAAATGTTTTTCAAAGGCATTCAGGCGTTTCGACTTCTAATGTTTTAGTATGAAAAGAAAAATTTAAATTAAGAATCAATTTACGATAACCACCAAACTACTTTTATTCCTTGCGGTAAGTAATAATTTCTTTTAAGTTGAGGATGTAGCGTTAGTGAACTTTGATCGTCTAAATTTATCAAATTTTATTTGTCTTTCTATCATAATAATAGTGATTAAGGACATTTAAACTAATAATAACAAATTAAGTGTGATTTGAGGGTGGGATTCTTATTTTTCTCTCTGTCAAATGAAAAATTAAATGTTTTGTAGTACCTACATAGGTCTACACAAGATTCAGAAGTTCTTGATTAAAACAACAAAAATTAATGAAAACATTCTAAATCGTTATTAAAATCATAGAAAACTTACCAAATTGCTATTTTTAAGCATGGGACTTTGATAGATACTATACATTTTTATTTATTCACATATGAAAGGTTAGGCAAAGCTCATTACTCATTAATTTTTATTTAGTCATTCATGCAAGGTTAGGTTAAGCTCGGTTTTTTTTAGTGAAAACATTACCTATTAATATTTTGCATTAAAAATATTGCGCGTCAAAAGATTTTCCATGCAGTTAAGATGCTTGGTGATCTTCTCATGCGCAGCACAGTTGAATATGTGTGACAATCTGTGTTATTTATTTTGTTGGAAGATGTTCCAAGTTTTTTAATAAAAAAAAGAATAGTTAATCATTTACAAAAATTGGGTCTATTTCTTATAAAAGAAAAATCTAGTGCTTGTGATGCCTAATGAGTATCAATACATATGTTAAATCACCATTTAGCTATAATCTAAGGTGTCTTAACTTTTCTACAAAAATTTTGTTAGTAAAAGGAATGTTTTGTTCAGCGCAATGCTATGGCATATGGTGGATGTTTTCCGATCAATTAGGTGGGTTTTAGAGAGATTTTTTTATGATTTGGAATTTTTTGACAAAGTTTGTTTGCTTTTGGTTACCTTGTCAAAGGCATCTCTACATTAGTCTGTAGCCATGGGGTTTGAATTTTGGTAGGAAATTGCTCAACTTACAGGTGTTAAAAAATATATCTTTTTCATCTAACTTAACAATAAAAGTTGTAGGTATCTTTATTGTTTCTACACACTACAAGAATATGCTATAAATAGAATAATATTAGTCAACCTTGGTGGCTTTAAGGGTAACGTCCTTGCCTCAGAATCTGATGTTCGTGGGTTCAAACCTAGCTGAGACCAACAGATTTTTTGAGCGATAAAAATCCATAGCATAACTTCCTTTGGAGGGGAAGTAAAGCCGCTGCAAGTTGAATGATGCGATAATTATATTTATTTGAATTTTTTTCTCTACAACATATAAGTTAGACAACTCATTAAAATCTAAGTCCACTTGGTTAGATACATGGTCTCTTATGATATGACTTCATTCTAATACTATTAATGTCAAATAGTTTATTTTGTGAAAATGATTTAAATAGGTCCTTATAAACTGTGTGGGTAGTCAACGGAGATAGCTGCAATAGTAAATTATGTGTGTGTGTTATGGCAGCTAAATGAAATGCTTGTGAATTTAAGAGTTTCTCATTCATAAGTTTCTCGCGAAAGGCTCACTTTGAACTACTAACGACTGACCACATGTTCTCCTTTTCCATCCTCATTACATGCCCATACCATCTCAGTCTTGCTTCGTCTATCTCATGTACACCCTGTACCCCCACTCTTTTCCAGATGACTTCTTTCTTAATCTTGTTTCGCTTTATGACAGCTAACATGCTCCTCACAAACTTCATGCCCATGACCTCCAATTTCCTAGTCTCTCTTACATTGAATCTCCATTTTTCTGCTGCATATGTGGCTATGGGTACAAAATACACTCCATAAAGTCATCAGCAAACATCATGGCTTTCATTCTTTCCTCCTCGAGTTTCCTTGCCACTTTGTTCATGACCATTTCCATTACTATAACAAATAGTAGTGGTGAGAGCGCTCCCTTACTTCACTCATTTTTTATTTAGAACCTCTTCGTCCAACCCTTCTGTCTTAACACAACACATCTTATTCTCATACATCTCTTCACTTTCATTACAATACCTTTTCCACTCTAGCCTTCTCCATTGCTTTCCAACTTTATTTCTATCCACACTATCATAAGGCTTATCCACATCCATTAATATCATTACCAAGTCCTTCCCAAATTCAATTAGCCGTTTTATAGTAAAGATAAAGTTTATTGCACACCTTTGTATCCTAAATTCATGATGCACCCTTCTCCTTTTCTTTCATTTTCCTTTTAATCTTTTTACAATATCTTTTCATTTATTTTTTGTTCAATTTGTTGTGTATTCCCTTATAATTCGTACCTCTCTCCTTAGCTTCTTTTTAAAAATCGGCACTATAATTCCCAGTGGTGAAGCGTGATCTTTATTTTTGGTGGGGTTAGGTCAAAGCTTACTGGTAATGATTTTTTTTCATCATTTATTAACATATTAAATTAAATTAATCTAAGTTTTCCTGATTTTAAAAATTGCACTCAAAACAAATCTACAAACAGAAGGAATAAAAAATACAGGTTTTGAATTAAACTTACCAAGTGATTGACGCATCTGTCTCTTAATGACAGTTCATAAACGCCACAATATTTTAGGCATTCTATTATCTGCCTAATAGATGCCCCTTTTTTTTTTAAACACCTGTTCATGTGTTTTTTGAACAGAAATTTTGAGTCACTGAACTATCTGTGATGTAATATTTGCTCTTCCGAATGTTTTAAACTTAAATGCATTTTCCAAATGAATTCCATATTCCTTCATTGTTTTTTAATGAGTTTACTTAAATGTTCAAGATTATTACAACCTATCGTTGTCCACAACCACTCACCACCACATAATAAACAATAAAAACAAAATAAACTCTGTTTTTCTTCACTCAAAGTTAACCACAATTGTTTACCAAATGAGCATTAGAAAAAGTTATTTTTTTCTTGCCATCCACCTGCATTAATGTAAAGTCATTAGGCTGATGTGCTCCTAACAGTTTAATTTCCAGTTTTAATGAATAAAGTGAAGTTTTTAATCCAGAATTTACTTTATTCATTTTAATGAATCATTTTCACATGTCATATTACTTTTTGGGTCTTACCACATACTAAAACACAGAACATAACGCAAAACAAACTATGGACACTTTTATGTAAAACGCCCCACGGGCTATTGCAGTTAAAGCTGGCACCGAATGGTAGGCACTTTTATTGTAAAACGGCTCCCCTCGGGCTGGCCCTATTTGCCAGTGTAAAGCTGGCACCGGAATGGTAGGGGGACTGACCTTGAGAGACAGCTCACATTGGGTGTGGCTTCTCTGAGAGGGCTTGTTCACCTTTTATATCTAGTCACTAGAACGTTGTACGTCCTCGTGTGATGTTTGGAGCAAGGAATGAATAATTTTGACTTTAAGACCGTTTAACGAATACAATAATTCACTGTGTGTAGAGAATGGTCTTCCACTTTTTTCATGTTTTTCCCAAAATATTTTATAGAAAAAAAGAAAGAAAAAATCTGCTAAAAAAAATTTGGTGGTGCCCGGCCCTTGTAGCCCCTAAGGACGGGCTGGGCTGTCCCTGTTAGTTCTCTTCGTCCAGTCTTTCAGAACCTTGTTCTCCTTCCATATCACTCTCATTACATGCTGTATAGCTATTGTATTCCTGCAGCTCTATCATTCTACAGTTATTTTATCCACACCTGATGGCTTTTTACCAGTTTAATGCATCATCCACCTCTTTCCTTGAGGAACCTACTCCCTCCTCTACTTCACTCTCATCCCTTTCCTCCCCTGGTTGAACATACATCTTGTAAAAATAGCCTGCCATAGTTCCTTTTCTTATTATTTGTCATCGTTCTTCCTTCTTCATTCATGAGTTTAACTTGTTTTTATCTCTCAGCTCCTGTTTCTTACCTAAATATATAACACTTCCTTCCTTTCATATCCTTTTCAGAATCTTTGTTCATTTTTGCATTCCAATCCTTCCTGGCTTTCTGTGCCACCTTTTTTGCTCTTTTCTTCTCCATATACTCTTCCTCATTTCTATTCTTAAAACACCTTCTAAATGCATTGTTCTTCTCCTCTACTTCTTCCTTCACTCTGTCATTTCACCTTTCACTTCTTCTTATCACTTGACTTCCTCACATTTGTACAAAATTTGCTATAATCAGTATTGCAGTAATCCTTTATAATGCTCCAGTTTCATTATGGTTTTATAATTGTAATACTTTCTCTCTCTCTCTCTCTCTCTCTCTCTCTATGGAGGTCCTTCTGTAATCCAACATCCTTGCAACCCTCATTTGGTTCATGACCCACTGTTTTGTAGGCTATACAAGACATTGGTGGAGTGGAATCTAGCTAAATAGTAGCAGTAGGTAGCAGGGTAAAAAAAATAACTTAAAAAACCCCAACTTGCCTAGGTTTTTCTGGGAAAAAACTCAGGGTTTTATTGTGTTTTTTTTAAGGAAACTCATAAACGTTGACTTCCACATACATGTTGTGTCTAAATTAATCATTTATCGCTGAAACCCCAGGTACATTTGTGCAAAGAGCTAAGTGTGAATTAAAAAGTAAATTTGTAAAAGCTAATAATAATGTGACTAGTATTCTGTACATAGGATATGTTATGCCAACTGCAATTTGACTTTTTGCATGTAATTTGAAGAAACATGGTTATACATCATACTAAAGGCCGGTCTTATGACTACCGGATAAATGTTGCTATTGGGAGGTTAAAGTTATCTACCAGATAAAAGTTATCAACCACTTTAATGTTTTACGTGTCTTATGAACTGAATTTATCTGTCAGAACACGCAAGGTTGGTACGGTTTTTACTGGTGCGCGCATGCGTATAAGCCCTGCTGATAGCGCTACAACCTAGTGAGTGGTGATATTACTCAACATTTGTTAAGTAATGGCGGCTAAACGAGTACGAGGAAACAGATGGCGTCACGTGGGCGCATAAGCTAATATGTCTTGCAAGTACTAATTTGGGTGTCTGCCAAAATGTGGGCAATAGTTGGGTACACCGTTTACAAAATTTCATTTATTGTACTCAGATTTTGATAATTTGTTCTTATATAAATATAACTCTACAGATAGCTTGTCAGTTTATATAAAAGTGTGAATTAAATGTTCTAACTTTACATAGTTAGAGTCTGGGCCTGTGCTTACTAAACACGTGAACTAAGATTTTAACCTAAAACAGATTCTGATAGGCGAAACCTCATTAAAAACAACGGGTCACTATGGCAACAACCATTTTAACTTCCATATAAAAGTTATCAAAAATGTGATGGATAAATACATTTTATCTGACGGATAAATGCTGGCAGTCACAAGACGCACTGTTAACTTATCCACCAGATAGATATATTTATCTACCATATTAATATTTATCCAGGAGTCATAAGACCGGCCCCTAGTAGGCCCACCATAAGAAAAATAGTTTTTTTTCAAGTTGATTCTACTTTGGCGAAGCTTGGTGGGGAGCGGGGCACTAATTGTGAATGGGAAATTTAATTTCATTTCAATTCTCAAGACAATGAATTGCTGACAACTTGTAGGCTACATCTCAAGTAAGTTAATCGTGAATCAATTTAGATTCCTATGAAAATTCTATAGGGCCCACTCTTTTATTGTAGGCCCTATTGTTTTTGTGTGCACTCTACTAACCATTTGGGCTATTAAATGAGATAGGGATATGGATTTTTGAGTAAATTTATCCACATTTTTGTGGAGAGAGAGTGGTAAACCATTGAGGAAAAACCACCCTCAATACACCTGACTGAGATTCGAATCCCACCGTAAGTAATTCAGTCCATTGCATAGCCTTAGATCATGTGACCGCTGATACTTGTTATTGTATTGCTGAAAAACTGTTCAATGTGTGTATATGTGTGTGTGTGTATATATATATATATAACTGCGATTTTGGCTGCCTACCTGGCAGGCATTTGCACTTGGCTCTGATCTCAAACTTGTGTGATTATCTCAGAAACGAGGAAAGCTAGACAGTTTCTCCAAGACACCTTTTTTGCTAGTTTTGATTCCCTGTTTTGTGATCTTAAGTAAAAATTGGTAATACTTACTCTGACATATTTTATTTTAGAAAAAATATGTTACAACCCCCCTTTTTTACATGATGGGGGTGGGTAACGGTAACAGCACATTTAGTTTATTAATGATCAAGGTTTCAATAAGTAGTATACAAAGATTCGTTGTAATACCCTAAGCAGTTTTCATAATATTTCACACAACAGTCGTTTTTAGCTCTGTCTTTAGGGGTGTATACCGCCCTTAATATTGAAGATGGACCCTAGGTTGCTTATGAGAATTATTCTCATTTAACCCAAGGAGTATCCTGCCAAAGTTTGATGCAATGTTTTAGAAACACGTTGTATATGTGTGTATATATATATATATATATATATATATACACAAACACCAGTATTCTTATTGTATTTTTTATAACCTAACCTAAATATATATATATATACACACACACACACACACACACAAACACCAGTATTCTTATTGTATTTTTTATAACCTAACCTAAGTGTTATGAATGTGTTGTGGAGTGATTGGTGACACTGGGTCATTATGAGGCAGTCGTGAACGGTCACAGTGGATGTAGCCAGAGGTGATAACATTTTGGGGGAGTAATGTTGAACAGGTTTCGTGACAGTGTATCAAATTAAAAAATAACAAGTGGTGACGAGGTGTGAAAAGAATTTGTGTACATTTTGTTTTTTGCTTGGGCGTTTTCCTAGCGAACGAAATTCTCCTTAATGGTGGATAGGGAGGAAGGTGCTTCTGTTTGTGTTATTGAATCAATGCCTAAGTTTAATATTGAATCTTTTGATCCATCCAAGTCCAACTGGAAAGTTTACTTATAAGATTAAAAAATAAGCTTAAGATTTACAATGTACCGGAAAATAAGCAGACTTTATGTTTATTAGATGCCATTGGTGAACATGCGTACGAAAGGTTATGTGATCTGTGTGAGCCAACTGAACCAGAGTCTAAAACATTGGAAGAACTTGCAAATATTTTGACTACATTTTTTCAGCAGAACCGAATGCACTGGCAGAAAGGGTTAAGTTTCAAAACAGGGTGCAAAACGAAGGGGAATTACCAGCCGATTTTGCCGCTGAATCAAAAAAACTTACTCATTATTGTAAATTTCTAAATGACTGGTTCGATAACGCCCTTTGTACTCAATTTGTGCATGGATTGCGTTCTCAAGATCTGAAGTTGAAACTAATGGAGCTCCCTGCAGTTAATTTTGGGTCTGCTGTTGAGTATGCTAGTTGTTACTCCAGTTTACGTCTTTCGGTCCCACAAAATGATATTTGTACTACAAATGTCAATGTAGTTCAGAAGAAAGTTCAAAAATAAAGACTACTTAAACCCAGGAAAGAAAAATTACGTTGCATACATTGTAACTTTACAAATCACGATTCGGGTAACTGTTGGTATCTAAACGCTTCTTGCCGTATTTGCGGGGTCAAAGGCCATATAAGTCCTGCATGTGAAAAGAAGACTACCGCTAACACAAGAAGTACTTATCCAGATAAGAAATTGAGTTACTCTAAAAGGAATAGGGTTTTATACCAGGTATGCTCCGAGGATCAAACATCTGATGGAGAAAGTATCAATTTAAATGAAACTTCTGGTGTGTTCTCTGATATTTTTCATATTAAAAATTCAGTGAAGCCTAATAAAATCACGGTACATCTAACAGTGGATGGGGTAAATATTGCTTTCCATGTTGATACCGGGGCACATGTAACATTAATAAATGAAGCTCTCTTTAGGAGCAAGTTTCCAAATAAAGAAATTTTACCCACTAACGTAAAATTGCGTACCTATACCGGCGCACACATACCATTGTTGGGTAAAGCTAGAGTTCTAGTTGATGGCAACAAATTGGATGTATACTTAGCAGAGGGGGATTTCGCCACCATAGTGGGTCTTGAGTGGTTACGAACCTTTAAGTTAAATTTGACAGAACTTTTAGGAATTGTTAACGTGGTTGATAAGCCTTCAAAAACTCCCGACAAAAATGAAAATCTACTGGATCTCTTAGTAAAACTTGAGAATGTTTTAAGAAAAGGAGTAGGCAAAGTCAAAGGAGTTGTGGCTCAGATCCGACTTAAACCCGACTGTGTTCCAGTGTACAGGAAACATCGTAATGTGGCCTACTCTCTTGTTCCTAAGATGGAAGCAGAATTGGATCGCTTGGAAAAAGAAGGTATTTTATCCAAAGTTACCCATGCAGACTACGCTACTCCGGTGGTTCCTGTAATGAAGGGCGACGATACAATCAGGATTTGCGGTGATTTTAAGACAACCATCAACCCTCAACTCATCATCGAGGACTACCCCATTCCGAACATCGAAGGTATTCTTGCAAATATAGGAAATTGTTCATTTTATTCAAAACTTGATATTAGCCAGGCTTTCAATCATATTGAAGTTAAGGAGTCTGATCGCAAGTACTTAACAATTAACACTATAAAGGGGCTCTATCAGTATAATAGACTTCCATTTGACATTACTAGTGCTCCTGCCAAATGGCAGAGAACAATTGAGGGTATTTTGAAAGATATTAAAGGAGTTCAAGTTTTTTATGATGATATCTGTGTTAGCTCTGAAACCAAAGCTCAACATTATCAATTGCTCAAGTCGGTGTTTCAGAGGCTGGAAGATTATAACATCAGAGTTAATGTGGACAAGTGTACCTTCCTAAAACCTCCATTAAGTACTGTGAATTTATCATAAGCAAGGACGGTAGCCACAAATGCCCTGAAAAGGTGGAAGCAAATTTGAAAATAAAGCCACCAACTACAGTAACAGAATTAAAATCGTGTTTGGGGGCAGTCAATTTCTATGGTAAATTTGTACCAGACCTCAGTACTTTAGCCCACCCCCTTTACAATCTTTTGAAATCGAAGGTGGATTTTAATTTCAATGAAGTTTGTGTCAAATCTTTTGAACAAGTTAAGAAAACACTGGCATCTGACAGGGTTCTTGCCCACTTCGACCGAAGAAAAAAATTATCCTCTCTACTGATGCCAGCCCTTATGGTTTAGGGGCAGTATTGTCCAATCACATGAGTGATGGTACTGAAAGGCCAATCGCCTTTGCTAGTTAGACCTTGAGCCCAGGGGAGCAAAAGTGGAGTCAAGTAGAAAAATAAGCATGTGCCATTATATTTGGCGTGATTAAGTTTTTTGCCTATCTCTCTGGCCATCGATTCATCTTAATAACAGACCATCGTCCGTTACTCTCCATCTTCGGATCATCAAAGGGTCTTCCTGTTCTGTCTGCTCTACGACTCCAGAGGTATGCTATATTTCTTCAAGCATTCAATTATGACATTCAATATCGTCCAGGTGCGGAGCACGGGAATGCAGACTGTATGTCACGTCTACCTCTGCAAGACCAAGCAGATGATTTTGACAGGGATTTAGAAGTTTTTAGTTTATGCCAGATCAATGTACTACCAGTTACTGCAAATGAAATAATTAAAAGCTTGAACAAGGAAAAGGAAGCTGCGGAACTCATCCAAGCACTCAAAACGGGAGTTACCTTAAAACCCATGAATAGTTGGGGACATCCACAGCACGAATATTCATTGTTCCATGATTGTCTTTTCTGGGGCCAGTGGGTGTACATACCCACATGTCTGAGATCCAGAGTATTAGAAGAGCTACACGAGGGGCACTTGGGAGTGGTTAAGAGCAAAGCATTGGCACGAAGTTATGTGTGGTGGCCTAAAATTGATTTGGATATTGAGAAAATGATTTCAAATTGTCTTTCTTGCCAACAGATGAAAAACAACCCAGCCAAGATATCCTACCACAAGTGCCACTGCCCTTCATCACCTATGGAAAGGCTCCATATAGATTATGCAGGCCCTCTCAAAGGCATGTATTCTCTTATTATTGTGGATGCCTTCAGCAGATGGGTTGATGTTCACCCTGTAAAAAATATATACTTCTGCAACAACAATTAAACTGCTGAACAATTTTTTTACAAATTTCGGTTTTCCCCACGTCATCGTATCAGATAACGGCCCTCAATTTACCAGCTCAGAATTCTCAAACTTCTGTTCTGAGTTAGGAATCAAACAAAAATTGATTGCACCATATCAGCCCACTTCCAATGGTTTAGCGGAGAGGGGAGTGCAGACTTTTAAAGCCTCTCTCAAAGCAGCCATACTGAGTGGAAGCAATATTAGCGATGCTATCACTAAATTCCTGATAGCCTATAGGAGGACGCCCCACTCCATCACTGGACTATCCCCTGCATCTCTCTTTTTGGGACGTACGCCAAGGAGCCGTATTGATTTAATGAAGCCCTTAGGTTCACTAGCCCTTCAGCGGTGTTCCCAGGATCCTGTGGATGTCCCAAGAGTTTTCGAGGAAGGGTCAAACGTCGCTTTCCGTTCCTACAGAAACCCAGAGATAAAGTGGCTGTTGGGAACTGTCAAAGAAAAAAAGGGTGATTTACATTATTTATTAAAACAAGGAGATACCACCTATTTCCGCCATGTGGATCAGATGAGTTCAGTGGGGGAGGAACTTAATATGAATACAAATGATAGCCAGACTCTAAGCTCAAATCCAAGACCATCTAGGAGGTCAATAGCAGTTGAGCCATCTGAACTCCCATTGCTATCAGCACCGTCCACTTCGCCCAGGAGTCAGTTTGAGTCACCCACTCAAGAGTAGAGAACCAGCCCTCATGAAAGAATCTCACCCATGGGTAAGCCTTTGGACCTACTCCAGGAGATGAGGCAGCCAATCAATGAAGAGTCAGCCTCAAGAGGTACGCCAGCTCGATTGACCTCTACTAGGAGTGGCCGTGTAATCAAGCAACCTGCAAGGCTCAACCTCTGATGAGTAGAAATTTTGTGAACGTGTTTTTTTTTCTCAAGGAGTTCAGTTAAAGTAATGTCAAGTTTCTTCCATGTGTTAGGGGTGGGGTGTTCAGACTAAGGGGGGAGGAGTGTTATGAATGTGTTGTGGAGTGATTGGCCACACTGGGTCATTATGAGGCAGTCGTGAAAGGTCACAGTGGATGTAGCCAGAGGTGATAACAATTCTGGGGAGTAATGGTGAACGGGTTTCATGACAGTGTATCAAATTAGGACATATAATAATATTGGTCACACCCATGCAAAAACCACAACATGACCATAACATTAAATTAACATGTTTATATTTATTTGTCCAAACGTGTTCATTTATTATTTGTCTATGCAAATTTAAATCCAAAGTCAGATTGAAGATTAGTCAAATTCCATGTAAAATTAATTATCATTAGTGAGACAGATGATATTTTAACATGGTGTAGTGATATAATATTTTAAAATTATCAATTTTTTTAATTGCTGTACAAAAGTTAATTTAGTTAAATTTCTGCTGGGTAAAAAACTCATGTTTGAATAACTTTTTATCAAAATGCTTCATTTATTAGTCCTAACACTTATTTAACAGATAATATGGGCACTCGTTGAGTCACTATGATTAGGAGTTCCAAGTTGCCACTAACCCTGGTTTCCATTGTTTGAAATAACATCAATATAAAACAGATATATGCTTATTTATTACAGCTCCTTAACACACAAATATATGGCTATTAGCACCTTTCACCACACTCATATTCTGCTTATTTGTCACCACATTGATACAGGATTTGAACAAAAGTTTAGCTCAGGTGTTTAGTTGTCTCCTGTCACAATAATCACTGTCAATGCTGTGGAATTAGTAGGAAGAGCAGATTATCATAAAACATAATTACTGGTCATGAACACAACATTTTGCCATGACTAAACAAAGCTAGTGTCTGCATGTACAAACTTATAGCTTCCCCCACCCCCTCGAACACCCATCAGTTGGCAAATATTTGTCCTCTAGGGACCCAAACGGCCTTGGTCTGTGTGGCGTGGTACTCTACCAGCTCCCGGCAAAGTCGGCCTGAGGGTACCTGCCACACCCGCTTGAGGTTGTGGGCTGACCCCAGCGCAGGTAACTTCCCAACTCAGGGCTTCCTTCAGAATACCACACCCCTCGCACTTCCTGATGCGAGACTAAAGCCGAACTCAGGATATTTAGGTCACCTGGTAAACACAGATAAGTACCATTATTAGCCATGAATACTTGCTCCAAATATTAATCTTTTGAACAAAAAGCCTATTTGACTTTGACTAATAACAAGTGTCAAATATTTCAAATGAAATACCGGTGATTAAACCCCAAGACAACCAAGCAAAACAGTATGCCAACATAAACACAATTCTTAAGGCAGTTAGGTTTTATGGACATGTCTGCTAACTAAAGTATAAATATCCAACTCATTCTGTTTGGTTGTATAGCTACCACAATACTACCAACCTGTTAGGACATTGACTACCCCAGAGGGGAGATCGCAGGTGTCCATCACCTGACAGAGCTCCAGTGAGATAGTGGGGTGCTCTGGGTCGGGGACCACCACCACAGTGTTTCCGTTGCTGACGGCTGGCACCACAAGCCGCAATAAGGACTCTAGTCCTAGTCCTGTCGCACCCTCACAAACAAGAAGGGCCATTACCCCTAGGGGCTCCTGAAATACCATGGCGGACATGTCTCTGCTGTCGCCGCCCAACGAGGGCTTATCGCAGCTAGCCGCCCAATAGAACAGCAGTTGCAGACTGCGTTCTACCTCGGAGTCTGCACTCTGAGTGTCGCAGTTCCACACCGTCTGCAGATGACTGAAGCAACACACATTAAGCTAGGTAGGACTGATGAGGAACATTGGAAACATTACACTACAGGCAGTACTCTGATGAGGAACATTACACTAGGTAGGACTGATGGGGAACATTAGAAACATTACACTACAGGCAGTACTCTGATGAGGAACATTACACTAGGTAGGACTGATGAGGAACATTGGAAACATTACACTACAGGCAGTACTCTGATGAGGAACATTACACTAGGTAGGACTGATGAGGAACATTGGAAACATTACACTACAGGCAGTACTCTGATGAGGAACATTACACTAGGTAGGACTGATGAGGAACATTGGAAACATTACACTACAGGCAGTACTCTGATGAGGAACATTACACTAGGTAGGACTGATGAGGAACATTGGAAACATTACACTACAGGCAGTACTCTGATGAGGAACATTACACTAGGTAGGACTGATGGGGAACATTAGAAACATTACACTACAGGCAGTACTCTGATGAGGAACATTACACTAGGTAGGACTGATGGGAAACATTAGAAACATTACACTACAGGCAGTACTCTGATGAGGAACATTACACTAGGTAGGACTGATGGGGAACATTAGAAACATTACACTACAGGCAGTACTCTGATGAGGAACATTACACTAGGTAGGACTGATGAGGAACATTGGAAACATTACACTACAGGCAGTACTCTGATGAGGAACATTATACTAGGTAGGACTGATGGGGAACATTGGTAACATGACATTTTTAATATTAAATAAAAAAAAAATTAAAATTTGATTTGAATGCAAACACTTAAAAATATTGTTAATTTAAAAAAAAGTAAATTGATAAAGAATGATAGGACATGGCAATGACGCCTGAGAGGTTGTATTTGTGGCAAGTTATTTGGAGTTCACTGCAGGTTTGTTTTAATAACAAAGGGGGTTGGAGGGTAGGGCTAACTATATAGTATGTTCAGGTTTGAAAGTATTAAGTCTGCTGAATGTATATCATGTATGATGAAACGACCACAAACACCTCCATCTTTACCGTATAAAATCCAGTCTTCTTGCTTGTAGTTTCTCCGCCATGTTGTAGATTATCTGCGCCCGTAAATGGGCTCCTCCCCTCCACCAGGCTGGTTGAGCTTTCACGGCAGCTTCAACGGCGTTACGTACATCCTTCCTATAAACATTGTAACAAAACAATGTCTAGAAAGTTACATTGTTCTTATACACCCCCTTGTTCTTTCCTCCCATGTGATCTTTTCTCATCCCTATCTTTATTTTTTGTTATAACATTTATAATATATTTCTAAAAATAAATACTTTTTTTGTTATTTATAATGGTGTTTTTTTATAATAAATAAGACAAATCTTGATCAATCAGTTGAATCCGCTTGTTGGATTTATAATCCAGGGTTGCCACGCACCAGGAAATATGAGAAAACGCTGGAAATTTTGCAAAATCTAGTAAAAATATTGGAATATTTGTTGATTTGGAACATGTGACTGAAACCTTAAAGTAGTTCACTAATAATAAAGCACGCTGATTCAAACATGTCTTATTACCCCTTAAACAAGAGATGTAAAATGGCAGAAAATGTATTTTCCAATCATTCTTAATCATCCTGTTTTAAACATAAGTTACATGACTTCACACTAGTCACTTTGGTGAAAAATGAAAAGTTATTATTCTTTTCTACAGTCTAAGCTGCCTAAAAAAAATGGGGATTCCTTCTGGAAAATCTTGACCACAGGGAATTTAGTAGTAAGAAAATAGTGGCAATCCTGATAACCTCAATATCATTTGCACTCTAAGGTTCTGTAACTTGATAATCTCTTGTATAGAATTTGTCTACGTTTTTTATTTACCCTACTTAATTTTTATTGGATGAATAGTTACTAACAAGACGTGTATTAATCACAACTTGTGAATGTGAGGAATGCCAGGCCTCCACCGTGGTTCGGATTCCACGTTAAACTGTAGGTCCTCCATTTCATCTCACAATCACCCTACCATTACACATTAGCGTAAGTGCGTATAACCCGAACGGGTAGTAAGACGCGGTGCTAATAATAATAATAATAATAATAATAGTTACTACTTCAGAGTTTCAACATTTCATTGAAGACAGTCCCTTTGGGAACAGAAAATAAACCAAATGTTTGTATTGTGTTTATTTATTAAAGTATAAAAGGGCAGCTGTTCAGGATCAAACCCTGATACCCCAGACTAAAAGTCTGGTAAAGAAATCTGAATGTATGCTCAAGATGGTCAGACTCACTTGCCCCCCTCTGGGACCAGCGCCAGTGGCTGGTTTCTGGCATTGTACACTGTCCTCGAGGTATTCCCATCCGGCCGCTTGTGCATTCCCCCATAGTAGAGCTTGTAGGTGCAGTCCACAATAGGCGATGCACTCATTTGAATGGGCGTTAGGGAGGAAGGTACAGAGGCAGAGGTGTCGGCTGAGTTTCCAAACTGGGTGTAGTCTAGAGGAGTGGCCAACTTGGTGAACTGGGGTGTCCCTTCCCTTTGCAGATACTCTAACAGGCCTGCCAACATCCCACTCTCTCAATTAACAATGTTCCTGTACCCACTTAAGCACAGAGAGATAACATTTAACCCTCATCGAAAATAAAAATACTGAATCCTTAGATAATACCACCTTTGTAAATTTTTACAATCTAAGGCTTAGGCTACATACCAGTTTTCCCGCTGAAGTAACCTAGTCCACTCTGCTTCCAGCCCCCAAATGGTACAGCCGCATCAAACACTCCATGGCTGTTGATCCAGATCGTACCAACCTAGAAGGGAAAATATCCCTTCCCGATATCTTGCTTGGAAAATTCACTTTTTTACAGAAAAATGTGTGAGATGAAACAACAGGATGATATGTAGGAAGTCACATATTTAATAAAGTCATAAGAATTCTGTGAATACTAAGCAACTTAACATACATTTTAATCCTACTAGGCCAGGGTGGCCACAGACCAGGAATAAATAGTCAGGAAATTTGAGAGATGAAAAATAAGGCAGGGAAAAGTTTGGGAATTTGATTGTAAATTCCTGTGGCCACCCTTTAAGTATTACTGACAAGAATATCCCTAGTGTTTTACTAGATGCTCTCTCACATTTTAATTCAAATTAATGATTCATAATCTTCCTAAAAAAATGAAAAAGGGTGGAGGCTTTTAATAGCTTTTTTTAGCAGAACATCACACCTTGTAAGGGGGGAATTCCACGAGTGCTCTAGGGGACAGGTCAACCTCCCAGTAATAGAATTATTGCCAACACTTTGTTTCTGGTATAGTTCAAATTATTTCAAGGAGTCTTAGGTTTCATTAGCGCATAACACGAAACATTAACATTTGTTCAAAATACTCTTTATTATGTTCAATGAGTTGTGAATCAAAAGACACCACAGTAAGAACTACAAAATTAATATTAAATCCTCTCCATTCACTCTATAAGATTCTTTTTGGATAAACCAGCTCATTGACAAATGAGGGTATAACAATCTCAATTAACTGAGTACTCTTGGAACTTATTTTCAGGCAACCTACCATGAGTGAGGAGAGACTAGTGACTGAGGTGCCCAGCAGCCTCAAGCAGTTGGCAAGACTGGTGGTGCGAGGGTTCTACACTATTGAGGATGCCCTCATCGTAGACATGCTGGTCCGCAACCCCTGCATGAAAGAGGATGACATATGCGAACTACTCAAGTTTGAGCGCAAGATGTTGCGGTCTCGAATAGCCATCCTCCGCAATGACAAGTTCATCCAGATACGCCTCAAGATGGAAACAGGCTTGGATGGGAAGGCACAGAAGGTTAACTACTACTTCATAAACTACAAGACGTTTGTGAATGTTGCCAAATACAAGTTGGACATGATGCGCAAGCGTCTTGAGACCGTTGAGCGAGATGCGACAAGCCGTGCCAGCTTTAAGTGCCCTGCATGCCAAAAGGCATTTACAGACCTTGAGGCAGACCAGCTATGTGACTTCACGACGGGCGAGTTTCGGTGCACATACTGTCGCGAGGTGGTGGAGGAAGACCAGTCAGCACTGCCAAAGAAAGACTCTAGGCTCCTTCTTGCCAAGTTCAATGAGCAGATGGAGCCACTGTACATTCTCCTGCGAGAGGTGGAAGGAATTCGGCTCGCTCCGGAGATTTTGGAGCCAGAACCGGTAGATATCAACACCATCCGAGGATTGGACAAGGGACGAAATGGGCTTCCACAGCGGTTTACAGGGGACAACTGGTCTGGTGAGGCAACAAGAACACACGGATTTGCAGTGGAAGAGACACGCGTAGATGTCAGCATCCGAGATCAAGACATCCCAGAAGAACGTAGCGCACGAAAAGAGAGGCCGATTTGGATGACAGAAAGTACAATCCTGGCACAGACAGGGACCATGCAGGAGGACACTGAAACAGTACCAGCAGTGGAGCAGCCTACAGATAAGGCGACGACCAAGGGCCATGAGGACATAATGTCTGTCCTGCTGGCACATGAGAAGCCCTCTCTCGGCTCTATGGCAGCCGCGGTTAAGGCAGTGCAGGGAGACAGTGGTTCGGATGCAAGTGCGGATGAGGATCTAAGAGAGATTGACGAGATAGACAATATGGATTCAGATGAGGAGGATTTGGTTCCTGTGGTAACCGTCGGCGACCGCACGGTACAAGTTTCAGACGTTGACGATGCGCTCATTGCTCAGATGACACCTTCAGAAAAGGAGGTATACATTCAAGTGTATCAAGAATACTTCTCACACATGTATGACTAGTCACACATGATAATACACATGTTCAATAGTATACTTGGTTCTATCTTACTAAACCCAAGTACTATATATATAGAAGAAACCTTGTGCTCCAACACAAGTCTAACAACAATATACAAGTGTTTGATATATAACAAATCCGTGTTTAGTGTAGTGACGTTTGGATTCAGTTCATGGGCTTCAATAAACTATTAAAAGACGGAATGTTTAAAGAATGGAGAGTGAATGGCTCAAAGGGATTAGTAGTTTACTATAGTTAGCAAGCCACCGGTGTCAGTAACTTGGGTATGTTAAGAGAATGAATCACTTTAGTGGTTATACAATATGTTTCTAAATGATCAATTGTAAAGTTTATTGTATGGTAATTTCTTAATCTTTTAAAAGGGTATAAGAGGTTTTAAAATAAACAATGGAACTTAAGAACTCTCCATACCAACTGAATCAAGTACAGACACGCTACCTCTAAATGAGCTGCCACTTCTAGGGCTAGGGCAGTGCTTTCAGTCCAAACAGAAGCCGCAACACCATATCTAGTGTTGTTGGCTAAGGCAATGGCCTCTTTCGCTGTCCTGAAGGGTGTCACGGTCACAACTGGAGCAATAATGTCTTCACCAACCACCTGGTTACTCTCCAGTTGGCCCCCAAACACCAGGGTTGGAGGGAAGAACAAGTCTTGGGACAGATGATCAGGAACCTTCACTTGGAACACCTGCGATAAAAACATTTTGTCTTGGCAGAAACTTTAAAGAGAGTTCACTATTAACAAACATTTGAGTCTTTTTTCAAAATACAGAAAATTTATTTCACTATGAGGGATGGGGGGAGGTTAGGTTATATAAATTTTATGATGGGATATTTACAACTACAGTAGGTCCACGACTTATTTGGTGCTGACTGACAGCTCACAGCTGACTTCTGACACTCAACATTTAGGTATATACCTAAATGTTGAGTGTACAGCTATTAAACACATGTTTTTTGTAGATCCTATGGTTCAACGTAGGGATTAATAATTTGGTCTGGTAACGTTTTGAAGCCATCAGCTGTCAGCTGTGAACTGTCAGTCAGCACCAAATAAGTCATGCATAGGGTTTACATTTTTTTTAAACAAGTATTTTAAGTTTCATTTTGGGGGAGAGGGGGGGATAAAGTGAGGGTGGTAAAAAAAGGTTAACACAATTGTCTTTGAAAAATTGAGTGGTGCGATGGATGCCCTCTTAAATACACTTCTTTTGAAACAAAAAAAAAATCGTATAGGTTCCTGGTTCTATTAATTTTGTTAAAAGATAGCTTGGCTATGTATGCAAGAAGTGTGTCCTGTCAACCTTAGTAATAATATTACTGTGTATCAGAATAACACAATTCACACTTTACGCTGCTGCCACTGGATAAATAAGTAACAGTTGCCCCTGGAAGATTATCTATCCTTATCACTTAATCCAGTGATGTGTTTTACTCTATTGGACATTTTTAGGAGAAAGAGTGAAATACGCAATACAACTTCCTAAAAGAATAAAGAAAAAATAGGTTAAATAAGGATAGGACATATAAATAGGAACGAGTAATGATTAACATTTTAGGGTTTTATTTCCTCTTTGTGAACGTTGTGTTATAGGTTTCATAGTCCCTTCTGACGATTTCTGATAGAATGAAATGTAGATCGAGGGATTGTGTGGTAACAATCAGTTTTCAAGAAGCAGCCTTTTTGTTCAATATTAGCAGTGTTAAGTGTAAACTGTGTTTCTTTTTTAATTGTAAAAGCAATATTGTGTTCATTCCTTTCATTGGTTCCAACCTATATTTCCTGTAGGCCTACCTTCTTCCATATATAACAAAATGTGCCTCAAATAACAAAAACTGTTTTTTTCAAAGAGCTAATATATGGTGTCTACCCAACTTGACCAATAAAATTACTCACTTTTTCCTTAATTTTCCATGATCATTTCCTAAAATTCCAGACTTAAAAGCATGTAATCCCCCACACATTTTTTATTAATCTTTTTTATGAATAATAATAAGTTTTGCAATTTAAATAAACATGTTTTTTTTTATTGTTTAGTTTGTTGAATTAAGACCCTCGGCCCTGTCAAGTGCAAGTCTAAAACCTATTTTGTGGGATGGTGGGCGGGAGGGTGAAAGGCGTGGCGTGGCTTCACAACCGACCAAAGTATCCTTCCGCGCCAACAATAAGAGATGGATCACGGAAACCGTAGAGGGCGCTAGCTACCAGACAGGTCTTGCGGAAAAATCATACACTTGGAAATATCAGTTCTCTCGAGAGCGAGTGAAATTTTTATAGTAATATTTTCAACGCCTCTTCTAAGATAATGTATCAATATTTATTATGTGTTACATTTTCTTATTTTTTGTTATGAAGCTGGCAGTTTTATATTCAAATATGTCAATATTATTGATATTTGATCACTGTTAAAATTATAGAGGAGTGTATATAAAAACTATAACTTAGTCAACATGCTTCTATTCTTGAACAAAACGTTTCCGAAAAGAAAATTTCAAAACAATAAAAATTCTTGAAGATAACCATTTGTTTTCATGGCTCTGCATTTCCACGCCAAATGAAAAGGGCCAATCGCCTTAACATGGTCTGCTAGGAATTATAAAATATATTACACAGCTACAAAAAAAAAACAGTTTGAACCACATTCTAATTTACTGATTTAATGGTTATTATATTTCATATTTTGGGTAAAACAACATTTTACCTTTTTTTTTTTTTAATTTACTAAATTCCTGACTTATTACAGTTTTTACCCGACCACTTCAAATTCCTGGCTAATTACAATTTTCCCGGATGGTAGACAGCCTGTAATATATCTTATTATAACTATATTTCATATAATCCAATTTTAATGCCTTGTTTCTTGATATTGTTTCCCTACATTCGATGTTTTTGGATTGGCAAGTTTTTGATGTATTATTTTTAAAGCTAAATAACACCTAAATTGGTAATATATTCATATACTAATTCTGTGTTTTTTAAATAATGTTTTTCACTTCAGAACTTTGGTTTTGAAAACTAACAAATTTCTTTGAATAACATTAGGAATCAAATTTGATATAATTTGCCTTAGTGTAAAGGAGTCAGGAGTTTCTTGAGTAGTAAGAAGCTTGCTCACATTCTCTTGGTCACTATTATAAATGGTTGAAGTTCTTTGTAAAGATAAACATGTTTTAGATTAGAGGACTATCAGGGTGATGGGGTTATGCAAGATCAAGTTATTTTATTCAAGCCAATCTTGAGTGAGCAATTTTAAAACTTAATTTATCATATCATCGTCATCATTTACAGCCTGTGGCTGGGTCAGTTAATGTATTTAATTTATTTTAAATAAATGTTTTAGTGAAATGAGACTAAGAAATTTAAAATAAACAAAATTATTTTTAAAATCTAAAATGGCTGATTTTTAAATTATTAGTATATACATGCCATAATAAATAAGTGTATTGACCTGAAAATAAGCTGTCTCCAACTATAGGCTGCACCCTAAAATTAGAATCACTTTGAAAGGGATTTTTTTTTTTTAAATGAATTCTTGAGCATTTTATTGTTCTTATTAGTACTAAGATTTTGAAGTTTTTGTTACAAATAAGATTTATTCATTCACCGAGAGATACTTTTTAATCATGATCTACAATATGATAGTTATTAATACTCTATGCCTTTTCTAAAGGTCTATATAAAATTGTATCAATTTTTTTTTCTACATTATATATGTAAAATATAATTGCAATTTAATAGTCGTATTTTTATAGCAAACGTATAAATAAATATTGAAAGTATTTATTTATATTTTTTATAGTCTTCATCTATAGCTCAGCTATTTTTGACTTATGACTATTTCATTCTTTCAGCCATTTTGGCTTAAAGTTAAATTTTTATTATTGGATTTAAGGTCCATCTATTTTTAAATAACTTTTTGAAGCAGTAAATAACATTGATTTCTACATGCAGTTCTCAAAGATACAACATTTGTTATTAATTATCCATGGGTGTGATTATAGGCAGCACTAGGATTTTATAAGGGATGTTTTTGGGGAAAGAGTAGGGTTGCCATCTATCCAGCTTTTGCCGGACATGTCCTGCTGTTATTATTTGTCCGGCAGGCATATACATTTCTTTTTAATTGTCTGGCATTAAATAATATTAATGTTTATTTTGCATTTTGTAGTTAAAAAGTTAAAAAAAACATAAAAATTATTACATTTAACACGGGTCATGACATGTAGCAATATGAGTAACTTAGTAAATTATTATTATTATTATTATTAGCACCGCGTCTTACTACCCGTTCGGGTTATACGCACTTACGCTAATATGTAATGGTAGGGTGATTGCGAGACAAAATGGAGGACCTACAGTTTAACGTGGAATCCGAACCACGGTAGAGGCCTGGCATTCCTCACATTCACAAGCTGTGATTAATACACATCTTGTCAGAGGTGAAGGAAAGGTTTGGCAATCAGATAAATCTGTGCCTGGACCGAGGATTGAACACCGGACCCTCAGCACAGAAGTCTGACACCTTACCCCTAGACCATAACTTAGTAAATGAATATCAGAATATGACATTGGCTTCCTGCGCCTCGCCCATCTGGCAACTACGCAGCATGGACTGCAGTGTTGCGTTCTTTCCTGCCCAGGGAGTAACTCTCTTCTTGATCTTGGTCAGTGAGTCACTAATGTGATTGCGCTGTGCCTTTGCCTTGTGAATTAGTGTGTACAAACGTATGCCACTGAAAAAGTTACAATTCATTGTGTTAATCATTCTATTCACTGTTTTGTATTAATAATATGAATATGTTTAAAACTATAAGCGGTGAAACTGGTGAAAGTGAAACTAGAAAAAGAAAATGTAAATTTTCTGGGAAACTGAGGCAAAAGTATCCATGTTTTAAATTTGGTTGCAATGAAAGTGAGAAATATGTGATTGTTTTGTGGCAGTTGGATATAAAGATGCTGGAAGACATCAATAGCGAAAAACATAAAAAATCAGTTAGGTCAACTGCTGTATCACACAATATTGATTCCTTTTTTTTTTTGCTCCAAATATTCCTCCATAGGCAAGAAAGTTCAGGCAACATTAGCATTTCATACAGTGTGTCATTATCATTCCTACAGTTCTATGGATTGCACATCTAAATTAAATAAAGTGATATTTTCTGATTCCGAAATTGCAAAGACATCGCTTGTGGCAGGATTAAAACAGAAGCTATTATTAATAGTGTAATTGCCCCTCATTCCATAGATCTTCTTACTAAAATTTTAAATAACAATGTTCCATATTTTGGGTTAGGAACTGATGCTAGTAATCATGGTGCTTTGAAACTTTTTCCTATTGTAGTGCAATCTTTTGATTACAAAGAAAATGGCATTCAGACAAAAGTATTAGAATTAAATACATGTTCTAATGAAACTTTTGAGACTATAAATAAACATAGCATATCTTCCAAGTGCAATGCTTTAATTCAAGACAATGCAAATGTCAATTTTGGGGACCTTGCTCGAAAATCTGGAAAAAATGTTTTTTCTGCACTTAAAAGGGATTTAAATAAAGATATAGGTGTTGGATGTCCAGCCCATATTAAGCATAAGTGCTTGCAGTATGGTGCTGACACATTTCCAGTTGACATAGAGGGTATAGTTATCAAAATGTTCAATTATTTTCACATATACACAATTCGCAAAGAAGAACTTAAAAAGACATCTGTGAGTTTGTTGAAATCAATTATCAACAGCTCCAGTGCCATATCAAGACTAGGTGGCTAAGTTTATTTCCAGCAGTAGAAAGACTAATCAAACTCTTTCCAGCATTGAAGGCTTATTTTCTTTTTCAGTCAACTACTATAATTAGATGTTTCTTTGAAAATGAATTCTCGGAACTTTATCTGTGGTTTCTTCATTCTAACGTGCATATTTTTCACAGCAAAATTTCATCACTCAAAAAAGAAAATAATTCTGTTGTAGACGTCAATAATCTGTTAGTTTCAGCATTGAATTCTCTAAAAGACATGTTGGACAATACATTTACACCCCTAAAATTAAAACAATCTTTGAAGTCCCTCTCAGAAAGTGGTTTGCAAAGAGAATGTAATATCTTCTCAGAAAAAATTGTAGATATTTTATTAAGTCTGCATTGAAAATCTACAAAAATTGATGGATCCTTTGAAGGAATCTGAGTGTTTCTAATGGATTAAACCTCAAAATATTAGAGACATACATTTTGATGAAATCCTCCCTTGTCTGGAGTATCTGCAAAGCAAAGATGTGACCATAAATGACTCAAAACTTTTTGATCAGTTTTGCATTGTTCAAAAGTATGTTAGCATTTCAGGTGTTGATCAAAATTTAACTTTTGATAAGCAGTGGTGTAGATTCTTCCAAAGTAAAAATAGAATTGAATCATTTAGTGAACTTCTTAAAATGTGTCAGTTTTACTTTGCATTTCCAAGCAGCAATGCAATGACTGAAAGGTGTGTTCTCTCTAATCAATGCTCGGTGGACTAAAGAAAGAAATTGCTTGTTGACACATTCAGTTAAAGGGATCATTGTGGTAAAATACAATTTTAAACACATAACTTGTGAAGAATTTGACAAATCTCTGTTGCAAGAACAAAATGCATTTCTTTCATTTTAAAAATGTTAAATATTAGCTTAAATAATTTGTCCTGCTTTTTTTATCAAAAGTCTGGCATTTTCTGAAAGAATGTCCTGCATTTGAAAATGTTGACATGGTAACCCTAGGAAAGAGTGAGGCTTATTCTCGGGTCAGTACAGTATACGAGTATGATTAATTTTACATTTACTTCAAACCCACTTCCAAGAGAAGAGTTTTTATGTTAATATAGAAGTGTAGATATTAAAAGGGCACTATTTAAAATGTGTTTCCTTACAAGAATAATGTTAAACTGGATTTATGAAAGTTCTTGGATGTTTTTGGCTGATTTATTGGACGTAAAAATATTTTGTTGTGTTTATTTTGTAATTTATAATGTACTTTGAGAAGATTTAAATAAATTTATTTTTACAAAATGAATATATATATAATATTATATCTCTATAACAAAAAACATTTTCGTTTTATGAAGTAAGTGCATTATATTTGGAAGTTTCACACTTTCTCCTGATGAGTTCCAATAGAATGAAACTTAGGTCAGGGGATTGGGCGGTAACAATTTATTTCTTCAAGAGGCAGTGGCAGCAATGTAAAGTGTGAACTGGATTTTTCTTTTCATTGTAAAAGCCATATTATGTTTGTTCCTTATATATTATGTTTCTATCCACCTTTCCTGTACCTTCTACCAAATATAATACAATTTTTATTATTTTAATAATAGACCTTACAGTGCGGCTGGAATTTTTACTAGAAATAGATTTAACAATCCCTTCTCCAGGTGAGCAGTGGTACATTTTCCTTGAAAGTCACTCTCGTCTATTATTTTTATAAGACCAAAGTGGCTGCTTGGCTTGATCCTAGAAATAAATAGTAGTTCACAAACTGTGACATGAGGTGCCCTCAAAGGGTGCACCAAAAGTGTTTTTAGTTTTAGTACAGTAATGGTTCTTGAGGGGAAAAAACTGCTAGCCCATCTGCCTAAGTGGCGAGGTGGTTAAGGTTCTGGCCTCCAATGAATAGCCGTTATCATATTTAGTAACATACATTCATTCATACATACATACATACATACATACATACATACATACATACATACATACATACATACATACATACATACATACATACATACATACATACATACATACATACATACATACATACATACATACATACATACATACATACATGCATACATACATACAGAATTTTACAGTACTTATTAACTACATATACTTTTTTTATGTTAAAGAAGGAAAAATCTTAAGAATTTGGGCATCTCCTGTGATTATTGTATCTGCTACTTTTAATTTTTATTTAATTGAAGTATAAATTTTGGTACACACCGAGTCCAAGGACCCCTATAATTTAAATTTTACTATGTTCCTAGTATAAAAGTGTCCAACACAATAAAAGAATGAATGATTTCGGGCAAGTAGGAACAAATTACGTTGACATTGTATTAATAAGCTGATTTATTACTTTTTTTTTAATTTTAAAAAGGGGAAAGGGGTGCACATTAAATTTATAAAACATAATAAAAGGGCACAGATAGTGTAATGGTTTGAGAACCTTTGCCCAAGATAATAATAGGACAAAAACAACAATCAAAATTTGGTTATTAATTCATCACTTTGTGAGTGAGAAAAACCTAATTTTTCAATGACATATTTTTATTAGGAATGGGCCCTCAAACCCTTTAGGAGATTTGAGAAAATTTCAGATCCAAGCAGCCATTCTAAAAATAAAAAAGTTTTCGAATGTTTTAAGTGAAATTAGTTTTGGAGCTCTAATATGCTTATTGGTGGTGTAATACCAATAATAACTATAGTATGAACTTAAAGCTAGGCCTAGACCGGTAATTTAATATTTAACTGAATGTTTGAATAGATTATCAGAAAGAATTTTAACATTTAGTTAATATTTGTATTTTCTACTATATTTTTATTTCCTATTATGTTTATAATTTATTCTAGGATTCAGATTCGGTATTCAAGATTCAAATGTATATTGGAGATTCGAATTTGTAAAATAGTGGATTTGACCCAAACCTAATTTTTATCTTTACCGTTAATCAGACCCAACCCTTATGACAGTATTCCCAGTAACTTATAATTCTGGTGTTGCTTGTATGGACACAATTATTTTGTAAAGTGCACATTAATTCCTCAAATAACAAAGGAGTCGAACCAAAACTTTTATTGGTTCTGGTTTTGGTTCCTGTTCTCTAAACAAACATTTTAAAGGTTCTGGTTAGAGCTCAATAAAGGTTTCGGTTCTTGAGAGTGTTCTGGTTCTTTGATTAAATTTTTTTTTTTGTAGCACATCGTCTTTCTATCCGGTAGAGCTATGTCAATGTACTAAATTTGCTAATGGTTTTTAATGAATGAATGAAGGTTATATTTTTATATTTAGAGGAAGTGTATCTGCATTTGCATGAAAGGAGAGTGGAAAACCACTTTGGAAATAACACACTGGATCAAAGATCTTGCAAGATAAAAAAAAAAAAATATATATATATGTAACGTACTTAATAACAGTAGTGTATCCTTCTAATTTGCATCTTGATCTGTCACCATCAATCTCATAGTCAAAAAACTTCAGAACTGGGTTCTCTTTTAACGCGCCCCATCAATAATATTATTTAAACCTCTTACCAACAAACAAAAACAATCACCTCCGCACTGTACACAAGGAACACATTCACTGAGCTACTTCCTAATTTAAACTGGAGTGAAAGAATTTAAAGTTTGCATTTTTCCACCCTTCATCTTCCTTTTCCCTCTATTATAAGCAGTTCAACCAATCACCAGATGATCACTTTCACTTCCAGGAGGTACTAAGTACAATAGGCTTAGGCTGGATGTCCTAAAGAGATGATTTCTTAATTTCTGTATTTCAACTTCTGAGGAATGGGTATTATCTGCTGTCTATCAAAGCTAAATACATCTTAAACCTCTAGTTTCCTCTAAAATCTAAACTCATTAGTGTGTGTTGCTAGGGGCTCACCTTTTTCTAATCCCCATATAAAAGAAGTTTACAGGACACTTACTGAGAAAAGGGAAACACAACATTTCAAAATTAAACTAAGCTTAGGGGAAAAAAATGTGTGCAACATGTCAAAATTATATACAGTTCTGTAAAACTAGAAACCTGTAAGAACCTTTATGAACCTAAAATATTTAACGATTCCAATTTGGGCTCTGCAAAATAGTGTTTTAAGGTTCCAGTTCTCATTACAGTTCCTTAAAAATATCTTAATTTTGGTTATTGGTTCAGATTCGACTCCCTGCAAATAACAATAATTTTTTAATTACCCCTGCTATACCTCCAAACCTTTCTCCACAGCCTTGGTGATGGCCTGTCTGACATTGACTACTGTCTGGCTGCTGCAAGGTGGGCCAATGTCTGCCATCTTGTCAAATGCTCCGCCAATTGCTACTTTGTTCAGTCTTTTCTTTAGCTTCTCGGCAAAGTCTTTGAAAATTGACTCCTGAACCAAAAGCTGAGTAACAGCCCATGGAACCTGGAAAGTAAAATTGTATTTCTTAAGTTGGTACTCCTGTGTAAGGAGTTTACAGACTCTGGGCAAGCTCGCAAGGAAATAAATAATATTCTGTATTTCTAGTAATACAAGATAGTGTATTTTATGTTAGAGAAACTAATTCTAGTTTTATTAATTTTGATTGTGTGGTTAGCTTCAATCATATAGCCAAGGGAATATTTTTGATTGGTTGTTTAGATTTGAAAATAGTGCTAAAAAGCAAATGTAATCCTTACATGTCACTAGCACACTGGTGCTGCAAGAGTTGAATGACACTATAACTGTGTGTGAGCTGTGAGACTCACCTGACCCTGGTTGAACCAGGCATCCTTGACAATGCTGTCTGAGGCCGAGTCGATGTCTGCCGTGTCGAACACTAACATGGGAGTTCTGCCACTGAGCACTGAAACAAGTGACTGCTTACTTTTTTCATTTTCATTTATTTGAGGTATTTTAACATGTACTTTCTTAACCGACTAATTATGTCAGCACATGAGAATTTCTAAGAGCGAGAACGAAAGAGTCTACCCATTTGCCAGGAAAGATATTTTCATATACCTTCCAGGGTTCTTTTACAAGTCACAATCGAAATATGACCCACAGATTTACTTTATCTCTGAAGGAAGTTGTGCTACGGATTTTTATCGCACAAGAAAAATATGTCGACACCGGCTGGTTTTGAACCCACAAAGTTTTCTTACCATTGCAGCAAGAGGTCCAGAAGAGAACTGTTGGAAACTAGCAGAGTGATGAGTTAACATATAAGATACACAATATCAGGAGGTTCCAGGACAAATACACATCAAAATGTCCCAGGACAAATGGACACACATCAGGAGGTCCAAGGACAAATGTACACAAATCAGGATCTCACAGGACAAATATACAAACATCAGGAGGTCCAAAGCCAGATACATACACATCAGGATGTTCCAGGCCAGATACATACACATCAGGTCGTCTAAGGCCAAATAAATACACATCAGGATGTCTAAGGCCAGTTACATACACTTAACCATTATCAACATGAACTGTTCCCAGCCTGTGGCTGGGTCCACTTAGTAAAATGCCTCCATCTTCCATTATCCTCCCACCATTCTTCTTCTCTCATTTGCACATTTTATGTTATCTGCTCCTCCCATCTCTTTCTTGGCCTCCCTTGCGATCTTTTTTTCTATATATTTCAGCTGCATCATTATCTTTTATATTCTCTCCTTTTTATCCTTCATTACACGACCATACAATCTCAGTCCTGCTTTCTCTACTATCTTATGTTCTCCCTGTATTCCTCTATTTCCCCAATAATTTTATTCCTTATCATGTTTATTCTTGTGACAACTAACACAATCCTCACAAACTTCATTCCCATAGCCTCCACTTTCCTAGTCTCTCTTACATTCACTGTCCATTTTTCTGGTACATATGTGACTATGGGTGCAAAGTATGCCCTGTACAGCACTTCTTTACACTTCAAGGGCACTTCTGATATCCATATCAGGTCTCTTGCACACCTATAGAACCACTTTACCTGTTGTCCTCTTCTCATTAGATTCTCTCTACTTAGACATTTCGCCCCAATTACACTTCCAAGATATTTTACATTCTGTACTTTTCTCAGCTCTACTCCATTCAAATTTATATCTTTACTAGGCCTTATACTCTTCTTTGTCATTTCCATCATTTAACACTGTAGAGTATGATGTCACTCTACTGTCACCGCTCGCTCTTGAACTCTGGGCCCGCCGTGTGTGGCGCTAGAGAGAAGATCACGTGGTCTTGCTCTTTGGCTTCCACGCGAGCGGGACTACAGTTCGACTCTTATTCACTTTTACACACTCACTTTACTAACTTACTTTGGGTCAGTCGAACATGATAGTGCTTGCTTTGCACATCAAACGAAACAGTTGTATCGCACATTGTTCTTTATAGATCAGATGTAATTGTAACATTACACGGACCTGTAAACCTTAAATATTTAACAAAGGCTTTCAGCTATTACCAATTAATAAACGTTCAATAATCTGGTATCGAACATTGTTCTTTATTAACCTGCGGTTATAACCAAAATTAGCACACTTCCAGTACTAAGTGGTTAAAAAGGTCCAATGAACAACAAACAAACAAGAAGGTTCCAAATAAGGTTTCAACACTTTGAAGTGCTAAATTTCACTCCACACTCTTTCACTTCCTCATCCCATTACTATAGCTGCTCCTGTACTCCCTCTTCCTTCTCCTCCCATACACTCATTCTTCCCTCCCCGAGTTCTCCGTGCCACTTGATCCATGATCATTTCCATTAACATTACAAATAGTAGTAGTGAGAGAGCACTCCCCCCATTTTTTATTTGGAACTACTCTGTACACCCCTTCTTAACACAAGTCATGTTATCCTCATACATACTCTTTACTTTAATTAAATGTCCTCTTTCCAATTCAACCTCATCCAGCACTTCCCAAACTTTATCCATACCCACACTATCATATACCTTAACCACATCCATAAATACTATTACCAAGTCCTTCCCAAATTAGTACTTTATTTTCATCAAGTATAGTGTAGACTTCTGTTCCCTAAATCAGTCATTACCCTCTCCCCACCTTCCTTTAATTTCCTTTCTTACTCTCTTTTCCAATATATTCTCATATATTTGTGTACAGATGCACATTAGCGTTGTTCCCCTGTAATTTGTACACCTCTTCTTGTCTCCTTTCTTAAAAATATGTGCTATAGTTCCCTTCTTCCAGTACCATATCACTCCCAGAAACCTATATGACCATTGTATTCCTGATTCTCCTGCAGCTCCTATCATCTCCACAGTTGGTTCGTCTACACATGGTGCTTTTCCTCGTTTCATTCGCTTTAATGCATGCTCCACCTCCTTCCTTGTGGGAATCTTCTGCTAGTTCTTCATTCTCCTCTGCTTAACTTACATCCCTTTCGTTTTACAGGTTGAACATCTCAAAATATTTCATCCATAATTCATTGTATTCTTCTTCCTTCTTCATCCATTATTCTCACTTTTCTTTTCTCTTTCCTCTTTTTTCTTACTTGGTTATATAACACCTTAAGTTGGATTCACACATGAAGCTACTTTACACTATGATATGCTTTGTTACACTATACAGTGTTTTAAAATTGCTAGCCAAGTATTTAATGAACCAGTTCACACATCATGTTATGCTGTGCTATGCTATGCCACACTAATCTATGCTATCGAGCAAATTAACATACAGCCACCAACTAACCTGGATTTTGGTTTCATTGAGGGGGACAAGTTCATAAAATTATGCTTTAGTTAGCTGAAAATAATTTTTGAATTTTTTGCTATCACATTCCAGATTCAACATCAAATGGTGGAATTCCCCTCAATTTAATCTCTTACCATAAATATTGTGTACCCACAACAACTTATTTTATTTGTCATCCATCACTTCTGCTAACAATAGCACTTCCTCTTCCTCACTATCACTTCCACAATAGTTTAAACAATCAAGATGTTCTTGATACACTTTAAATCACAGATGGCCATGTTGTCTCTTCGACTACAACTACTCTATTAAACCATCCTACATATAGCTTAGTACAGTCCACTGTGTGAAAAGCACAAGATAAAATGTAGCTTAGCATAGCATAGATTCATGTGTGAATCCGTCATTACTTCCTTCCATATCCCTTTCCAGCCAATCCTTCCTGGCTTCCTGTACCACCCTCTTCACTATTCTCTTCTTCTCTCTACATTATTCCTCTGATCCTCATTCCTATTCTTAAAACTAATTCTAAATGCTTTATTGTTCTCCTCCACTGCTTCCTTCACTCTGTCGTTCCACCATGATGTCTCCTTCCATTTTCTCCTATCATTTGTCCTCCCACATCCATCCTCTGCCGCTCCCACCAAACTTTTGTGAAACCTTTCCCATTCCACCTCTACACTTTGCAGCTCACCCTTGAGAATTAGGCTTCTTTTCTTCCTTAGATACAGCTCTCTTTCCTCTTCATTTATAAGCCTACACAACCTTATTCAGTATTCTTCTTTCTTGTTTTGCTACTTTTCTCCTACATTCCTATTCCTTTATGTGTATCATCAGCAACCTGTGGTCACTATCTAAGGTCACACTTGATATTACCTTAATGTCTATGATCAGCATTTTCATTTCTTTGTCCACAAGGAAGTAGTCAACAACTTTTGATCCACATCCCAACTGTATTTAGTGATTTTATGGTTTTCTCTGTCCTTCTTAAGGGGAATGGTGCATGGAAATTTTTATTTCGAAATTGTAATTTTGGATAGTAATATTGATTATAAAATGTATTAAGAATTTTAAAAAATCATTTTAATTTTTTTATGGAAGTTATAAGCATTTGAACAAGGTTTAATACGAGGATACCCCACACATAAATTATTCAGCATAATCTCTTGCAACTTAATATAAAATAGGTTAATATTTTGTCTATGATTTCATAATTAAATTTACCAAATAACCAACAGTTTTTATTTTATTTTTAATTACAATCTCAAGTTTTATTTTATAAAATAATACATATAGTATTGATGGGGGAATATATTTTAGGGGTTGGATTGATTGTTTTGTTTAATATGTTAACCAAATGAACAAGGATTGTAGTTTATTAATCAGTTTTATTTTTAATATTTAGAGTTAAACTACGAGAGTGGTGTTATTTTGATTGAACCCATGCTCAACGCGACCCAGAATGGCCCTCATGACGTATTGCAGTGTGGCCAAATGTAGCCAGAGTGAAACGATCCTGGCGTCAGTCGCAGCAACTAGGTGGAATATCCACCTCGTTATCTTTGTTCCAACCTTTGAGTGGTTTTCTTTCTCCATTTCATCTCATTCGCCAGTGACAAGAAACTGTAGAAGGGTGAGAGTTTAGTTGGAAAGAATGTGTGGTTACAGATAACCCCTGCGCATGCACACTTCTGGATTTGTGGTGAGATTTCTCACCTTGAATGATCCGAGAAAAAGTCACAACAAGAAGGCGGAAGCAAAGAGACGTTTTAGTTTGAGTCTGTACCTATGGCAAACTAGACTAGAGTTCAAAACTAAAAGAGCAGTTGAGTCTCAAAGTCAATAAGAATAAACTATTGGGTAGTAAAGATAGATTGAAATATTTTACAAGTTATTTTTCAAATACTTTTGAAAAATTAGCTTGATTATCAAAATAACATATTATTTACTAACCACTCTACACTTAATTACCTGACTCGGTGGCGTAGTTGGCTAACACGCTAGATTCGTATTGAGCTAAACTGCTGAGGATGGGGAGATCGAGGTTCGAATCTTGGTCGGACGAACTGGGGGGAAGGTTTTTCCTAAATGGTTTTCTACTCTCTCTCCACAAAAATGCGGGTTCACTTCTTCTAAAATCAACCTTCCCAATTCCTAATCCACTATTGTAATTAGTACTTAGGTGTACAACCCGGCTGGGTAGTCAAATGCGGTACTAAATGAAGAGAAGTTTCATCGATCTGTTGCTTCTTGTGGTATTTTCGTTGATCCTGATCATTACTATCTTGGAGCTAGCCCAGACAGCCTAGTTGGTGACGATACTCTAATTGAAGTCAAATGTTTGCCCTCACTCAATCAACTAAAAAGAGACAACCCCATCAGTCACCACTATCCAAGATGTAATCAAAATTAGGTGTGTACTTAAACGTTAATGTAGAGTTAGCACTGGATGGATTATTATTATTATTATTAGCACCGCGTCTTACTACCCGTTCGGGTTATACGCACTTACGCTAATGTGCAATGGTAGGGTGATTGTGAGATGAAATGGAGGACCTACAGTTTAACGTGGAATCCGAACCACGGTGGAGGCCTGGCATTCCTCACACAATGGATGGAATTTATCCTTATTTTTACCAAATTCAAGGACAGCTGAATATTACAAGTAGATCTTTATTCTGATTTTACATTGTGATTATGATACAAAATTAATCAGTGTGAAGAGCATGCACACCCGCAGTATCGGACAAAGGGGGGGGGGGGGGGCACTTGCCCCCTCCTTCTTGAAATTAGAGAAAAGGAAAATATATTATTTATTCGCATCCAATGTCCTTTTCCTGTGTTTGTCCTTTATGTTATACCTGTTACATGTTCCTATCTATGTGTCCTATCATTCTTTACTATTTTCCATTTTCTCCCTTTTGTGTTTTTTTGGTTTCCTCTTTTAGGAAGTTGCATTACGCGTTTCACACTATAATTCATTCACGATAGGTCTTTACCTGGATGACAGTTCAAAAATCATATGTTTAGGTTTTAGGTTACCAACACTTGTAAAAGAACACTGTTTTGTTATGAATGTTAAGTTTTTTAATTACATGTTATATTTTACATTTAAAATAATTTAAACTTAAGTTTTCTCACATTATTTCATTACTTTTAACAATTTCTTTTTACCCAATTCGAAACAATATTTTAAACATATATTAAAAGTACCTATTCTTTGTTTTGGAATGTTATCTATGATGTGTATTATAGTGCATGCATTAATACCTTTTAATAAAGGCATCGTATTTACTTGGTAAAGATAAAATATTTGTAATTTATTTTATATATGATTAACTATTTTATTATTAGTTTATTATTTTTAGAAATATTTAACTGAATAAAATATAATCGTCTGCTGCGAGGATACACCATTTTAAACAACTTGTCCGCGTCATCATCAACCACATGGCTAATATTCG
Organism: Timema podura; assembly: GCA_033556935.1. Classification (NCBI taxonomy): domain Eukaryota; kingdom Metazoa; phylum Arthropoda; class Insecta; order Phasmatodea; family Timematidae; genus Timema; species Timema podura. The sequence continues at coordinate 113,029,632 of JAVRXN010000009.1, forward strand.
TTGGTCGCCATTTTAAAGCCATATTTGTTAGACCTTTTGTGAAAGTGCTCGGAATAATAATTATTTTAACTTGAATAGAAGGATAAATAAGCTTTGTGGACGACCTCAAATAAATATTAAGACTTTGTTTAATTTAAATATATTTCATAGAATTTATTACTGTGCGCGTTTATTATATTTTTAACTTTAAATTAAGTCTCTAGTTTGTTAGGTCCACGCCTTACTCTAACTTATAATAATTTATAACTAAGTTAAATTACCTTTTATTTTAATTATTGGGCTTCTGTATTAACGTAAAAAAACTTAATCCTAGATCATATTACTAATTATTTTAAGAATAACTTTGTGTGTACAGATATTTTCTCTTTAGTTCGAATACATATTAGGCCTAATTTGGTTAATTTTAATCTTACTTTAATCTAACTTTAATCTAACTTTAAACTTTTATCTTTTATCAAACTTAAATATAAGTTTAATCTAACTTTAATCTCACGAAATTTTATAGGGGGTTCTTTTTATTTGTGGATAGATTTGTGTGTGTTTTTTTGATAATGAGTTCCCAGGAGAAAAAAAGAAGAGAAGTTACAGATCACAAGTCATTCAAAAATTTCAATTTCAAAATTCTTTGAGGCATAATATTGGCCTAAATTACTGTGGTAAACTATCACATTACTCTACATAACCATATGTTTTCATAACAGCTGTCCCAAGTGACAGTGGCAGATATCAGCTGTTGGCGTAGTGATATTTTAGGGACTATTTTTTAGTTACTTTTTGAGCTGTCATCCAAGTAAACTTAGGTCGTGAATAGCGTATACTCCCTGATGAGTTCTGATAGAATGAAACCTAGGTCAGGGAATTGGGCGGTGACGATCAATTTTATTTAAGAGGCAACCATTACCTCTTTGTCCAGTGGCAGCAATGTAAAGTGTGAACTGTGTTCTTCTATTCATTGTAAAAGTCATATTGTGTTCGTCCCTTTTATATGTTTCTATCCACCTTTCCTGTACCTTCTTCCAAATATAAAATAATTTAATATGACTTTTCTTTAGTTGAAAAAGTGGACATTGCACACCTCTATTATTATTATTATTTTGAGCACTGCGTTGTACATATATGTCCTAATTATACTAATGAGCTAGGGGTAAGCAAGGTTGAATTTAAAGGAAGTGTACCCTTATTTGCATGGATTGAGAGTGGAAAACCATTTAAGAAAAACCACCCTCACTACACCCAACCAGGATTCGAACCATAATCTCCCTGTCATCAGCAGTCTAGTCTATTGTGAGAGTGATGCCTTAGACCATGCGACCACCAAAGCAGGTTACCTCTACTATTATTTTAATGTACTATAGTTTCATAGCATAATCAATTATTCTTCGGGATTGTCCAACAAACATATTTCCTCTATGAAATCCTCCCTAGCGACCATTTGTTATGCCCACGAACTTATTACAATGGATTACACCTCTAATTCTGTAGTTTAGTTTAGTCTGGTAACAGCCCCTCAAGTTTCAGACACATCAGTATTAGTTTAATGGTAGGTGTGACTGGTACATACACAATGTTAGTTTCTTTGGGCAGCCTGCCGTCGCTTGGATGATTTGACGCCCTATTGAAGTTGGTCCGCTGAACGTGATGTGTGCTACGTCATTGTGCAGAAGTAACTGTTGGGCAACATCTGAGCCCCCCGGCAGCACGTTGAGAACGCCAGCTGGCAGCCTGGCTAACAAGGAAAGTCACATTAATCCTGGCTTACAAGGTTTTTATTACTCTAAATTGGATATTAAAGTTTGAAAAAATGTCTTATTTTTGTAGACAATTCTGAAATGTCATTCCTCATAACATTCTAATAAATACTACTAAAGTATCAAACTAGGGCCCTCACCCTGCCTCTATGGCGATGTGGGCTAGTAGCATAGCCGGAAGAGGGGTTTGTTTGGAAGGTCGCAGACACACAGTGTTCCCGGCTGCCAGAGCAGGGGCAATAATCCAGGCCAGCATTGCTAGAGGGCAGCAAGAGGACAAGATCCCCGCTACAACACCTGTGACATAAACAACATTAGTTCACTCACAGCTTCTGACAACCAAGAACCTAATGAACAGAAGTGTGGACATTCTTGAGTTTGAGAAAGTATCTGTTGAATCCCTGAGCCGCTACACTATAACACTCAAACAACAGATGATGTGACAAACTAAAGAATAAAATAGTCCTTGGTGAATTATTAATAAATGCCTTGCTTGATCCTTTTTTTTAAATTTTAGGTATGTAACATGCACTTTATAAATTGAGTGATTATATTGGCACACAACTAACAAACTAACTCAATTATAGACAGTGGCACTCCTAAAAGGAAGGGGGGAGGGAAGGTTTGAAGCAAGTTGGCCACACCACCCATACTCCAAGATTGCATAAAAATTATAAATATTTTAAATATAACTATAGTTATAAAACTAAAGATGCTTTGAATATATTGGTTAAATTTTAAGACCATGCTAATTACTTGTAATTCCAAAAGTTTATCCTTAAATGCATTAAAAACTTCTATTAAATTCACAGTTAGAAAATAGCTGCCCTCAGTAAAAGTGATTAACTTGTAGTTTCAACTTGGATTGCTAAAAATTGTCTGCTGATTTGTAGCCTCGTCACTAGATGTGTGACCTGTCTTATTTTTAAAACTAGCTTATTTGAGGAAAGTGCGACAAAACCCCAGGCAATGCTACATGCTGTATAAATAGCTCAGAGAAATGTTTCAAATTACTTGTGTGTATACAGTTTGTATTAGCATCAGCTGACATCATCGTGTGAATGAGGGCGAATTTTAATTCAAAAGATATATCATGGAAACTATATTAATTCTACACACACATAAATTAATGTCTTCAGTGTTTTGTGTGTGTAGCTATGATTGTAAGGTTTTAGATATTTTGAGTTTTAATTAGGTACCTAATCAATTATTGATTTTCATCAGTTAAGGATTCAAAAGAAGAAACCATGGCAGTCAATGAAATAAAGTGATAACTTAATATATATATTTTTTAAAGAAAAAGGTTGGACCCAATGCTGAGCTAGAAAGTGGTCCATGTGAAAGCCCGTAGGATGTGATTATGTAACAGTGAAAATGATGGTAAAATTACTGCTACCAATGTAACTGTGAATGCACAAATATGTGACGATAATAAGAAGAGGTATAACAGCCCCAGTATTCAAATGAGTAAGCCATCAATAGAAATCAATTATGTCAGTCTAAATTTCACAGATAGATTTCTTAGAAGTGGGTGTAAGAACTTTTCAAGTAATGCAAAGTTAGAAAAGTTGTGAATGGCAACATGAAGAAAAGTTTAACTTTCCTGTCGGAAAACTATCAATGAAAAATAACAATGACAATTTCATTAGCTTTGGTATAACACCCTTAAATATATCATTTATCAGCCCCTTGTTTGGGCAATCAAATTGAACATATCGAAATGGGAAAAACTATAACACCGTGACAGTAAAGCCAGCAGAGTCCCTTATAGACACCCAGCTACACTCTTGGGTGTCAAATTATTATCGAGCTACAGTCCTGCATACATTTTTTTTAGAAGTAAAACACTATATGCAGTGAGATTCAAAAGTCATACCCAGGAAATATTGGAAAAGTTTGCCCATGGTAAGGTGGTAAGTATTGGTCTTCAAAAAATATTATTAAGATGTCCTCAGGTAGATTATGGCTTTGGAATGATTAGTTAGTATTATAATAATAATTTCAAATAGTTACACTTTGATGAATATAAATGCAATTAAATAGTTACTTTATTTAATGCTTTTGATAACAAATTATTGTAGAAATAAAAACTTTATAAAGAGATTGTGCAGATCATACACGTATTTGTCACAGCTACACACACAAGTCAGAACCAAACACGACTCTCGGATATATCCTGAGAGAAATTCCCACAAACTATTCAAGAACAGAGAACTCTGCTTAGTGTAAATACTTTAAATTTTTTGCACCTCTTGTGCCCACACCACTTGTGGACCCCTTTTTTTACTCGTGGAGACGACCCACGTCTGCATCCGTTGACACTGGCGGTGTTAAATAGAGGACCACGACCCAGACTCGAGGTGCGGTACGTCAGGGTGTTACTCGAGGGTTTGGGTGGAGAAAACACTCGAGAGATTGTGGTTTACACATCTATTCAGAACTGAACATGAACCCACGGTTTCCCGGGTAAACAATCAACGTCAAACTGAAACCTTTTCTGCGCACCTGTGCGAACGTGCAATTAAATTCATCAAACAATAAATGCCCCACATGTACACAATCATTCCCGGGGTTGAGAAATCTCCCTCCATACAATAAGTTCGTGCACCTGAGAGCGAACAACTCGTGAACAGACTATGTGCACATTCATGCTCGCGTTTTACACCCTGACAAGGGTCGAACCTACGTGCACTAACATGAACTCAAAACCAGAGTGTCTTGATGAGGTCGAAGCCCGAGCCTTTGGGCTCTTCGAGACCATACGCAGCTGACCGCACAGGAGGAACAAAAGAGCAGCACTGCGCACGCAAACAAAAAGAAAAGTCGAGGAAACTCGTCTCACTTTAGGAGTAGGAAAATCAGTGAAATTAATATTATGTGGTTATTCAAAATGGAAGCATGCATGAAATTATGTTTAAAGCCTTCTAAAGACCAGCTACCATTTAAATGCAATATTTTTTTTAACTGATTCGAATATGCAGAGGAATGTGCATGTCTGTCGACAAACATATTGATAGATGGAAAGTTTTGTAAATTATTTTTGCCATTTGTACACATCTGATTGCTTGTTGATAGTTTTAAAAGTTATGGCATTGAGATTTCATACAAAAGATCAAGGATATGAGGCAGCTTCAATGAATGGAAAATTTAAAGGTATACAAAGGCTTGTTAAAAATTAGTTTCTACACTCTTTATGTGCCCATTGTTGTTCTCACAGCTTGAACTTGTCTATTTGAAATGCTAAAGGTTAGCAAATCATAAGAAATTCATAAGGATTGATGGAAAACTCTATACTTTCTTTAACACCCCTAAAAGAAATGTTGTTTTGCAAAGAGAGATATTGTGGATGCAGAAAAATCTAAAATATAAAGAGTGATGAAACTTTCACCAATAAGATGGGTAGAAGTCATCAATTTGCTATATGATGATGATGGTAAAACTATTTGATTTTATGCATCATTCTCGTCAGACATTTACAATGTTTTATAAAAATATGTACTTATGTGTAATTTATCACTTCATATTAATTATTTTCCATCTCCTCTATTATGTACTTATACATTGTATTCCGTCCTATGATTCGTAGATAGGGGCTTGTTTAGAGACTAATATCTATTTCACTTAATTCTTCATCTCATTACATGATTCATAATCTGAGAGTATTCACATTCTGTGAATTAGGACTCTCTAAGTTATCCTCAATTTAACATGTTGACTCTCTGGACCCCAATTTAATTGAATCTTCATGTGAAAACCTCCTGTTTGTTTAAACTATGGACGGGCCCTCGAATCCTCAAGGTACTCGAGATTTAAGATTTAAAAAAACTTTTTTTTTTCAATTTATAAAGGGAAATATGTATTGGAGCTCTAATACTGGTTTTTGGTGGTTAAGAGTCAATTATAATTATAGGATGAACTCAACAATCAGGCCCCAAACCAGTAATGTAACACTTAACTGAATGTATGACTATTATAATGAATGGATTATAAGAAAGGATGTTAACATTAAGTTATTTTTGTGTATTTTTTATTATTCTATTATATTTATATTTCTTCTTTAATGTTCACAATTTTTTCCAAGATTTGGATTTGACATTCGAGATTAAAAGGTAAATTGGAGATGTGTATTCAAAACATATTGGATTAAACCTGACTAGTTTAAACAAACACATCTTTAAATATTATATTCTGATAGCATGATTGTGTTAATATAGAAAAATAACATCCAGAATGGCATTTTAACCAAGCTTTATGTGCTAACCACTCTACCGACAGACCCATAAATGGTCTCCTACCTCTCCAATTTATCATTCAACTATATAAAAGAATAATTGACAAGGAAGCTATATGAAATCTCAATTGTAAAGCCGAATGGCAGGGATGAAATCTATTCCCTGAATTGATGAATTAGAGGTTGATTTTTGACACTTTTTTACTATTCTAACATCTTATAAATGCTGGTTCAATTTCTTAGAACTCACCCTCATTTTCTTGTTACATAAAATGAAACAATTTAAGTTTTTGTTAGGTATCATACTAATAGAGAATATAAATTGCTAGTAGAGATAATACTAGCGATAGGGAATATAAATTTAAAAATATATATTACAGCACAAATTTTAAGTTTGTATCTGATCTGGAATTTAATAGTAAAAAAGTATTTATAAAATTGATTACACTTGAATGCCTAACTGCTATTGTGACAAACTACCCTAGCTGGTAGATTGTAGAAAATTATTAGAAGGGTGAAATTTTAAGAAACTGTACCAGCTAATGATGGGGAGAAATAGGAAATCGCAATGTAAAACCACCTTCCCTAATGCGGGCAGCAGGTTGAGCGCTGGCAGTGATTCTGAGTGTGTCCTCACCTCGAGGTTCCCAACCCTCTAAATCCGAGTGAACCAGCTGAGCCCAACCAGCATAGTGATAAAAGTGTCTGACTGCAGCGGGGACGTCAAATTCCCTCGGATCGCTGGTTTGTACACCCCTGTTGAGAGACTCCACCTGGACCAGCAGGGAGACATTTTTCTGGAGGTGACGAGCCAGACTACAACATGTTAGCAATACACCAGTTTGGTGACAAAAGTAGCTTTCATTAGAATTGATTTCTCCTAAACACAAAGCACACCACTAACCAAATTAACACCAATAAGTTAGTGTAGTGAGTTCAAGGTCACCTGTAAAGGTATTTAGCTCTGTCATAGCCACTGAGTTGCCTCCAAGAAAGGAAGGCAGTCACAGATGATGCCACGGCCCTGTCAACATCACCCTGGGAAGAGTTGACCACTGTTGCAATATGATGGCCTGTACAGGGTTGTGGATCTCTGTTCCACCACCTGATTCCTGTATCCAACTGCCATCAATGAAAGGACCAAACTTCCTCCCTTTCAACCAAGTCTAGAAATCCAACATGAGGGAATACTATGAGACCTAACAACTTTCCCTCCATAGAGCTCAAAGATTAGGAACTCTGTGTATTCAGCACTCAACAGGTTTATGTGGGAGTCAGAGATGTTCAGGGAGACTGTACTACAGGTCTAACAAGGGCCTAGTTCTATGGCTAGGAGGTCAGGGAGACTGACTACAGGTCTAGAGGGTCCTGGGGTCCAAGCTTGTCTACATTCTTCTAATCGGATGACTGTACAGGTCAGAGCCTGTCTATTATACAGGATATAGTTAACCTAGTCTTGGCTGACCCGCTCAGGTCTGGGGCCTAGTTTGGCTAAACGGGTGCTAAGTCATGTTAGCTCGGACTGACTACAGGCTGAGGGAGATCGAGGTGCGGATGCTCGGTCGAGGGCTAGTTTAGCTAGGAGGTGGTTGTTTCCTATTTTTGGTAAGTCCAACTGCTACGTCTACCAGCATAAGGCGGGTACTATCCTCTAATATTCATCCTATCCAAATGCTACTCTAGATCCTATTAGGCGTAAGTTAAATACTAAGGTTAACACCTAAGTTATGGTAAGACGTGGGCGATAATTAATAATACGATAGATAATTAATAATAAACTAGTCTCTAAATGTATTAATCCATCTAAAATTTATTATAATTCAATTTTCATAGAATTTGAATGTTGGATTAGGCTTAGTCGATGAATCTTTAAATTATAAACAAAGAGTTTGCTATGGAAAAAACACAACATGTTCAAGAAGTGGTTGCTGAAGACACTTGCGTCTGTGATACTCTTTGAAATAGATGAGTCAATCAAATGTTTTTTTAAATTATTTATTAAATAATCTTTGTATATGAACAGCTGAATATTTTTGTGTCTAATATTAACTATACGTCTTGAGTAAAAATAATTTTTTTTTTTCTTTTTTTAAAAAGACAATTTAAATGTTCTTGACCCAACAAATTAAATGCGGCTATTGACATGATTTTTAAGATCAAGAGGGAATTTTGGGATTGTTCACAAAAACTATATTATTTTATAAATTATCTACAATTATATAGGTCTATGAAAATTTTACATTATTTATGTTATTTTATTTAAAGGTTACATATAAATTAGGCCTATATAAATGAGCTAGTGTTAGCTCACTGTAGAATTACGAATTTTACACACTAATAAAACATGTATGAATACTTTAAAAGACAATTTAAGGTAATGAAATTTTTTAATTTGTAATATTAAATGTCATAATAATAAACAAAAAAGATACTATAATGGTGGAAAAAAGATGTAAGGTTCTAAAGAGTATTGTTTTATGTTTGGCGATACAAAATAGATAGTAAAATGAATGCGTATAGCCCGAACGGATAGTAAGACCCGGTGCTGATGATTATAATGATGATGATGATGATGATGATAAAAAAATTGACATATTTATCATATGGTATGTCACTAATGAGAAATATATATTTAGTGACATAAAAAATATACACAAGTTTACATTAATGTAGGTGACCTGGCGGTCTAGGGGTAAGGTGTCAAGACTTCTGTGCTAGGGGTCCGAGGTTCAATCCTCTGTCCTGGCACAGATTTATCTGATTTCCAAACCATTCCTTCACCTCTAACAAGACGTGTATTAATCACAACTTGTGAATGTGAGGAATGTCAGGCCTCCACCGTGGTTCGGATCCCACGTTAAACTGTAGGTCCTCCATTTCATCTCACAATCACCCTACCATTACACAATAGCGTAAGTACGTATAACCCGAATGGATAGTAGGAAGTGGTGCTAATAATAATAATAATAATAATAATAATACATTAATGTAAAGAAATAACATAAAAAAATAATAGGAAATATTGTCTTTAGCTTTCGGTGTTATCCTATACCTACTTATTGGTGTATTATAATTACCTGATTAGCGAAAGATAAAGCTGTGATTGCCTGGATTTAAAAACATTATTCAGACCCTGTTGTAATAACAACACAGCTCCATTTTTTTTTTAATTTCAGCAAATACAAGCTGTTTATAAAAATAATTAGTAAGTTAGTGTGAATGGAAGTATAAAAAACTCTGTATAGCTTACTCCTACATTAGTTATGAATAATATAGGTTTTTTTCATAAGTTCACCCTGCTTATTTAAAAACAGTTTTTATAAAGTTTTTATTTCTTGAAAAAACAAACGAGAATGAAGTATCATTATTGCAATGGGGTCCAATTGTTGATTTCGGAATAATGTAGGAAAAGGGACTGATTATCCAGACTAAGTGTATTAGTTTTGCTTGAAATTGTGTAGTATTCTTGGGCTGTATCCGACTAGTCTACTTCACGCACTGCCGACCCTTGACGTTCACTTGAGCGTTGCATTAGCAATCACGTGATCAAGTGTAGATCCGTCTGAACAGTCACAAAGTGTGCTTATCCACCCCTGACACATAATTTTTCATTTGCTAGAGATAGAGCTCATAGAGTAATGTGATCTTTGATAATGTAAGTTAAATATACCGGTTGTTTTGTAGTGTTGTGTTGTGTTGGATAGTTTGTCATATGCAGTGAAAATAAGTCAACACAAATCTGTAAGTAGCCTATGCTAATTCGGGCTGATAGATGGTGTTTAAAATAGTTTCTAAGATCATTGGTAGGAAGCAGCACGGCAGACTCAAGGGTGTGAAAAGTATATTTTGCCGTTAAAATATTATGTTGCAGTCTTCGATCTCAAGTGTGTATGAAGTATAAAGTCATAAAGTCTGCATCATCAAATGTACTTGACTATTCGGTTACAGCCTTGGTGTGTAGTAGTAATGATTAAAAAAAACTCAATATAAATGCCAAAGAAAAGGTGTGAACTTTGTGTAGGCCTACTCTAGCTGGAAACTCCAAAGAATTATTCATACTTGGAGGTTATAATTGGTTCTAAAAATGTGTTGACCTCACAAGAACTATATTTTTCTATGGAGAATTAAGAGTCATTTATGTCAATGACTGGTTAAAAATGTAGCAAGTAATTTGATTGAATTTAATTATTGGATTGCTACAAACCTCTCCTAAACTTGCACTGTCCAACACAGGACCATATTCCATAGTTTTATATATTTCGTAAACGTTCTTTCTGTTTGAATTGTTGTTAGCCATACTTGAGGTTAAATGACAGAATAAACTATCATTTGAAAATAAATTGTTATTTGTTAGGCCTATATTATAATTTGTTTTTCAACTGAACTAAAGAAATTGCTACATAATCTATTCTTATCAGTAAGATATCATTATTTGAATGGGAAATCAACAGTTTTGAAGGTCAATTAAGATATTCTTAGGAGTTATGATTTTTATTTGGAAATAAATTTTAATCGTAATAGAAATCAAATACGAATAGTTTAATAAAAAAATTTATGAAATTTAAAACTTTATAATATAAGAGAGCTTAGCAAATGTCATGTAATCGGGTAGGCAACCTATAAATACAATGAGATAAGTTTGCGCTAGGCTCGGACACGTTAGCGCTGCTATTCTCTGCATTTAAACTGTCTTTTCTATGCTCTGCATATTAAATATATATACCTATAAAAATAGAAGGTTTTGTATGTTGTTTTACACCGCTGTTGTCAAAACACGCGTCATATCTACAGGTTTTTTTCTCTCTTTTCCATGGGATGGGCACTTTTATAAGACTAGTTGATCCCTTAAACTAGTTTGGGGCACTATCGCTAGGAGCGGTTTACAATGACGTCACATTTAGCATTTAGTCGTTTATTTTAAAGAAGGAGTTTAGCTAGATTTTTTCATTTTATAACGTGGTTTATTTATAAAATAATGGATTTAGTTATATTTGATTAAATTCGATATAAGAATTGTTTAATTAACATCCTGCATTAGAAAATGCGTTGTGTTCTAAGTGTAACATCCCACTTCGAATCTTTTAGTTCACGGCACTAACGCCACATGCGTTAGCAATGTGGTTCTACTAGAGTAACCTTGATGCGTTTCTACGTTCCTAGGTTATTCTAGGTCCTACCATTAATCTCTATAGTATGACTGGATGGACATACACATACACATTGTAAAGGACCAAAGCGTCACGCCCAGGGATAGGAAAAACTGGCCCTTTAGTGGATCAGGAGCAATCTGCTACTGATCCACTACTGGACCTGTTCTTTTTACCTGCTCCTTTTTGTCACAGTCCCTATATACAAAACTACTCCCAGCCTAATTTTTTTTAAGCATCGTGTCTACTGCCCATTTGGTTTATAGCCATATGCACTAATTACGCTAATTTGTTAGGGATGGGGATGGCTGGTTTTTAAGGAAGTGCACCCACATTTGTGTGAAATGAGAGTGGAAAACATTTACGAAAAACCACCCTCATTGCAACCAACCGGAATCGAACCCCAATCTCCCTATCACCGGCAGTTCAGTCTATTGCAAGAGTAACGCCAGAAACTAGGGGTTTGCAACCTTTTTGATATCGTGGGCCATATGTGTTTAAAAAATAATAATTGTTGGCCCTATTTGAAAAAAAAAAGTTCAACTTTACAATTTTCATGTAGCAATTAGTTATTAATTCTATTGAACACAATTGTTTTCTAAATATTTTGTAGGCTAGATAAAACCAGTCAGTGGGTCCTAGATTGCTGAACCTTGCCTTGAATCATTTGATCACCAAGTGGGCCCTTTCAATGTTCAACATTAACGTAACAATTAATTGTGAGAATACATCACATACTGTAATTGTATTGTGGAAATAGTGTTTATACTACGAATGCTTTCCTCCTAAAAACTCATTTATGACTCCCCAAACCAATTCTAAACTAGGCCTATAATAGATAAGTAAGGTTGCGCTGGACCTGATCTCAGCGCTGTGACAAAAACATTACGTATCCACTTCATTTCTACTGTACGACTGCTCCAAAATATCTCCGGAGCATAAAGGAACAAGGTTGCTCCGGACCTGTTACAGCGTAGCCTGTGACAGAGATGAGGAGCAAGGTTACTTTGGACCTGTTCCAGCGCTGCCTGTGACAGAGAGACGAGGAGCAAGGTCCTATGGACCTGTTCCAGCACTGCCTGTGAAATAAAGTAGAGAGACGAGGAGCAATGCCAAGCGTTAATAAACACTTTTAATACGTAGCTGTTTTGTGGTGCCATCTACCGTGCAATATTGTAACGACGCAGTCTTGACAAAGAGAAAACAGTAGAAGCTCGGAGAAAACAAATGGGCATACAGTAATAGGTTTAACGTTTCAAACTGACCAGTGACAAAAAGGAACAGCTCCTTTTCGTCTGTCAGGAACAGGCTGTGAATGTGACGTCAGAGGAGCAGTGACAAAGGAGCAGGTTGGGATTTCACAACCCATCCCTAGTCACGCTCAAGTTTATCGACTGCTACATTATGGAGGAACAGATTTTAGTCATTTTACAGTTTCTTCCAATGTTTTTATGCGAAATCATGTCTCTGATTAATTAAAGGGTTATTGTTTGAAAATAGTGAAGTATTTTATCACACCTTCCTGAAGCAACATTGACATTAAAGGATATACAATTCAGTTTTACAAGTGATACTTTACAAATACGAATAAAATCTTTAACATATTTAAATAATATGTAGCTATCGGCAATGTTGTTTACAGTCGACAAGACTACACTTATATTTAAAGTTGCCTAGTAGATTGTATATTGGTTTCAGAAACCATATCATATTGAAAGTTAGATAGATATAATGAATAAGGTATCTTAAAACTTGATTACATTTGTTTGAATGACAAACTTTGTAAAGTTACCATACATTCAAATTATCACTTAGGTTATAGGCTTGTAGAAAGTATTATTATATTACTTTTCTTTAAGTTGGCTCATATCTTGTATATTAATTCAGGAACCATATTATGTTGAAAATTCGGTAACTATAATGAAACAAATTAAAAACTGTATTACATATGTTTGAATGCCATACTTTGTGTAGAAGTCATAGGCCTAAGTTCAAATGATAATTTAGGTTATAGGCTTATAGGAAGTAGGGTATCTATTAAACCCTGATTTTAGTAAGAATCCTATACTGTAAGGCTTTATTTCGTACCAGAATATTATCATATATGTATAATATTTAGGTAAGATAAACGGCCTTTTAGAATGGAAGTAGAAAGTCTTTTATCCTACCTAAACACTACTATAGGGTAGGATTCTGATACGAGATGGAGCCTTTCAAGTGAGCTTCCTTCAAACAGCATCGTATATATTAGGTTACATCAACTTATTTAAAGAAAAAACTCAATATATTCTAACTTTGTTATGCTCTTAAAAGCTTTTACTAAAATATGTATTTCATTTAACTAATCACACATTGATGTATCTCGTATATTCAATCAAATTAATGAACAATATCAAAATGCCTCATTGCCTTGTATGGGTGTAGGTGAGAAAGAGATAACTGAAAGTTGTCTTCTCTCTTACCCATTAGTATGCAGACAACAGCTCGAAAATTTCAGCCACAGATGTCCATCCAATTATATTATAGAGATCAATGAGTTATACTTGCCAAGCTTAGATTGGCGTTTCTATACATATCCCTTTTCTATGACGTGACTGACTACGGCATCTAGTTATCTACAAAGAGTTCACGAACCGCTCATTTCTGTATGGTGCTGTCATCACTATGGAAGAAGATGGGATTCTTAACAAACTTACAAACTTTTCCCCCTCGTTATGCTTTACGTAATACAGTTGAATAATTATGGTTTTGTGATTTGAATTTGAGTGGAAAATATTTGAGAATGATAGCTTACCCGCGAAGTGGCAAGGGGTAAGTTCGACTAACTGCCCTCTGCGCTTGAGGTTGGTAGAGGCCGGGAAGCACACGTTCCTGTTGACTTAGCATCTTCGACCATGTGGATTAGATAAATACTTGTGTTAAGGTTAATTACAGGATAAAAGGGCCTTCAAGTAGCCGGGATAGTGAGTGGTGCCTTCATATAAGATACCAAATCATCCCAGTACCAGCATGGAATGATTGCGAGAAACACGTTGCTTCAACACTGAACAGGTCCCCGTTCATTCCCTTTGATTTCCACGAGAATATGATCTGAAGTGAAGGTCCTAGGGGCACATTCCAATTTTTTTTTTAAGAATTGAAAATATATTTAAATTAAACAAGCTTCTAATTATTTATCAATGAAGAAATAACGTTATCTAAAATTAATAATATATTTTTAAAAACAAAATTGACTAACAACATAATCCTATTTTTACTTTTATGACGTTCAAAGTCGCTTTGTCAGAGCATCATTTTTGATATTTTATTCAAAGCTCAAGAAATTATTAAGATAAAAGAGAGAAAAGAAGGGGTAATGTTTCTGAACATATTTAATGGCGGGGAGGATTAGGGGGGTTGACGCCTGGTATAATGGTTTGGTATGGGTTACCGTACTATTATTTTGGAGCTGTAATAATATAGTGGAATGGTATTGGTCCTGTCCACGTAGTCTAACTTTGGAGCTTTAATATGGTGTCTTGGTATTGGTCATGTCCACGTAGTCTTACATTGGAGTGTAAGATGGTGGCATTGACATTTATTAACGCTTCAACAATTGAAATCAACAAAAAAAGTTTTACAAGGATGCAATAACTTAATCTCGTGTGTTGGTAGACAGCACAGGAGCAGCTACAGCCTTTGAAATGGAGAAACGAATTAGAAGGGGGTGTGGGGGAGGGAACATGCATGGTTTGAGTCAATGGATGAACCATTAGAAGATCCACAATTGAGATTTAAAGTGCAATTTTATTTTGAAATTCTAGATAAAGATAAGGAATCATTCAAATCTTTGGCTTCTTGTAGGATATTGCTGAATTGGCTATACAACCAAATCTCAAGATGCCCAAACATTGTAAAAAATTGGCTTCGACTCTAAAATACAATGGGCCTTCTGATATTTGCGCATTAGGATTAACAGATGAGTTGAAATCTTGTGTGGGGGAAATGACAACAGGGAGTTCTCCAAAAGGTGTTATTGAATTAATTTTTTTCCAATAAATTAAAAGACTCCGTGCCTAACATTGTAATTGTTTTTATAATTCTTCTACCTCTGGCTGTTACCATCACAAAGTTGAGAGGATTTTTTTCTAAACTTAAAATTTGTCAAAATATATTTACATACAATCAACGACGAGTGCAGCTAGAATCTTTGAGCTGGCTACTATTTCTATATCCATACTAGTTTGAATTTAACTGATGTATCTTACTTCATCGTTTATTAAAATAGGCTTCATGAAAGCAATTTAAATAGGCTCAAAGCAACAACGAAGGAAGAGGAGTAACTTAGGGCTGTGTTACATTGTTACAACTCTTATAATTTTTCATTTGATTAAGTAGACTACCTTAAACAAAAAAAAATTTCACCCTTTAACATTTTCAAATTGGGTATACATTTTTAAATTCGTTATTTAGTGTTCGATTTGCATGAAATTTCATATAACAAAGTTGTTTAGAGTGCTGATTTCGAATTTGCCATCAGTTATTTCATAAAATGTCAGGGGAAGCTAATTCAACCTCACACGCTAAATTACAATATGTTTTGAATAGTTTATTCATGTACCAGTATTAACAATTTAGGGCAACTTCCATGAGGTTATGAAGACGGACAATGGTAGATAGGTATCAAAATGCTGTAGAAATATCGGTAAATTCAATTTTTTATTGCTTTATTTTACAGTTGAAAAGTTTTTTAATAAATATGGCCAAATTGCTAATTTTTTTAATAAAGTGAAGAGCGAGTTCTACAGCTCAAGGAACTTACTAGTTAAATATTGCTTTCAAGTGTGTAATAATAAAGCAGTGGTTTCCAACCTGTAGGTTGCAGAGTGTTTTGTGTGGGGTCAAAATACTGAGATTTTAGCTTTATATTTGCTTTTTCAAGGATTTTAATGAGTATAGGAAGATGCGAAATTTTAATGGAAATGTAAGTTGTTAAAGTGTTTAAAAAAACTATCAAGTTACTGCTTAGGTTCCTTTTGGCTATTCCCTTCTGATAGCTTCTTGCCAACTTTATTTACTGTGGCAGCCTTGTGATGCTGTTACCATCACAGAAACTTATCCCCCACCCCCACGCTTGTTGATCCTATTTTACTACATATTAATACTACATAATCATTATTATAAGCAATTTATATTAATTAAAAAAGCATTAGTGGACAAGTGGGTTTAATGTAATGTTTGGTTTGCTTTGTTGGCGAAGGTGAAGTAAGGATTTTAATTCTGGCCAGGGGTATTTTATCCTAATATCCCTCCAAGCAAATAAGGGTACATTTCCTTTAAATTTTACCTAGCCCATTGGTGTAGTTATAGTCCGTGGTGGTAGTAACACACAGTGAAAAAAACTTAAAAACTAGAATTTGAACGCTTTTAAGTTATCAAAGGGTTGCGATGGCCACAGAGAGAAAAGTTATGGTCATAAACTACAAAATGTTGGAAACCGCTGTATTAAAGTCAGTAATATTTTTTAATCTAAAAATACATGATTTGAACGATATCTGCAAATCTAAATAAATATATTTAAGCTCAATTGGATATTTAGCTCAGATGCAGGTAAACTGAAATAAATAATAATTCAAGTTATTTCCTCATGCACTGAAAAAGCCTGGTAGCTATAAAAATCTAGGATCAACAAATAAATTAAAAAATACAGTCGCCTAAAAACTTGGTCCCGAACTTGATTACCACCCCAAATTTTTAAAAAAATCTTGAATCATCCTAAACCCCCTACTGTTCTCAACATTGCCCTTGTAATCTCATTTATCACTTGGGAATTTTTTGTAATTTTGAAAGGCTTAGAGTTGGGAAAAATGTCTAGCTTAAGGATTGTATGCAATAAATTGGGGTTCTTTACATAGTTGTAGATAATTAAAACCAGTTGGGTGGTAAGAATAATTAAAAGTATCTTTATTTTAATCATCACTCTCGCGAGTAAATATAATATACGTCATGGTGGCCGACTTTGTATCATGTGTAATGTGTTCTTATTTCTGTTAAAAAACGCCATAATTTGTTTTATTTATTTCGAGTTTATTTGTAATTCTAGTTTTGATTTACAGTTTTTGAAGAGTTTTAATGTGTTAATTAAAATATTTACAAGATTGTTCATGAGGTGAAAGTTTTAGAAGTGAGCATGCGCCGAAATGGTCGAGTCCAAGTTTCCCATAGAGGTGGGAGGGTGGGGTAGTAGACAAGTAAGATTTTCCCCATCTAACAATTTTTTTTAAATAATGACTTTATTCATGCAAATATCTTTTGTACGACAAAATAAAGATTACGGATTAAGTTGTGTTTTCAAGTAGGCTTAACTAAGTAATTTCTTAATGCAAGATATTATGCTTTGTTTATGAGGTGAAAGATTTGACCATCGAATCCAGTAAAACACCAAATCCTCGAATCTCGAATACTTGTCAGGATTAGGTGGATTCGAAGATTCGAGTGGCCCATTTCTGATGATTAGTAATGTAACTTATTAAGGATATCTAAAGTTAGGATATTTGCACTGTGGTAGGATACAACTGAACAATAACCACCACTAATCGTCAGTGTTGTGAGTTAATTTCTGATTGGTGAAGTGTTTTCTGTAATAAATTTCTCAATGGTCCTAGGAAAGGTGTTCCACGAGACACCGCTGAAGCTGAACTAGGCCTGGAGAATCTTTATTAGATTTGTTTAAAAATAAATTAATTTTCTGTACAATCTATAGAACCCGACGCTCATTGGTTGCTTGTTTGAAAGTAACCAATGAGGTTGCTTTTTGCATATGTGTGCCATATTGTGTTTGTCCCATTTATGTTTCTTTCCACCTTTCCTGTACCTTCTTCCAAATATAATACAATTACCTCATAAAGTGAAAAGAGGTTTTCCTTATAGATTATTATTATTAGCACCGCGTCTTACTACCCGTTCGGGTTATACGCACTTACGCTAATGTGTAATGGTAGGGTGATTGTGAGATGAAATGGAGGACCTACAGCTTAAAGTGGAATCTGAACCACGGTGGAGGCCTGGCATTCCACACATTCACAAGTTGTGATTAATACACGTCTTGTCAGAGGTGAAGGAAGGGTTTAGCAATCAGATAAATCTGTGCCAGGACCGAGGATTGAATCCCGGACCCCCAGCATAGAAGTTCGACACCTTACCCCTAGACCACCAGGTCACCCTTCCTTATAGAGATATAATGCAATACTAGGAAGTCCACATTAATAATTATGGGTCAAAATTTTTTTTTGCCTAGTCTTAAGATATCAGAGAATATGGAAGTGTGTGGGTGTGTATGGAGTTTTACAAAAAGATGCAGTTTTAAAATAACAGAGTTCACACGTGTCTAGATATGGATCTTAAAATGTCTAAATTAAAAATCATGTTTGAAGAAATAAAAGGTGTCTCGTCACACTTTTAAATGGCATTGGTGGATTGGAAAATCCGGCTCACTGTCAAGGGCGCCGTAGTTTTACAATGAGCCAGGCTAGTTAAAAAATAGTATATTTTAAACCTAATATTTTTTAGGTTTATTGCAATGAGCTTATACAGCTTTAGGCTACTAAAAAATGAACCTTTGTTTGCTCAATCAGCACAACATACCTAACAAAGTTCTGAAAATTGAAAAATGACACCTGGACAGAATATGATATCTAGGTGGAGTAATCCCCACTAATAAGCATAAATAATAGCTCTGGCTATTAATTCTTAATACCTAACAAAGGTTTTATGTTATTTAATTATTCAAGCAAATAAAACAAATTGACGACCATATATAATTCAGAAGAATTTGTAGTTCTTCAGTTTATCAACTCGGTGCTTTAAATATTTTGAAGTTCCTCAACTTAAAGGGTAGAGTTGTTTTCTTTATAAATGTCTGGATAAGAAACTCCTTTGACAAGTGATTATTTTTGCAGTATTATTTTAATCAAGTAAATATATAAAAGATAAAAAGTAAAAGTATATATTTAATTAAATTGTTAATTTGTGTGGAAAAAAAAAGTCCTTACTATTAAAATTCTTTATTAAATTGGAGTAGATTAAGTTTTCATGCTTATTCTCTCTAGTGATTATTGTTGTTTAATTTCTCGAGTTGTCAACCTAAAACTAGGAATGTTCGATTCTTAGGCCTTAAAAAAAGTAAGGGGGAGGGTTACCATTTATCAAGGTTAACTAGAGAGAGAGATAAAGAATACAAATAAAAGAGGTTGAGGATAATATAAAAATTGAGAGTGTATGTACAAGGGTGAAAGAGTGACACATTACCAACAACCAATTTTTTCTAGTATTTTCTGCATATTGCCAACAATTAAATTTTAATTTTTTTTTTGAAAATTATTATATTAGTTAATAAATACCACGAAAAGTATTAAAACATTTTTAAATTCGTATTATTTGGCATTTGTTTGAAATTTTACTATATTAATCAAAATTACTCCATTAAAAAAAAGTGCTATTTTTACATTATTACTTAATATGTTTCCTAAGATTCAGATTCAATCTCTAAATTAGTGTTTAAGTCATAAAAACAACACAAAAGGGTATGCTAATTTTTTTAAAGATTGGATGTTATTGGAGTGATGAATACTGTCTAGTTTTTAATACAATGTATTTATTGAGGTGTAAAATGTTACATAACTTAGGTAATTTTATTTTCACTATTGTTTATTAATAATTTTAGACTTTATTATTCAAATTTGTGTGATTTATCTAAACCTTGCCTGAATATAAACGTGGCATATAAAAGTTTACAAAATGTCTACTCCGGGTGTTTGAAAATAACCACGGACATAATGCTTGATAGAGCAAACCAAGCTACTCTCGCAAAAGGGCTGATTGGATAAGGGATATGACGGCCACTGAAGACAGGTCTGCCAACACAGACTGGAACAAAGCATAGTCACAGTTGATGAATTTTACTATCAATTAAATAAATACTATTATATATTATTATGTTAAATTTTTACATCCATTACTGTTTCCAGGCTATGGTCTGGGTCAGTTTTTTTTATTCAAGCCATATATTTTCCACTAACGGCTTGCTAGCCTGTTGTAGCTTCATATGCCTATAATCTAACTTAAGACTAGGACAGGCACAACATCCAGTCCTTGGCTGTTAATCCATCACTAAGAAAGAGTAAACACACATTTCACCATTGATAAAGTTTTCTGTCATGCCAGGTATCGAAGCTTGGACCCTTAGCTCAGTAGGTAGACACACTATCAACTGAGCTAAGGTGTTGGATATATTGTTATGTAAGCCTCTTAATAGGTTTGTAGCACTTCAGACAATATTTTGAGTAGAAAAAATAACTTACCTGGCAGGATACGTAGATGAAACATAACTCTAAACAAAACTAACTTTATAAAAAAATAACAAATATAAGCCAGGTATAAATATAAGCTTGAACAAAAGTTGAATTAATTGCTTAAGGGAAGGTTTTCTAACAAAAAGGTTTTTTATTCACCAGTCAAACAAATCCCTTCATGTCCAACAATGAGAATAACAAAGTAATTATATTTATTTTTAAGGAAAGCCTCTTTATTACTGAAACATAAAAGTTTTCTTAACACAAGTCGTATACATTAAAATTCAACTAAGTGCAAAATGACAATATGGACAAGGGAATCGAACGCAGGACTTTTGGCTTTGAACACCAATGCTCTACCACTGAGCCATTCTGGTTTGTCTCATATCCGAGGCCATCCTTCACTAACTGATTGATGAATTGAGTCTTAAGTGTGGTAACTGGTCACTTAAAGAGCTGTCTACAATCACAATCCATGGTGACTTTGTATTATTAATGTATGTGTATTACAAACTGATATGTGATGGTTATCCTCAGCATGGGTTCTGATACTTTATAAAATTTAATTTAGTGAAAAATAATAATCTGGACACGGGAATAAAAACCGGCACCGTTGGCTTTGTACGAACTAGGATGGCTCACAAAACCAAAGGTCGTGAGTTCAATTCCCTTGTCAAGATTGTCATTTTTGAATTAAGTGAATGTGATTCAGCTATCAGGACTGATCCTGTGGGCCATCATGTACCAGTTTGTAATGCACATGAATTAATAGGGCATATACAATTTATTTTTTAATCCAAATAATGAAGAACAACTTTCTAACATTAACTCTCAGAAATATAATAGTTCAAAAATTTTGAATCAATCATTGGAAGATTATCAATCAATTTTATTTGAAATTCAAAATCTAATATTAAGATTCAGAATTTGAAATTTCAAATCTTATAATGCATACTATTGCAATTAATATATAATCAGACTAGGAAACCAGTTATCTCAGAGTGAATATTTAAAATTAATCAACTTGAGTAACAGGTCTTAAATAAATGACATGGGGTGTACTGTAGTTGTTTGTGAAAGTGAATATATTTTATTTTAAAAACAGTATCTAGGCTCACCTTTTAGTGAACCAACCTTTGCACTATGATTAAAAAAGTCGTGTGCTATTTATTTTTCATTTGAAATTAGTGCTATTTACATCATTCTTTTAATAAACCTAAAATGTTTCTAAAATGTTAAGTCAATATTTTTTTGAAGTACAGGTATTTTACTATTGGAATGGAATCTGAAACTTAACATAGTAAAATGTTCAACACATATTTGATTCAGATATGAAACTATTTTTAAAATAAAAACATCTAATTTTTTTGAACATGGGTTTTGATTCAATAAAATAAATTTAACATGACCTTTGATTCAAATTCAACTTAAACATTTTTTAGGCGTGAGAATCGATTCAATTTGAGTAAGTTAGTCAAGATTCAGATTAGATTTGAAAGTGAAAATTATGGATTGCACAGGCTTAGTTTAAATATTATTTTGAAATTTTTGTCAAGAAGTTGGACGCAAGAAATGTTTGTTGGTTAAATAATTTCTAAGTTTTTCTTGTAATATGTATATAGCTAGTTTCGCTCACCTCCACGTTCTGAAGTGTCTCAACCTGCAGCAGGTTGTCCCGTCGGAAGCTGAGTATAGCGAGCGCTAGGATAGGAAGCACTTCCAAGGAATCGTAGGCTAGGATCATGTCCCAGAGATAGAGCAGTTGCTCGGGAGGGAGGTGGCCACTAAACCCTCTCATCAACCACTTGAACACTACCCTCACACTGGAACAAGGAGACACTTGTGTTCACTTTCCTTATGTCCAGTGGTAGAAATGTTGTGTTTCACTTGTGTCCATGGGTCTGCCATTTTATAAGCCTGCAGGTGTGCAAAGCTCCAAAAGAAATTCCGACTTCGATAATTATGAAGCTTTGCTGATGAAAATCTTGACAGCTAAAATACTTTATCTATGTTCAATTATTGTAATTCTAAGCTTTTATGTAGATTAAAAATTATAATTCTTATGGAAAAATCCAAGTAAATGAATTAAATGTTGTTATTTATCAGCTTAAAAAATAATGTAAGAAAACGTGCAATAAAACCTTTTCGATGTGATTTTAGTACATACATCTATATAAATAAGCAATATTTGATATTTTTTCAAGCATAAAACACCCAACAAAAGATATTCGAACTATATACACCACTAGTTATTATAATTTTATATCACTGCATTTAAATGTACTTTATTTTTTGCTATAATGTAAACATATATTTAATAAACACATATTCCACACACACCTTTCCCATTATTACGTCAAATAGTCAACAGAAAATGATATTTTAAAGTGGTTACAATGCAAATCATGAATATGAAAGCTTAAAGATAGCGCCTACGTTTAACCAATGTCTGAATTTACTGAGCTATAAAGAGAAAGTTAATCCATGCACTTCGAAAGTTTTTGAAACTTACGGTTGAATGTTGACTTGTTTGAAGTGGAACCAGAGCTCCGGTTCATATCTTTGCAACAGTCTCTCAAACAGTAAACATAGACTAAGTATGCCCTGCTCATGAGAGGAAACCTCGTGAAGACGAAACCAGTAACGCAGGTAGAACGCTCTGAATGTGTAGTACAGTGCAATGGGATTCTCATACATGTAGCAGAATGGCATGGCTGAAACGAGTGAAATGTGCCTAGCACAGTGAGTGGAGGGACCAGATGAAAATAAAACATTACTTTAATTTCTAAAGAAGGTAGACTTTTTGCTTGAGTTTGATATAAAGCAGTTTTTTTTAAATTTGTATTTAAAGTGAAGAGATCTCGAAGTAAAGAATCCACAATAATTAGAGGGTTCCCAATGCTAACAGAATATGTGTGGTGGATATTCAGTGCATGCTGGAAAAGTAGGCATATCATTCATAATATCATATATAATAATTCCCTGTCACTTATATCAAAAAAATTCTTTCTCGAAAACTTCAGTTTACTATTACCAAGTCTTATTCAGTTTATTCGTCAATCTAATATTTTATATGTTTTTAATTCTTTAACCTGTAATTTTTAAAATCAATGTATTTGTTACTTTTGTTATAATTTTAATATGTTTAATGTATTTTACCCCATTCAATTGTCCTATTTTATATTTACTCCATTTCACTTTCACAAAATATAACTGATTTATTATCAATTTTTATAATACTTTATTCAATATGTGGTCTTACAAAATGATGTGTTATACTTATTCTCTGACAATTTTTATTCAAACTCTTTATTATCTATATTTTTAAGGTTCTTGGCTTCAATTCACCATATAACCTAGGTAATCTCATATGTTTTCTAGTTTTACTGTATAAGTATTTACTTGATTTTCTTTATTCATTTAAACCTCTTTATAACTTATTCTTAGGCGTTCCTTTCAATTAATTAATATCATTCGTAGTGATAGGGCAGACGTCTCAGACCTACCATACATGGTGAATCCGTGGAAAGGTATGATGCCACTGGGAGGGAATATGACCGTGTTCTCGACAATGGCACTTTTGTTTTTGAGGATGGCATGGACAGGGTTACTGGCACTGTGGTTGAACACGGACAAGATCTCAGTGTCGCGCGAGAAACACAACATCACCTGGTTCAAACAACAAACAACATGCGCTTGGTGAACAAACGAGAAAGTTTTCAAGATATAATCAACTTCATGGGAACCACTGATCAAATGCAGGGGAAAATAGAACTACATTTGGTCCGTGTTGCAGGAGAACAAAGATAACAACCTCAGTATGACTGACTTAGCTCACAAGTGAGTCAGGCTCATTATTTGTGCTACCAAATTGTTGGATAGAATTATAAAAGAAACTTGGGGGGAGGTATCAAGAAATTAAAGAGGTTAAAATTGTGTTTGTAAATTGATAATTTTTTTTTTCTAGACCTGACATTTTTTAGTTTGTAGATTTTCCGTGTTGACTCCAATTGGGGTGTTATTTTATAATACTTGTCTCAATTAGATTGATTGAATATGTTTTCATCTGAAAATGTCAATTTTATTGATGCATATCATCTGTAACACCCTTGCAAAAAATATATATAGTCTCTAAAACATTTATAGCGAAACAAAGTTGCTCAAAAACTTCCTATTTCACCGTGTTTCTACAGTGACTGGGACGAATACCACCCCTCAGGTGTTTCTGGTTAGAATCCTGGCAAGACACATTAAGCAAGAACAGGTACGGTATATAAGTCTTACACCGCAGTCAAGGTATTTTAGACGCCAAGAGTTCAAGTATAGTGAAAGTGTCCCTTACCAAACCAATGTTGAATCCAAATTTTGTTTGTATTTCTTTGGACAGTTACTAAGCTTGGGATATCCGTGGTATGGATCAACTGATTAAGATAACAATAAAGTGATTTCAATAGTAAGATAGTATCAGAAATCACATTTAGTGTTGTGTGGAAATTATAGATGTTTAACTCGATTTTTACTAGTATCAAAATAACCAGTAATCAATCTTAATATCATAGTTTTTAATTCCTTTATATCTAGCTCTCAAATCCAAATGGCAAAATTCATGGTGATTTTCTATTGTGTCCTTAATTAGTTTATTTACCATTTAATTTAAGTGCCAAAAAATGATAAAAGTAGTAATAATGGTCTATGAAACAAAGTGATACTACACAGATCAAACAAGGCCTTTTTTTACTATAAGGTATAAAGTTTTTATTTCATATTTTTAGAAAATATATTGCAATACAATGTATTAATAATTGACATATTTTTAATGTAAGACAAGAGGTTAGGAAAAGTATTTAAATTTTAGATGTTGAATAGAAATTGAGGATGAAAAAAAATCAAGGCTAAATTTAAGAATCAGAATTGATAAAAATAGAAATTGTGACAGCCCTTGTTAGAATGTTTGCGATGTGAATTAATATAATAGAAATTGTATGTATAGTAATAAAAAACACATTTTACCTGATATAAAATATCTTCAAACACAAAATATTGATCATCGTTTGAAGCAGTGAGTTGAACATCCTGAAATAAAATGGAATATGTTATTTTCCTGTAAGACAAGTGAAGATGTCATCAGTTTGGGATGAATTCTTCATCCTCCTATCTCCTTCTAGATTTTGAGCTACTCTTCAGAATAAGATTATGAAATTTGCATTAGTGGGCACATTAACTAAACATTAAGCTTATCTAGTTTGGGTTGCCGGTGATATGGAGGTCAGGGTTTGAATCTTAGCCAAATATATTGAGGTTTTTTACACACAAGTGTGGGTAAATTTCCTCTAAATTATTAATTTTCCCTCTATTCTGTTGGTATAGTTAAATGCAGATCCCACAGAGAGGTAGTAAAATGTGATGCAAATTATTAACTATATTGTGAATTACAAACCTTAACAATTAGTTTGTCAACCAAGAGGTCATACTGGATCACCAGATTCTTCAGTTCCCCAAAATGTTGAATGTTCTGAAGCAAGACAAAGATAATAATAAATAATTGGATGTACAGGAATTATTTGACATTCTATTGATTCATGCACATAGAAATGGGCTCTCCAGAGTTGAAATACAACAAATACAAAATTAAAAAGCACAATGACAAATATTAAATCATGGCTAAGACTTGATAAAACAAATAATATATATTTTCAATTGATTAGTTTTCATAAATAAAAAAAATTACAATTTAATTTACTGCAAATAAATTAATAGACGGATTATCATAAACATCAAAAAAGTTCATAAACAATATTCTCACTAAACAAAACTTATTTACACAGTTATTGATAGTAAATATATATATTTTTAGGTTGAAACAAATAAAGCTGAATTTTAAATGGGACTCTGAAATGCTAATGGATATACTGAGAATTCGAGGAAATTTTAGATTCCAGAATTAAAACGATTTTTTTTTTCCAAATTTTCAATTGTAATTTTAGAGCCCTACTACTAATGCCTATTGGTGGCTTAGCCCCAACATTATAATAATTAACAAGGCCTCATCAAACTATTAATTTAATTTTTAACTGTGACTGAATGGATGTTATAAACAGGACCTGGACTTTGATGACATAAAAATGATCAGAAAATGGCTTCATATTTACAAATAAATTACCTAAAAATGTTAACAAAAATGATGATGAATGCGATTACTAAATTAAACACACACTTAACAAATGGATACTAAAATATATATGTGATGCCTAGCAACTATCTCTGGAATTCTTACTTACTTTATGGCATCAGGAACTTGAAAGTTAATTGCCACACTTCCAAAACTAAGCTATCTATTTCTAACTTGAGCTAGTTCTGTCCAGTTCACCTAATTACAAACTATCCCCAACTTTGAGCTAGTTCTATCCAGTCCACCTAATTACAAACTATCCCCAACTTTGAGCTAGTTCTATCCAGTCCGCCTCATTACAAATTATCCCCAACTTTGAGCTAGTTCTATCCAGTCCACCTAATTACAAACCATCCCCAACTTTGAGCTAGTTCTATCCAGTCCGCCTCATTACAAATTATCCCCAACTTTGAGCTAGTTCTATCCAGTCCGCCTCATTACAAATTATCCCCAACTTTGAGCTAGTTCTATCCAGTCCGCCTCATTACAAATTATCCCCAACTTTGAGCTAGTTCTATCCAGTCCGCCTAATTACAAACCATCCCCAACTTTGAGCTAGTTCTATCCAGTCCGCCTCATTACAAATTATCCCCAACTTTGAGCTAGTTCTATCCAGTCCGCCTCATTACAAATTATCCCCAACTTTGAGCTAGTTCTATCCAGTCCGCCTCATTACACTCTATCTTTCAGATCCATTCCAATTTTATCCTGCCATCTGCATCTAGACCTTCCCAAGGGCTTCTTCCCATTGGGTTTACTGGTCAATACCCTGAACACGGTTCTAGATTCTTCAATTTGCACTGCATGTCCTGTCCACTATAATATGCAACATTTCAATAACCTAACAATGTCTTGTGATGAGAACAGGGTATGTAACTCATCATTATGTAACCTCCCCACTCCCTAGTATTGTCATTCCTTCTTGGACCAAATATTGTCCTAAGCAGTTTATTTTCGAACACCCTAGATTTGTTTTCATCATGTAAGTTAAAAACTACCTTTCGCACCCATCAAGAACTGGTAACATTATAGTTTTGTATATTCTGAGTTTTACATTCCTTGAAAGCAGGTGACTGACTAATAGCATGCATTTCCCAATTTTTTTTTTTTTTTTCCCCTAATTTGAACTCTAGTTTTCTATTCTAGTTTAAAATTGTTACTAAATATTTAAACTTAGTCTATCAAATATAATATTAATTTTCAAATATATGCATCAGAAGTGATAGCTACCCCCTCCCACAACAATCATTTCCAGCTTAGATGCAGTGTCTCGGCAGAAATGTGTATTTTACAACCATACAAGCAAAGAGGATACAAAGATTACCTTACAAAATATATAGTACTTAAAAATATACTTACTTAACATTAATGCCTACAAATGACTCAGAGATGCCTAAAAATGACTAATATAACACAGACATAAAAAATATAGCTAAAAATTCAAAATTACAAAAAATGACCTATAAAATATGTTCTTATAACCAAATCATTAACAGAATTTATGTATGTACATATGAGTATTATTTGTGATGTAAAAAAAAGTCATCTAAATTTGGGTCCTGAATGCATTTTAGAAAAAAAGTAAACATTTAGTTACAATTTAGGGCTGGACTAATGCCGATAAGTTGTTTGTGGCATAATCAGCTGGGGGTTTTATGGCCACTATCTTTTTACATCTATTTAGTAGGAAAAAGGAGACAGACTAATCATTTGTACTATTGCTAGTAGATGTGAGGGTTAGGGTGGGATAGGGTTGTGCTACTTAGTGGACTAGTTTGGTAGTGGACAGGCGAAGAGTGACTCCTTGAAAAATAGCTTGAGGATTTTAAATACTACTGTATATATTTCAACGGTATGAAAATTGTATGAATTAGGGAGTGCAAAGCAAATGTTTATAAACCTTAATCGTTAATAAATATTGACTGATAAATAAATATAATTAACTTATTTTAAATTGTATCTTGCAATCTTTTTGTTTTTTTGTTTTATCATCACATCATTATAAAATAAAAATAAATTGTTAGCTATATCAATTTCATCAACTGTTTCCAGCCTGTGGTCGGGTCAGTTTAGTACAATGCCTCCATCTTTCTTATCTTTCCACCATTCTTCTTCCTTTAATTTCCTCCATTCTTCTCCTCTCACTTGAACACTTTCTATTATCTGCTCCTCCCATCTCTTTCTTGGCCTCCCTTGCGGTC
Source organism: Timema podura (assembly GCA_033556935.1). Classification (NCBI taxonomy): domain Eukaryota; kingdom Metazoa; phylum Arthropoda; class Insecta; order Phasmatodea; family Timematidae; genus Timema; species Timema podura. The sequence goes on from JAVRXN010000009.1 coordinate 113,058,457, forward strand.
TTTTTCCTACATACTTAATTTCCAACATTTTCTTCAGCATCCTACCTTGTTCCATCCTCATTAAATGCCCATACTATCTCAGTCTTGCTTACTCTACTATCTCATTTACTCTTCCACTCTTTCCTGGATAACTTCATTTGTTTTCTTGTTTCTCCTTGTGACAGCTAACCTGCTGCTCACAGACTTCATTCCCATGGCCTTCACTTTCCTAGTAATGTTCATGTTTCTGCTGCATATGTAACAATGGGTATAAAATACACCCTCCACTTCCTTACACTTCAAGGGCATTTCTCTTCTCCATAGCAGGTCTCTTACACACCTATAGAACAACTCTCCCTGCAGTCCTCTTCTCGTTAGATCCTCTTTACGTCCACCTTTCTCCTCAATCACGCTTCCAAGATATTTTATGATCTGTACTTTTCTCAGCTCTACTCCAAATTATTATTATTATTATTCCTTTAATTATTATGATATATATTATTTTAATTTTATACTATTACTTCCTTTCCAAAATATTAAATGTTTATATTTAATTTATATTAGTTATATATGATATCCATAGCCAAATCTTTGAGAAATTTAACTTTACTCCTACAACAGTTAGTACAGTGTTTTTCTAACAGTCTATTTTTAAATTTAAAATGTAGTCATTCAGTGTTTGTGTAAAGTGTATTCACTCCTCTATTTTTGATAAGAGCAACACTGCCAAATTATTTCTCAATTTGTGTCAAAATTAGTATTTAAATGTGTGCGTGACTACTTCTGTTGTAGAAGACAGAAGGAAGGAAGAAAGAAGATATCACCTTTGTGCATTGGATTCTTCCAATATTTTTCCTCTTTCCCTAAGTGAGCTTTCTTCATTCAATTTACAATTATTAGTTTATTTTTCCTTTTTCTTTATTTTTATCAATTTCCAGCATTATAAAAGTATCAAGATAATGAATGGTAAAGAGAGGGTAGGCACGAGGCGGTATAGTGACTCACAGCCTGCCTGATCTGTGAGCCCAGCACCTGGGACCATATCTTCCCCCTGAGGCACCGCGGACAACCCCTCTTGAGGAATTCCTGCGCCAAGGGAGCGTGGTTGGACAGAATCACTGCAACAAACCAGCCAAGCACTTACTGAGAGATTGAAATAGTGTTTTAAATGTAGGTAAGATAATCATTGTGACCACGCAGAGAGACACAAAGCTATAGTAACATTTCAGCAGGAGGAAATCGTTAGAAAACAAAACTTTTTTTTTTTGCGATCTACAATTATAAACCCGCCTCGGTGGCGTAGTTGGCTAACGCGCTAGTCGTGTTGAGTTTGACCGCCGAGGACGGGAAGATCGAGGTTCGAATCTCGGTCGGGTGAACTGGGGGTGGTTTTTCCTAAATGGTTTTCCACTCTCCCTCCACGCAAATGCGGGTTCACTTCCTCTAAATTAAACCTTCCCAAATCCTAATCCATTAGAGTAATTAGTACTTAAGCGTATAACCCGAACGGGTAGTAAGACGCGGTGCTAAATATTAAATATATATATATATACAATTATAAGATGTTATTATATCATTAGTGTTATTCTATATGTATTGACAATAGAGTATCTCTTAAAACTAAAAAGTGACAACTCAGTGAGGTCACTTTAGTCATAGAATAAAATGCCATTGTAATTCTCAATTTTACTGGCAAAAAATATGATTTTCTTAATTTGGTTGCGAGACTTTGAACAAATGATTCTGAATTTAAATGTTCTGTAGAAGGTGTATTTAACACGCCACCAAATTTTAGTACTCGAGGACGTATTAGTAAATATTTATACTTAAGGCCTAGTCTAGTAAACTATTGGAGTCCTACACAATTCATATCACCTAAAACCTCAATTATGTCTTAAACATTTTAAATTACTTCAAGATGAGTTGTAGCTAAAAAAAATCCTTACCATCTCCTATTTGAATACTTCAACAAGAGCGACTTAAAAAAAAATCAGGTTACTCATCTACATCCTCATTGCACTTTTTTTTTTTTAAAGATCTGACTCGGAAAGTAGTTTCCACTTGTGATGTGTGCTCAACCAAAAGTAGAGAGAAGACTAATTAAACATTAGTATTTGTACAAATGTGCTATACTCAGTGGTGGTGGAACCTCATTTGTATAGAGCAGCTGTTCCCAAACTTTTTGAGTCACGGAGCACTTCTCAGGAGAGAAATTCGTGACGGAGCACTATTGTTGCCCTTAGACCATGTTCATTTTTGGCTGTTTTTACGTAACTACATTTTCAAGTTGCTAGACAATTTTTTTTATCATATAACAAAAGCACAAATTATTTTTCGAATTCAAAATAGCTTAAATTTTGATCCAAACTTAATTTTTCACATTGAAAGACATTGAAAATTAGAACTTTAACGGGTTTTTTTTCTCTAAACACCAATTTTGCACATACGTGTATTCTGCATAAACGCGACGATATTTTCACCTAGCACTTACATAGGTAGTAACCGAATGACAGCATTATTGGCTCTGGAAACGAATTTTTAAGCATTTGGACATGTTAAGGTGGGGATGCAGGGGACACAAGAAAAGGCGAGTGTTTTTGCAGTTTTTATAGCAATACTTTTTTTGGATCAAATAAATAAAATATTGCTCCTATAGAATCATTAAGCTTAATTTTCTTCACATGGTGATATCAACATTTCTTGAATATCTGTCAAGGATGTCCTGGAATTTATAACAAATTTTTCTCTTCATTTAAAAAGTTTCCTTAGATAATGCTGCTCTGCTCACGACAGCTATTCAAGAACTATTGAGGTCACCATGTGAAGAAAAAATTAACTCTATGTTTCTATAGAAGCAATAGTTTGCTTATTTTGGCAAAAAAAAAAAAGTTTTGCTCTATAAACTTTAAATTAACTCTCCTTAATTCGCGTCCGCTGCATACTCACCTTAAACATCAAGTTTTATTTCATTCTAAATATATTTTTCTCCACTAATTTCAGAGAAATAAGGAACTTAGTTAAATACATAAACGAAAACCAACAACAAAAAACATAAAGTAATGCAACATGTTTGAGAACGAATTCAAAACAGGTATTGTAAATATACAATGCTACTCACATATATAAGGTATTACAGTTTCAAAACAAAAAATGTAGCTTTGCATCGAAAAAGAATGATAAAGCATAGCCAAAGAACTTAGATTACAATGAGAGGGATGGGACTGTTTTGATTTGCACAATGTGGCTATATCTGGTTTAATTTGGGACAGCTGCAACCGAATATCTGGCTCTGCATTCAGGCGGGATCTATATTTTTTTTAGTAGTTACATAAACAGAGAATCCTGATTCACATAAGTAAGTGTTTGTAAAGGATAAAAGGATGATTTTCGCTTTATCTGATAAAACTTTAAATTCGTCTTCTAGCTGACACTAAAATTATGTTAGTGAATTCTTAGTTGCAAAATTATCTTTTACCACAGAATCTGATGTCAAATCAATCATACACTCATACTGGTGTGATGTCAGACAGGCTGGCTTTTCCGACAAAGCAGAGTATGGGTTTACAACCCAACAGTTTTCTTTTATTTTATCATGGAATTCTTCTGGAAAATAACAGTTGAAACTATCAAGCAAATTTAGCAGATGAACGTGAAACTCATTTAAGATATATTCGGGTATGTCAGAATCTAGTTCTTCTCCAAATTCTTTTACCATTGGTAAACTGTCTAGATTTATATTTTTCATTGAATCCACCCAAAACTTTATTTTCTTTTTAAACGCTTGTACTTACTCGCTGCCGTCAAAAACGGTTACTGCTTTCCCTTAAAGTGAGATACTTAAGTCATTAACTTTTTAAAAATGTCTGCTAAATACGCCAATTTCATAACCCAATGCTCATCACAAAGCCTGTCTCCCAAAGCGAAGTCGTTGTCAATCAGGAAGGTTCTGACTTAAGCCCTCATTTCAAATAACCGAGTCAAAGTCTGTCTGTGTGAAGAAGTAAAAAGGTATGTAGACTCCCCATGTCATCACACAACATTTTGAATAATCTTGTATTTTTAGGTCATGATTTGATAAAATTAATTATTTTCACGCTTTTGTCCAAGACTTCTTTTAGGAAGGGTGGCATTTTTTCCACAGCAAGGGCATTGCGGTGGAGGATGCAGTGGCTACTGCTGCATTCCTTGATTTTTTGTTTTATTCTTGAGATAGCACCGGATGTCTTCCCAGTCATGGCCTTTGCGCCGTCCGTATACACATCAACGCAGTTATCCCATGGGATGTCACTCATTGTGAAAAATTCTTTTATTAATTTGAAAATTTCAGCGCCAGTTGTGTTAGTTGGTAAAGGCTTGCAGAGAAGCAGATCCTCTGAAAAGAATCCAAGTATTGGTAGCGTACAAATACTATTAAAATTGCCAATCCAGCCACATCCGTTGATTCATCCATTTGGAGCGAAAATGTAATGCATTTTATTCGTGAAAGTAAAGTAGCTTTCACATCCTCTGCTAAGTCCTCGATTCAACGCGAAATTGTGTTATTTTACAAAGGAATGGTGTCTACTAGTTTCGTGGCTTTTAAACCCAGCATACATTCAACTATGTGTCCTTTACGCAAGGCTTAGTAAGGTTTTCAGTGATGATATGGGCTTCGCCAGCTTGAGCAACTCGGTAACTGACTAAGTAGGACGCCATCAAAGCCTGTTCATTAACTGTTTTTGAGTGATAAGATATAATTTTCTGGGCTTGTGTAAGTTCACCATACTTCCTTCTGAAGAAATCAATCGGTTTGCCCTTGCATTCTGGATGGACCCCCTCTAAATGACAGCGCATTATTTGCTGGGAACATCACACTGTTTGGCAACACTTTCATGCAAACTACGCACTGTGGTTTGTTGTCACTAGTCTCAACAAATCCAATATACAAGTAGGAATCATGGTACCTCCTTTTTATTATTTTTTTACCTGTGGTTACTGGTCTCCGAAGAACTAGTACTAGGCAGTTCTTTCAACAGTTCAGAAGTTTCTGTCACACTGCTTCGTTGATTCTTCCAAAAACCCTTTTCTGTCTAAGCAATTCTAGCATTGGCAACTGCTCCATATTCTTCCCCACTACAATGTAAAAATAATATTCGTATCATCTGGGTAAATAATATTAATGATAATAATAAATGTCGAGTATTTAATAAAACAAATGATCGAAGAACCGTTGCTCCTAAATTAACGTTGAATAACATTTAAGAATGTAAATGTTTCTCGCATGTACGCTCACAATGCTTGTTAAATGTGAGTGGCCATCTTATCCTATCGCTTGGTGACATCACATTTGCTGCAGCTTCAAGGTTACTACCAATTAACAGGCCAAAATTTGAAAACAACCTGAGCTGAAATCTGTTTTTGTTAAAATTGCAACAATATGTACAATATGCAATGCATAGATTGAAAAGTCTTTATTTACTATTTAATTTTATAAAGTTTTATATAATTTAGTCCCAATCTCTTCTTATAGGTCCTGTGTTATTGGCATCCAAAGCTATTATTTGTTTTAATGACACACGCTCTTATTCTAGCAGACCCCAATAGATAAACACTATTCAACGTTAAAAAGAATGCATTTAACATAATATTTGGACATACCTGTTAGCTGTTGATGCTTCCATAGCTACTGGAGAAACTGTGGCGGAGGTTTTAATTGTAATTTTTAAGGATACAGACTTCAGCCAGCGATCCATTGAAAGCAATCTATGATATTTTCTAAATCACTACATAGGTGTTCCAAAAAACCTGTAATGCGCAAGTGTTTCGTTCTCAAGAGGGAAGAACCATTAAAGTTAGTAACGTAATTTTTTTTTAAAGCACACACCAAAAGCACTTGTCAAAAAATAACACCGCACTGCAATTTGACTTGTTTCGACTCTCGACTAAACACTGAATGAACGGTAAACCTGAGGTGACGCATGACAATGCACTTTGGATCAATAATACTTGCTATTTACACTGCTTTACGGCACAATGCAGGAGCTAAATTATTTCTACACAATACTTATCTAAAAACAGTTCATGACCGCACAAATAAACAATTTTGAGATCTTGTCACATTTATTTTATTTTTATTTACAATCTCTTCGCGGAGCACTTGGAGATGTTTCGCGGAGCACCAAGTGCTCTGCAGAGCACACTTTGGGAACCGCTGGTATAGAGGGTTGATTAGAAATATATACTCTTTTTAATCCCCAAAAGTCAAAGGAGAGGGCGGGGATTCGGCACTGGAAAATGTTTGAAAATTGAATACTCCTAGAAGATATTTGAAGAGGTCCTCGCCTGAAACATTTTAGAAATTAGACTCTTCTCAAAGATATTTGAAGAAGTCCTCCCACATTTTTTTTTATTTAGACACCCCTAAAAGCTAATTATATTTATATTCCCGACAGATGGTAAAATGCAAGCATAATACCCCATTTTGTTGGTCAGTGGCCTCCCTGCAGCTACAGTTATGAGAACCTGATGTATTAACACATGAAAGTATCTCTAGTAAATTTTTTTATTATTTAGATAAGGTTCTTCCTTTGAAAATTGGACTGTAAATAATAAAGTTTCATCATTGAATTATAATCACAATAATGTGGATCACGGACTTGACTCTGCCGTTAATATATAGTTAAAAAAACTCGTAGATTGTGATGGGCAGGACATGCAGCACAAATGGGAGAATCTATAACCTTGCTCAGGGTATTGACTGGCAAACCCAATGGGCACAGACTAATGCGAAGACCAAGACGCGGATGGGAGGATAACATTAAAATGGACCTGAAAGAGATAGGATGTAATGAGGTAGACTGGATAGAACTAGCTTAAGATAAGGATAGATGTAGGGGCGGATTTATGACTCTGCTGTCTATAAGCACTAGATATTTGCTGCCCACTTCTGAATCCCCGTTTTCCTCCTGCCACCCCTCATACACTGATACATACATACCATATACACTAGTGCTATCTGTGGGGTGACAGATAAAAGTGCTTATATTATTTTATTATTTACTATAGTGAGGTTTTAAAATTAATAAGGATTTAAGTAAATACTTTAAAAAAATTGAAATAAATACTACTCTTACACTATCACAACACACAAATTCAAATATTATTATTAAAAATTATAAAGTCTGCATTAGTAGACTGTATAACATGTTACTACAGATAAAATATTAGCATGAACACAATAAGAAAATAGTCTAATTTCTTTCACTTGATTTCTGTGGTGAACTGGTTGATGATGCCGGACAAATCCATTTTATCCAATATAATTGACCTTCAATTAAGACGATTGTCAGTGAATTAAGGCGATATTCTGTCATGTTGGTACACAGATACAGCAAACCACAACACTTACAAACATGATGAAGCCATCAAATTATTTTACCCGGCAGAAAAAGGTATGTATATTTTTCGTCATTCAAAATTTGCCGCTGTAGGCACGTGCCTAGTAGGTCTATGCGTAAATCCACCCTTGGATAGATGGCATACTTTTGTAAGTGCGGCAATGAACTTTCAAATTCCTAATGCCATAGAGTAAATAAGTAATGATTATACATTACTATTGTAGATTGTAGGATGTACTTTTCCTCTAGCATGTGTGTTTTCAACGCTTATAATAAAAATATGTTATACCTTTTTCTCCGTGTAGTGTGCGCTCTGCTTCTAATGTGGGGATGTTGGGATAAACCGAGGGCATATTCAGTTTTACTCCCAACTGGGACTCCCCGCGAGACACTTCTGCATACAGGCACCTCTGAAACAGTGTATCCCGCATTAAGACACATATTCAAGAGTTTAGTTTATTTAAGTGATGTTCATTACATTAGATCAGTGGTCACCAAGCCAAATGGCGGACCGCAGAGACATTTTTAAGGACCTTGACGAGATAGCAATAAACAGAAGAAATTATGCTATTTAGGTGGTGGGCAGGTAGTAGACATGGAAGGCAAGCAAGGATAAATAAGTAAAAAATAACTAAAAGGATAGAAAATCAGGTTTTTGAAATAGTATATTCCTATAGGGCTTGAGCTTAAGTCACTATTAAGGTTTTGCCGGACCGCGGAGGTTTGTCGAATTTTTAAAACGGACCTTCATAAAAAATAATTGGGGACCCTTGCACTAGATTATACTAATTAATTTATCACCTAATTTTCCCCACAAATAGCAGAACGTTAATAAAATGTTACTAATTTGAAGACAACACTTGGTTTATGGCAAATTTGTATAAGTGAGACTATTTTTTGGATTAATAAACTAGAATATGTTCAAATAAATTGAGTTTGTGAATTTTTTCCAAGTAATAAACTTTGGTTTAGATCTGTCCACCAACAACCATAGATTTCACTTATCTTTTTTTATTTTTTATTTATTTTTTGTCTTTTGTTTTACTTAAAAAATACTACATGTAAATATATTTTCTTTTCCTGGCATATCTAATCATTAAAGGGAACAAAACATTATACTAAAGTTATTTAAATAACAATATTAGTCAACTTTATATTGAGTATTTTAATCAAACTTTTCTTGAATTTCCCAAGATAAGTTTATTTTTATAATATTTCTAGACTTCTATTATAAGGACTACTGGAAACCTTTATACAATCTACATAGTGAGTGGGTCCAACCCCTTCTCGAATTATTCAACATGAAAGTGTAATGAATGCTGGAATTAGGACACTCACCAATTCCGACAGAGTTTTCACTTTGAGCGGGATCTGAGAAAAATTCCATGTTCCTTCCCCGCTGCATGCAATACAAGGCAACAACACACAACGTGAGAACCAAACATTGTGAGACAAAATATTGCAATCGCTAACCAAGAACCAGGCCCGGTTATGACAATGAACAAGTGTGCATCACTTGTAGATTATATACCTGTACCAGACCGGGAGCCAAGCTAATATTATACTTAAATGACATTAAATGTACCTTCAATTTACTCTGAAAGGTATCAAGCTTACCTTACTTGATTTGAACATAGTACAGCATATAAAATAGGGCCATACCATGATTGGTCAAGGTAAGACTGCTCTTTTTTTCAGGTTAAATGAAGTGTACCACTTCAAGGCATTAAATGAAAGACAAGCATATATTGTTTTTGAATCTTATTATTAGGGAGCAAATTCTTAGGTACCAAAAATGTTTAAAATAAGCAAGCAAATATTAGGCATTGATAATATGGGATTTAGGTGTCCAAATAGACACCTAGGAAAAAACAAGCACACAATAAGCAATGTAAAATTGATTTTGCTAACTACTATTTTACTACCCACAGTCAATTCACATTATTTTATGCACGTCTTACTACTTGTTTGGGCTGTATGCATATTGAATGAAGGAGTGGAAAACCATTTAGTCAAAAACACCTTACGTAAACCGGTCATAAATTCGAATCTCGATATCCCCTTTATCGGCAGTCCAGTCTACTGAGAGAGTGACACCTTAGACCATTCGACGACTGAAACGAATCCCATGCTGTTAGTCACAAGAAACTTTCATTGATATTCAGTATTGAAATCGGTTGTATTTTTTAGAGCTGGGCCGATCATCTATTTTGCCGATTAGTCCGATGCCGATCATTTGTTGCCGATTAGGCCGATTACCGATGCCGATTATTTTTGTTTTCAATTTTAATAATTTTAAAAACTGTTTCCATTTAAAACAAAATGTGCGTATGTGCGAGATTATTACATCCAACGTTTCATTTTTTGGGCATCTTTAACAAATCGAAATAAAACAACACCAATCTGCTAATATTTTATTTTATGACTATTAGATTTGTTACTTGTGAGTATTTTTATTTCTAATAACGTGCATAAATTGGAAAAATACCTATGGTAAATATATTTATTTTGATATATTTTGTTTGGAATGTTGGATGTGCTGTTTATTTCAAACCTAAGTCGCTAAGAACAAGCTAATTATTCCAAGATCACATACGAGAGAGCAGAGATAAAATATTATTTTTTAAGACTTAAAATATACCTACACATTTTCAATAATCGGCATAAATAATCGGAGATTCAAACACCGATCATCGGAATCGCGGGTTATGCGATAATCGGCCGATGATCGGATTAATAACCGGCATCGGCCCAGCCCTAGTATTTTTAGATAAAAGTTTTTTTTTATAATTTGAAAAACTTAGTTCTACTTCACACGCTGTCAAGAGACAAAATTTTTAATTTGCCATTTCCGAATATATTGAACTCTAATCCTGCAATGGCATGCCATTTACTCCCAAGATATCTGCCACTGCTCCCTTTGGCCTCCACCATATTTACGTTTATTGGAAGCTATATAACAAGTGTTGATTTTCAAACCTACTGCAAACAAGCATGCCGCAACTTAGAATTTCTAAGAAACTGGACTTTCTCTTTCACCATAGAATCCATACTGCAAGAAAGTGACAGGATAAAGCCCAAATAGGTGTGTTAAGGTTTTTTTTAATAAAATAAGCAAAAACCAACAGAATAGGCAAGTATAAACACTATAAAATGAACATATTGTACTCAGATTAACATGAAATGCATATATATATATATATATATATATATTACATATTTTTATGATCAAGGAATTTAAAAAAAAGACAAATAGGCAAAATCTGGTCCCTACTTATTATATTATTAAGAATTAATAGCCAGAGCTATTATTTATGCTTATTAGTGGGGATCACTCCACCTAGATATCATATTCTGAAAATTGAAAAATGACACCTGGACACGGGAAGGTCCCGGGTTCGATTCCCGTGTCCAGGTGTCATTTTTCAATTTTCAGAATATTATATTATTATTTATGTTATATGCAACGCAAGCGATTGTAATTATCTAGTCCTACCCCATGCACCCTGTTAACTTCTTGAAATTTAATGATAGATATATGAATAGCTTACATTGCTAAAAGTAAAATTGTGTGATTTGGACCTCTCCTCCTGAAATTAAGTCCTAAACACATGCCTGACTTGTACATAGGCAGGATTTTAACCAGAAGCTGTGTCCCCATAACATTTCAATGAAGTGTTGGCAATGAAAGAGAGTTCAAGGCAATCTGTCAATTTTTTTTCTAGTAGAAACTAAGTGTTGTGCACATCACTTACTCCATGGGGCGGTAGTTTGGACTGCGTAGCCAGAGGAGAACCTCCAGGAAATCTTTGGGGGCATACACCGGCCTGTACTGACTCAAATCTAGAAACATTACAAGTATTAACATTACATCATGTGGTCATTACTTACCTTCTCCACAGTTGGCTACATGGACATTAAGAGAGTACCTTATTAATAATTTTAGAGATGGGTCGAATACACTTTTTTTTCTTTTCAAATCCAAATCTTGAATTACAATCTTGAATATTAATTTTTTTAAATATGGTAGAGTATGTTCTTGCAAAAATCATTTGTTTAGAATTTGGGTTGCCAATGCTTTTAAAAAATCACTGTTTTGTTATAAATGTTAAGTTTTTTAGTTACATGTTATATTTTACATTAAAAATAACGTAAATTTAAGTTTTCTTACACTGTTTCATAGTTTTTAATAATTTCTTTTTACCCAATCCGAAACATATTTTAAACATAATTAAAAGTACCTACTCTCTGTTTTGGAATGGTATCTATGATGTGTAATATAGTGCATACATTAATACCTTTTATTACAGGCATCATATTTACTTTAAAAGAAAAAAAAACTTGTCATTTTTTACAAATTTAATAAGTTATTCTAAGATTATTTTATCGTATTTCAAAATATTTAACTGAATTAAATGTTTTTATCCACTGCGTGGGTGCATCATTGTAAATAACTTGTTTCTGTCACTTTCAATCACAAGGTTTTAATTCGTCGCTCGCCATTTTGAAGCTATGTTTGTTATACCTTTTGTGAAAGTGATGTGAATAGTAATTTTTTTAAGTGAAATAAAACGATAAATAAGCTTTGTGTACGACCTCAAATAAATATCTAAATAATATTGACCTAAATTACTGTGGTTAATTATCAAATTCATAAATTGCCAAACGTTTTCACTAAAGTTATTCAAAGTGACAGATGTCAGCTGTTGGCTTAGGGATACATTAGGGACTATTTCTAGTAACTTTTTGAGCTGTCATGCAAGTAAATTAAAGTCGTTAATGTATTATAGGCATAACATAGGGAGGATATTATTCCTCAAATTGCGATTTTGTTCACATTAATTAATAAGTTACTATAGAAAATAGAAATAGTACCGCCTCTTACGCATATGTACTAATTAAACCAATGCGTTAAGGATGAGTAAGATTGAATTTAGAGGAAGTTTATGCATATTTGTGTGGAAGGAGCGTGGAAACCATTTAGGGAAAAGCACCCTCAGCACACCCAGCCAGGATTCAAATCACAATCTCCCCATCATCAGCAGTATAGTATATTGCGAGTGTGAGCCTTAGACCATGAGTAGCTTAATGATAAAAATATCTTCATTCTTTTTAACATTCATACAGTCAGTAAAGTAGTAAAGTAATGGTTTGAGGTTTGATTGTTAAGTATGTCTTATAATTATATTGGGGTAAACAAACTATAAGTAGCATAATAGCTCTAGTGTCATTCCATACTAAATCACCCAAAGTGTTTGTATGACAATTTTTGACTAATGTTTCTACATTTTCACACAATTTTTTTTTTTAAATTTCAGCCTGTTGACTGTGCTTGTATACAAAATCTATGTTGAATTTCAGGATAAATTTCAACCAATTATATTGCAGTTAAAGTCTAGGTTCAAGATGGGTTTTTACCTGGATGACAGTTCGAAAATATATGTTTAGGTTTTGGGTTGCCAACACTTGTTATTTCATTACTTTTAATCATTTCTTTCTACCCAATCTGAAACAATATTTTAAACATACTTAAAAGTACTTATTATTCATTTTGGAATGTTATCTATGATGTGTAGTGCATACATTAATACCTTTTAATACAGGTGTCGTAATTACTTGTAAAAGAGAAAATAATTGTCAATTTTCTATATATAATAAATTATTTTATCCTATTTTTGAAATATTTAACTGAATAAAATATTTTTATCCACTGCGTGGATGCTCATTGTAAAGAATTTGTTTACATCATGTTCAATCACATGGTTTAAATTCATTGGTCGCCATTTTGAAGCTATGTTCGTTAGACCTTTTGTGAGTGTGCTGTGAATAATATTTTTTAAGTGGAATAAAATGATAAATACACTTTGTGCCGACCTCAAATAAATATAAATAATATTGGCCTAAATTACTGTGGTTAACTATCACATTCTACATTACCATCTATTTCACTACATTATCTAAATCATTTGCGTAGGTCACTACAGTTATCCAAAGTCAGCTGTTGGCGTAGGGATACATTAGGGACTATTTCTAGTAACTTTTTGAGCTGTCATCCAAGTAAACTAAGGTCGTGAATGTACTATAGACAACAATTAAATGACATGAAATTTAGTACACAATAAATTGGTTTTCACCACAAATCACTAGTTCTTTTAATTTCAGTGAACATAAAAATGGTCAAATTACCCTGTTCATGTTGGAAAATGGTCATAATGAAAAAACAAGAGAATTTTTTTATAAATGGTATTTTAGTTACTGAAATATGTAGGAGTGTGTGTAAAAAATAAAAAATAAATTTAAAAACCATTCTTGTAATTTCATTTGGAATGACCCTCAAAATAAAAAAATTACAAATAAATTTGTTTTGAAAGACCATTCCCTAAATAAATTGACTAAACACCCTAGTAAGGACATAATATTAGTTACATGTAAAAGAATTTTGCCTAATCTAAGAGTGGCATTATTAAGAGTCAAAAGAGACTAGAAGGCAGAACTGTATGCCCTGCAATTTATGGTAGTGCTGCACTTCTGGTAGCTAACTTTGTACTATTTTTAAGTTATAACCATCTTCTGTAATTCATTCATTAGGAAGTTTATAAGGATGAATGACTTTGTAATGCAAATTATCAATGAATGAAACACGATATAAACAAATCATGGTGCTATTTAAATAATTATACTATATGATAGATTATATTACAATTTATTAAGATACAACCTTTAAAATGTACAATACAAATAATATTTTAATATGTTCGCTTTGACTAGCTGTTTGTTTAAGGTTTATTTAAATTAATTTTCTTCCCTATGTGCTTTCATATAAGTACCTGTTTGTCAGCTCTTGCAACAACTGACAGGTTTTGGAATTTTAGATCTTATTTTAATTACCTTTCAAACCACACTCCTTAGCACCCTTTAATTACCGATTCTGTCCATACAGTTTTTCCACATACATTTCTTAGATATCTCATTCTAACCGCATTCACCTTTCTTTTGTGTTTATCCTGACAAACCAATAGTTCAATGTGAAATAAGTGTGTTACATTGGTTTGTGCATGTTGAGAGGAATAGAGTGGATTGAGTGATGAAGCAAATATATGAAGGTAGAGTGTGTGTGGATAGAAAGGGGTAGGTGGCTAAATGAGGTAGACTAATGTGTGAAAAGGTGAAAGATTGAGAGTTTTAAGAATAAAAGACCATGTGTGACTCAGTGTATGGATGTTGTTGAAGCAAAGGAAGTATGCAAGGATAAGGAAGTGTGGAGACAGTTAATGAGGATGGATTAAGTATGGAGTTTTTTTGGAGCTAAATGCACAGTTTCTTGCCTATCCCGTAAGGGAATGACGTGATTAGATGTGTATATATATAATATATGTATATATGTATATATGTATGTATGTATGTTATGTACCTAGTTAAACTCTACATCCATCAAACATGACAGCTGGGGCCCACACCAATTGTTAGAGCTAAAAAATACCACAAGTCACAAAAATTTTGTAAGAAGGTATAGGAAAGGCGGCTAGAAACGTATAAAAGTAACAAACACAATATGGCTTTTGGAAAAAAAGAACACAGTTCACACTTTACATTGCTTCTGCCACTGGACAAAGAAGTAATGGCTGCATCTTAAAGAAAATTGATCGTTACCGTTCAATCCCCTGACCTAAGTTTCATTTTATCTGAACTCATAAGAAGAGAGTGTGAAACCCACAACGCAACTTCCTAAAAGAGAAAACAAAAAAAACACAAACGGAAGAAGATGGAAATGTGTAAGAATTATAGGACACTTAGATATAAAAGGTAAAAGGAATAACATAACGGACAAGCACAGAAAATGGACCTTGGATGCAAATATATAATATATCTCTATAAGGAAAACCTCTTTTCGCTTTACGAGGTAATTGTATATTTGGAAGAAGGTACAGAAAAGGTGTATTTAAACATCGATCGATTTTTTTTAAGAAACAGCCATTACCTCTTTTCCAGTGGCAGCAATGTTAAGTGTGAACTGTGTTCTTCTTTTCATTGTAAAAGTCATATTATGTTTGTTCCTTTTATATGTTTCTATCCACCTTTCCTGTGCCTCCTTCCATATATAAAAGTTATAAGAGGTTTCCTTACATAAAAAGCCATCATTATCATCAAATGTTTTCCAGACTGTGGCTGAGTCAGTTTGGTAAAATGTCTCCATCTTCTTCTATTCTTTCTCAATTCTCCATTCTTCTCCTCTCACTTGAACACTTTGCTGTAATCTGCTCCTTCATCTCTTTCTTGGCCTCTCTTGTGGTCTTTTTCCTACATACTTCAGTTTTAACAATTTCTTTGGCATTCTATCTTTTTCCATGCTCATTACATGCCCATACCATCTCAGTCTTGCTTTCTATCTCATGTATTCCTTGTACGCCACTCTTTCCTGGATAACTTCATTCCTAATCCTGTTTCTCCTTGTGACAGCTAACATGCTGCTCACAAACTTCATTTCATAGCCTCCACTTTCCTAGTCTTTCTTACATTCTTGTCCATGTTTCTGCTGCATATGTGACAAAAGGTACAAATTAACCTATACATCACTTCCTTACACTTCAAGGGCACTTTTCTCCATAGCAGGTCTCTTACACAACTATAGAACAACTCTCCCTGCTGTCCTCTTCTCATTAAATCCCTTTACTTCCACCTTTCTCCTCAATCACGCTTTCAAAATATTTTAAGTTTTGTACTTTTTCCTTGCCACATTATAGCACATTCACTTCCACACACTTTTTCCATGATAAATTTCATTCCACACTCATTCACTTACTCATTCCAATCTTGTAGTTGTTCATGTACTTCCTCTTCCTTCTCCTTCATGCCATCAATTCATCAGAAAAACAGCATTCATTCTTTCCTCTTAGAGTTTTTCTGCCAATATGTTCATGACCATTTCTATTTAACATTACAAATAGTTATGGTGAAAGAGAATTCCCAGCTTCACTACATTTTTTTATTTGGAACTACTCCGTCCTTCCATTCTCCATCTTAACACAACTCCTGCTATCCTCATACATGCTTTTCACTCTCATTACAACTTCTCTTTCCATTTTAGCCTCCTCTGTCGCTTTCCAAACTTTATTTCTCTCCACGTTATCATATACCTTTCTCACATCCATAAATACCATTCACCAAGTCTTTTCCATATTCATACCTTCTTTCCATCGGCTGTCGTATGGCAAAGATTAAGTCTTTTATAGACTTTGTTCCCTAAATCCAAGCTGTTCCTCTCTCCACCTTCCTTTCATTTTATTACTTATTCTCTTTTCCAGTAACTTCTCATATATTTTTGAAGTGGCATATTAGCATTATTTCCCTATAATTTGTGCACCTCTTCCCGTCTCATTTCTTGAAAATAGGTATTATAGCTTCCTTTATCCAGTCTTTCTGTACATTATTTTCCTTCCAAACTACTCTCAGCAACCTGTTAATCATTGTATACATACTTCATCTGCTGCTCTTATCATTTCCACCATCAATTCGTCCACACCCAGTGGTGCTTTTCCTCTTTTCTCCTCTTCTGCTATTTCTTCTTGCTTCTGTGTTTCATCTCATCCATTTCCTCTTACAGATTGCACATTTTTTTATAATGCCTCATTCATAGTTACTTTTCTTCCTCTCCTGTCTTTATGTTCTTACTTCTTCATCTATTGTTCTAACATATTTTTTTCTCTCTATACTCCTGTTTCTTAGTTGGCTAAATAGCACCTTCTTTCTTCCTTTCATGTCCATTCCAGCATTTGTCTATTTTTGCATTCAATCCTTCCTGGCTTCCTGTACAACTCACTTCGCTCTTTTCTTCTTCTTCCTATATTCTTCCTTCTGAATGCTTTATTCTTCTTCTCACTACTTCCTTCACTCTGTCGTTCACCAGGGTGTCTCCTTCCACTTCCTCTTATTTATTACTTGTCTTCCCACATACCTCCTATGCAGCTCCCCCCAAATTGTTCTTAAGTTTTTTCCATTCCACCTCCTCCTGGGGCATTAAGCTTTTTGCCTTTCTTAGGTACAGCTCGCTTTCTTTTTCATTTTTGGTCTCCCCACGCTTATTCGGTTTTGTCCGACTACCTTTCTCCTACATTCCAATACTTTTATGTCTGTCGCCACCAACAACCTTTGATCACCATCTAATGACACTTGGTATTAACTTGATATTTATAGTCTGCCGTTTCAGTTCTTCATCCATGATAAAGTAGTCTATCAACGACTTTAGCTCCCCATCCCAACTGTATCTAGTTGATCTTATGACTTTCTCTTTCCTTCTTATACCAGTTGTTTGCCACTTTCATTTTTTTTTTGCACATAACTACAATAGTCTTCCACCCTCCTTGTTTTTCTCTCCACATCCTTTTTCCCTAATACCTCTTCAAACAGAGTAAACCAATAATTTTAAATAATAGTAGTACTTGTTATATTATCTTTGAAATAAGTGATAATGGTAAATTTAACTGCAACTGTTGAAAATGTACTCCTGGACGCAGAAATTGAAACTTATACCCTTGGCTTTGTGCACCAATGCTTTACCATTGGTGTGTTAATTCAAAGGTCTAGTGTTCAATGCTCACATGAGGTGTAATTTTTCAACCATCCTTAAATTAATTCCAGTGGTTGTCTGCCATCTGTTACCTATGATAGTTTCCACCAATTGTGCAAATTTATTATTCTAATTGTCAAGTTAAACAAGAACAAAATAAGACATGTTACAAGGCTGAGAGTCAGTACCTATGTCGTAAGTGCTAAGTTCCGTCCATTTGTCCGAGAGCTCATCCTTGTCGGAGGCAAGTCGGAACCGAGCTAGGGGTACCCCCAGCTCACTGCACATAGAGTTCAGTGATTTGTGGATTCGCTTCTCCCACTGCAACTACAAAACACACACCACATCAGTAATGTAAGGAACTGTTACAAATGAGCAGTGTAAGTGTTTTCAAAGTGTCTCTTCATTCAAATACTGCTGTGAACCCTTTAAATTCCCTCTAATCCTCTTTAGTTTGCTGATAGTAGTCAGTAGTGACCCTATTCATCCTCCTTATCCTAAGATTCTCGCTATAAGTTTAATAGTTAATGGCCCTCCACTTGGAATATTGGCACTAAAGTAGCTACTTTATCAGGAAGAGTAGGGGGCTAAAACCCTTATATTGGTGTGGCTTTAAACTCATAATATTACCAATTATATAGATGGTCCTGGTGATTGAGTGGTCAGACGTTAGCCTAGGGAGACTGCTTCAACCCCCCAACAGTTCATAAAATTATTTATTATTTCTGAATGCACATGGATACCAGGTGGGTAAGTGTCCTAGATTGTTAGTTTGTAAGTTGTGTACTGATACATTGGATTTAGAAAATGATCTTTAAATACCTTGATCATAATGTTGAGAACATAATTTTAAACTAGATTGTAGTTTAATGTGGACAATGTCAGTTACAAGTGAAGCTGGAACAGTCGCATAGAAGTGAGTTAGGAACCTGAGCTTTCCTGAGGTATGCGAGGGGCTCCTTAACAGGGTACCCATTGATGTTAGCATTGTTGTTGTGGGACCTCATCCAGTGAAACACTGTGTTCCGCAACTCAGTTTCCAAACCAGAAGTCTTTAACACAGCAAGCAGAGTCTCCTTGAACGCGCTTTTCTTCACGTAGGGCGAAGCCACCACTTTCTTAAGGGGAAACAAGAGCAAAAGATAAATATAAAATGTACTGCACTTTATTTACATTATTCACATTTACATGACTTATTTACAACTTCAAAACATGTGTTTGTTCTTTACCGCATTACTGAGTTATTAATGAATATTATGAAACATAGTGTAATAATTCTAGTTCAAAGTTGTATTTTATATGTAGTTTAAACTAAAGTGAGTACAATACTGTATAATATGCGACTTTTCTTCGATTGTAATCTTCTCTGAACTGTTGTAATAATTGGAGTCTCTTCATGGGTTTTCTTTGTTATAGTTCCTGTGAAATTTTTTTTTAATAAGACATACTGGCTGAACTGTGGCTTCCTTTACATTTTTAGAGTTGAAAACAACTATCATTGCTACCAGTTAATATAAATTGAGTTGAGTTCGCGTAGTACCAAATTACCTATGTAACTATACCTTTATTTAAAACAAATATACATATTAAATTATCTCTTATACTTCAGTATATTATGTTAATTGGTTTAAATTAATTTGATACCATATTATTAATGTTTTTCAATCTTTATTTTTTATCTGCTTTATGGTTCCTGCCACCATTTTTGCTATCACCATGTCTTACTACCTGTTCAGGTTATATGTAGACACCAATATTATTTGTCTTGAGTTCTTATGACAGTTTTAAAATGAGCATTCTTAGAAATCGGCCTGGTTGTAATTTGCTTTGACCAAATATACTTTAAGTCATGGAAGTATTTCATCATCATAATTATCATCATGAACTGTTTCCAGCCTGTGGCAAGATCTGTTTAGTAAAATGCCTCCATATCCCTCTGTCCTTCCACCATTCTTCTTCCTGCACTCTCTTCCACTCTCCTCCTCACACTTGCATACTTGCTGCTATTGTTCCTCCCATCTCTTCCTTGGTCTCCCTTGCAGTCTCTTCCCTACATACTTCATATCCATCAATCTTCTTGGAATCCTCTCCCTTCCATCCTCATTACGTGTCCATACCATCTCATCCTAGCTTCCTCAACTATCTTACGTAGCCCCTGTACCCCAAATCTAGAACTTACATCTTCATTCCTAATCCTATCTCTTCTGGTGACAGCTAGCATGATCCTCAAAGTCTTCATTGCCATGGCCTCCACTTTTCTTGTTTCTCTTTTATCCAAAGTCCAAGTTTCCGCTGCATACGTAACTATGGGTATGAAGTATGCTCTATACAACACTTCCTTACACTTTAGGGGAACTTTTCTCTTCCAAAGTATGTCTCTTACAACCTGTAGAAAAGATCTCCCTGCTGCCTCGTCTCACTATATCTTCTCCACTCCCCTTTTTGCCTCAATCACACTACCAAGATATTTTACGCTCTTTGCTTCTTTCAAATTTACCCCAGCCAGTTCTATCACCTTTCTTGGCCTTGTTCTCTGCCTTGTCTCATCACCATTGCTTCACTTTTCGCCATACTAAATTTAATTCCACACACTTTCACCTCCTCATTTCATTCCTGCAGTTGTTCCTGTACTTCCTCTTCCTTCTCCTCGACATTTCCTGGATCACCTTGACAAAAGTTATACAAGAAACTTTGATTGTATAATTGTTGAATCTGCCCTTGATCATATAGGTATACATGTTCCTTCTCAGGCCTCTCATTATCCAAATATATTTTATCTCGACAATTATTACAAGGTGAACTCTATAGGCTGTTGTAGCCACAGAACTGATTCAAGATTTGTCAAATTCGACTTTTATCATAAAAGAAAAGCCAAACTCAAAGTTATTTAAGGAACTCCCTTATAACTAATTTATCCTCTAAGGCTATGCCTCGAATATTTAAATTTACTTTATTCTGATTTATATTTTGCTTACTGTTATCCTTTTTATATATACTTACCCTTTTACTACTCTTAAGTTATTTATTTATTATTTTTATCACCTATCATTAATAATTATACTCTATTTTTTGTAATTATTCATTAGTAACTATCATTATTTATCTATTATTGTTTTTTTTATTTTATGTGTTTGTATGGTACTTGTGTACTTTTCAGTGCTGGCCTGTCATAGGTCTTACGACAGTTGGCCGGCACTATAATAAATGAAATTGAAATAATCATTATTATTATCAAACCATAATTCTAAATGTTTTGTGTTAAGCCTTATTGCTCTGGGAACTGAAAGCAACATGAAGGCAAAGATTGCACTTTAAAATAGCATAAAATACATGCAATAAAAAATATTAACTTTACTATCTATTGTTTGCTTTGCTCTGTAACAAGTGGTTTAATCCAAACTCAAATTAAACATCCTTCAAAAGAACATGTTACAGTTATGTGAGAGGTAAATGGAATTTAAATAAACTAGTAGTTTTGTGATATGAGTGTTGGATATGAGTATTTTAATATAAGATTGTTTTACTAACAACTCGACCAGGCACATAATAGATTGTAAACATTACAACAAAACGAAAGTGGGCAACCGACAGTGCCTCCATTAGTCTTCCTGAAAGGAAGTAAATCAAATATGACTATTTTAACATTTACAAATCATAGGCTTACCTCTTGTAAGATACAGGAAAAAAAAAACACAATACATTAAAAAGTAAGATCAGCTATCGTTATGTTATTGTAATGCACTACAATAACTGGACCATACCCAGAAATGTATTTGAGTAAGGGGGATGTGGTGGTGGTGGTGGTGGTGGTGGGGGGGGGGGGGGAGGGCTGAGTAAATCCTACCTAGTCTATATGGTGATGCTAGGCCTCCACCGTGGTTCGGATTCCACGTTAAACTGTAGGTCCTCCATTTCATCTCACAATCACCCTACCATTGCACATTAGCGTAAGTGCGTATAACCCGAACGGGTAGTAAGACGCGGTGCTAATAATAATAATAATATATGGTGATTCATGGGGGGAAGTCCCTTAAAAGGAGAAAGCAAGAAATTATTTAACAATTAATATATCTCTTGAAGGAATTTAAAGTGATTTAAAATAGAATTAAAGTAGTTAATGCAATGCATATGATAAAATTTCAATTAGCTACTGGCCTAGACATTGAAGAGAATACAAAAATAAATAATGAATAATACTTTCAAATGTTTTAACCCCCAAATGACCTCCTCCAAGTATAGCCCTTTAAAGTAACGATTATTTGCGACCAATAGACCTAGTTTAATAAATAACATTCAAAATTATCCTTCAGTTTTCTAGAAGCATTTTTCCAAGAGTAAATGAAATTTTTAGTTTTTCGCTGTTGATGGGCTATTTATATATTTATTAAATATTTTAAGGTTTTAATGATAAACGAACACGTTCGATACAGTATTTGAACGTCAAGTAGGGTAGTCTATTTTTAAAATTATTTTACTACATACTAACCTAACCCATATCGAGTACCTATTATACGAATGTACAATTTTGGAGAGTTTATTTTTGTGTTCAGTCTCCATTAATCTTTATGAAAAATCATTCGAAAATAAAATCTTTCTTACTTGGATATCTGAATACAATTTTTTATATACATCCATATGTTGAATTTCCTCTGTAAGTTTTTGAGCAGTAAAATGTATACTCTTATCTTTCATATCACCCATCTTTGAAGTTATTAAATTTTCCTGTCACTTTTAATAATGCTACATACTCAAACAATGCCGTTTGTTATTTAAATTTAATTATAGATAGGGTATTAAAGTAGGACTATCTTAAACACCACTACAAAATAATATTGTAAACAAACTTCATAAGAGTCACTTTTATAGTAGCCATAGATAAGTGATAAGTGGCGTAATTTATTACTAGCTTAAATATTAGCTTCAGGCATTGATGAAAATTGCGCTATAAGTGGCAGCATTTTGAAACACAAAAGAGAAGCCATATGCTAAACATAAATCTTTAAGGTGGGATGGAAGGAAAATAATAAAAAGCCACTGTTTTTGCAGTTTTTATGGCGAAACTTTTTTGCCAAAATAAATAAAATTTATCTAGATCAAACATAGAATTTAATTTTCTTCCCATGGTGACTTCGAAATTTCTCGAATATCTTATTAATATGATTATACTGGCAACTCTGCAAAGTTTGTGTTTTATTGGCTATCTCTACTTCTTACCCCTGTAACTGTATTTTACTACTAGTCGTTCGTTGGTCTGATTACTGGTTAGACGTTTCAATCGTAAATTATATTAAATAAATATACTGTTTACTCTATGTCAATGCGTGTGTGATTTCGTTTCATGGCCTATAAATCCTAATAGGCTATGGGCCCGGAGAGTATCGTGTTTATTAATATTTGTAATTGTATGATTCGTGGATGTTGATGTATTTTAACATCTTTTTATATTATTTGATAACTTTTAATTTTTATCTCTCATCCTTTGCTAATGCAGCACCTTACTTGAATAATGCTGGATTTACTCTTAAGAAACAGCACCCCAACAATGGTTTAAAACAAAATCCCTAAGGCAACTGTAAGTAAACAACCACACACACTAAAATGTATCGCTTCCTATCGCTAAACAACGTTTTGAATAAACTCTAATAATTGTGAAACCAAAAGTGCCTTTTTATTGCAAAAAACCAACAGGTTATGGGCTCAGGCACGTAACGACATTAGTGCGTGATTGATTTTGTTAAAATAAATTCACTTGGTGCGATATTTTTGGAGAAAATCCGACGAGACATTTTGAGGTTAGGACGACGCCGCCACGCTCACAATGGACTCGACGAAGATTATCAACGTTGGACTTCTGGAAGGAAAAGGAAACTGGAATACATGGCGATACAAACTGAGCATTTGTTTACGAGGTATCCCCGGAGCGACAGACGTAATTGAAGGCAGGTTAGTCAAACCAAGGGCGTTGTCTGATGAAGCGACCGCGGCACAAAGAGCGGAGTACCAGACATCGCTCGACGCTTTTAATAAGGCAGACAGCCATGCGTTGATCGTTTTAACCGCAAATATGACGGAAGAGACACTTCAGAAAATAATGCGTCTCAAGTCAGCCCGGGAGGTGTGGCTCGAACTGCACAAACTCTTCGACGGCGTCTCCGAAGACAAGGTTTACAATTTATGCCTTAAGTTCTTTAGTTATGAAAAAGCCGTTGAAGATGATATCGCTACGCATGTCTCAAAATTAAAGAATTTGTGGAGCGAACTAAAGCAGGAAATGAGTAACGACGCCGAGCTAACCTCAAATTTGCCAGATTTATTTATGATCTGTAAAATTTTAGGTACGTTGCCTGAAGATTACTTTTCATTCAAGTCGAGCTGGATGCTGATGTCAAAAGCTGACAGGACAATCGACAATTTGACGAACCAGCTGTGTGCCTACGAGAATGCACTGAAAGGCAAACAAGAGTCATCTCAACAAGAAGCCCTCTATGTTAATTCGTCAAAGCAGCCAAACAACTCGCACAAGAATAAGCAAAAGGGTGACAAAAAGAAATTCTGCATCTACTGCAAGAAGAAAAATCACCTAGCAAAGGTATGCAGGAAGCGAATCGCGGATGAAGCACTTGGCAACAAAGCCAGCAACTCGGAAAATCCGGAAAAGGGTGCAAATATGATCCTGACTACGGTAGCCTCGACTGTGATGAACTTGGAGTGCAACTCCAAGTTCTGGTATGTAGATAATGGAGCAACAAGTCATGTTTCTAATAACAAAAATATTTTTAGGACGTTCGAGTCTTTTTCTACAAACC
Source organism: Timema podura (assembly GCA_033556935.1). Classification (NCBI taxonomy): domain Eukaryota; kingdom Metazoa; phylum Arthropoda; class Insecta; order Phasmatodea; family Timematidae; genus Timema; species Timema podura. The sequence goes on from JAVRXN010000009.1 coordinate 113,083,182, forward strand.
ACACAGTGATCACAGCGAATGGCGTGAAGGTTGCGGCTATTGGTAAAGGCGACATTGACATCGAAGCAGAAGTCAACGGCAAGATGCACAAGCTCACGTTGGCTGATGTATGGTGTGTTCCCGGGATCCAGAGAAATCTATTCTCAGTCCTTGCAGCGCAGGATAAGAACAAGGAAAGCAGGTTCATCTCGTCTCCAGAGGTTTGCAACTTCATCGTCAACGGCGAAGTGAAACTGACTGGAGTTCGTGAGCGGTTTGGTGGACTCTACAGGCTGAACGTGAAGAACGTGAACGACATTCCATCCAATGAAGTCAACGCAACAGAAGCAAACAATCTTCTCCAACTTTACCATGAACGATTCGGACATCAGAACAAGCGACACGTGAAATCCCTTCTGGACAAGCTGGGGATTCTTGTCAACTTGGACAGTGAACTTTGTGAAGGCTGCGTCTATGGCAAAGCTCATCGTCTGCCTTTCGGTACGAGGTCTAAGACAACGGAACCGGGAGAGCGGATCCACACAGATGTTTGCGGTCCATTCAAAGAGTCCATGTCAGGATACTTGTACTTCGTCCTCTTCAAGGATGACTACACGAAGTTCAGGACCATCTACTTTTTGAAAGAGAAGTCCGAAGTTGCAGAGAAGTTGGCTCAATTCGTTGCGGAAGTCAAGACTCTTGGACACAACATCAAAGAGCTGCTAAGCGACGGTGGCAAGGAATTCGACAACAAGCATGTCAGAAAAATCCTACAAAAGGAAGGAATTGTTCAACGCATTACGATGCCCTACACTCCAGAGCAGAATGGCTCCAGTGAAAGAGAGAACCGCACCGTGGTTGAAACTGCTCGAGCAATGATGTATGCTCATGGAAAGCTGCCTCAGATGCTTTGGGCCGAGATGATCAACACAGCAGCCTATGTTCTCAACAGGACAGGACCTTCCGAGTTGATGGAAAATCTCCCTACGAGTTGTGGCATGGCAGTAAACCAGGTCTGAAACATCTTCGGGTGATCGGATCTACCTGCTATCCACACATTCCAAAACAACAAAGGAAGAAGATGGATCCAAAAGCAATCAAAGGAATTCTCATCGGATACGACAAAGACGACGGCTACAGGATCTTCTGTGAAGAGGAAGGAAAACTCATCAGATCAAGAGATGTCATCTTCGAGGAAAAGGTGCTAGAGCATAAAATCGACAACTATCTTCCGGAAAGTCTCGACTCTGCTGCTGAACCAGTGGATTCAACTTCTGAAGAAAGTCAAGAAGATGATGACAAAACGCAAAGCGAAGAAAATGATGATGAATTCTGGGATATGAGTACTGCTGATGAAGAAGAAGGTCTAGATGAACAAGTTCCAGATAGTGCTCCAAGTCCAGATGAAGAAGCCATCGTCAAGCGCCTTCGTAATCGTTCGTCGCTCAAACCTCCAGAGAAATATCAGGACTTCGTGATGCTTCTCTCTAGCCCTCTTCAGGAACCTGGATCCTACAAAGAAGCCATGCGATCGGATCAGCAAGATCGTTGGAAAGAAGCTATGAGTCGTGAGATGAAAGCTCTTGAAGAGAACAAGACTTGGGAACTGGTTGATCTACCCCCAGGAAAAAGAGCAATCTCGAATAAATGGGTCTACCGGATCAAAACCAACGCCGATGGATCGATTGATAAATACAAAGCCAGACTGGTCATCAAAGGCTTTTCACAGCGGAAAGGAGTGGACTACGATCAAACCTTCAGTCCAGTTGCAAGAACATCAACTATAAGAACTTTACTCAGTGTTGCTGCCAACGAGAAGATGAGACTAGCACAAATTGACGTCTCAACAGCATTCCTCTATGGTGACCTCCAGGAAACCATCTACATGCAGCAACCTGAAGGACATAGTGATGGATCCAACCGGGTTTGCTGCCTGAAGAAAAGCTTATATGGACTGAAGCAAGCTCCTCGATGCTGGAACAAAAAGTTCAGCAACTACATCGTCAGCTTGGGATTCAAGCGAAGTAAAGCAGATCCCTGTCTGTTCGTGAGACGAAAAGGACAGAAGAAGATGTTTTTCGTTCTTTACGTTGACGACGGACTGATTGCAGCTGAAGATGAGCAAGAACTTCAGAAGTTCATCAACGATCTGAAAAAGGAGTTCAAATCACCTCCATGCCGGCGTCTTATTTTCTAGGATTGGAAATCAGCCGAGAAAAGGACGGATCAATTAGTGTGAGCCAGAAACACTACACGGAGACCATACTCGAGAGATTTGAAATGACCAACTGCAAAACTGTATCTACTCCAATTATCAAGGACAACGATGCAGAAGAAAGTCCTCCAAATCCTGACTTCCCCTACAGACAAGCTGTTGGAGCACTTATGTTCTTGATGTGCGGCACACGACCAGACATCGCATATGCTGTCAGCGTGGTGTCCAGAAACCTCGAAAATCCAACCAACCGTGATGTTCAGAAAGTAAAAAGGATTCTGCGGTATCTGAGAGGAACGACAGACTACGGACTGGTCTACAAATCCAACCTGGAAAAAGGTGTATTTGATTGTTTCAGCGATGCAGATCATGGTGGCTGCCTAACTACAGGACGCTCTACCTCAGGAGTGCTCTGCCTGTACTCTGGGGCACCTATTTCGTGGATGAGTCAGCGACAAGCCTCTGTTGCCATATCCACAACCGAAGCTGAAATCGTAGCTGCCAGTGAAGCTGCGAGAGAGATGCTGTGGACCAAGCGGCTTCTGAGCGAACTTGGCCATCTGAAGTCGACACCTACTCTGCAAGTTGACACTCAAAATCAGCTCGCGGACATTTTTACAAAACCATTGTTTTCAGTTCGTTTTAAATTTTTATGTAACAAAATGGGAGTTTACAAGTTATAAAATAAGGGAGAGTGTTGATGTATTTTAACATCTTTTTATATTATTTGATAACTTTTAATTTTTATCTCTCATCCTTTGCTAATGCAGCACCTTACTTGAATAATGCTGGATTTACTCTTAAGAAACAGCACCCCAACAATGGTTAAAACAAAATCCCTAAGGCAACTGTAAGTAAACAACCACACACACTAAAATGTATCGCTTCCTATCGCTAAACAACGTTTTGAATAAACTCTAATAATTGTGAAACCAAAAGTGCCTTTTTATTGCAAAAAACCAACAGTGGAAAAAGGTGTAACCGTGACCTACGCTTTGATCAAGTTCAACATGGCGGTGGCATCTGTATCCTATACGCATCCAGGATTAAAGCCTTTTGATGGTAGTGGTTTTGAGAACTGGTTATATCGTCTGGAGAGGCTTTTGGAAAAGAATACCGTGCTAGAAATGTTGACTGTTGATCCACCCGATGTATTGGCGAATGCAAAAGTTAAAGACAACTTTTTGATGAAAGACGCTAAGGCCAAGGATTTGATTGTGCAATGCGTGGCTAATTATTTTGGAGCAAATCAAAAATCGTTTGGGCAACGGAATGATTATTCGTGGAAACCAAATAGGGTGATGCAACCTAAATTATTTACTGGTAAGTGCTATGCCTGTAATCAGAAAGGACACATGCGTTCACAATGTCCAAATAGAAACAATTATGCTGGAAATTCAGAAAAAGATGTTTCATTTTTGGTGTCAGACTCTGATGGTAGCACTGAGTTAAGTTGTGAAATGTCAAACGATCATAATAGTATTAATTTTTTTTGTTGACAGTGGGGCAACAAACCATCTAATTCATGCTGAATATTCAAATATTTATTTAATGCTCAGGAAATTTCTTTACGAATTAGTGTGGCTAAAGTTGGCGAAGTGGTTAACTCTGATAGATGTTTGTTAACTAGCAACGGTATTGGTGTAACGATTCATAAGGTGTTGGCGTGTGATAGTTTGTCCCATAACCTACTCTCTGTTAAAAGGCTTGAAGAAAATAACTTAAAGGTTATTTTTCATAATAAATGTGTGACTATTCTGAAGAATGACAAACTTGTTTTGAAAAGGAATCTAATCGACAACCTATATTTTGTCACTATGAATTTGAATGCAACTGACGTAAATCTAGTGGATAATTCTTCAGACTTGTGGCACAGAAGGATGGGACATTCGTCTACGTTTCCTTGCAGTAAGTTATGTGAGGTTTGTCTTCAGGGTAATAAAACAAGAGCACCATTTTTAAATGTGTACCAGAAGAAAGAAAATCATAAATAATCTTGCAATTCGTTTCATCAGATGTGTGTGGCAAATTAATCCCAACCACACATGACGATAAAAACTATTTTGTCTCATTCATTGATCATTTTAGTCATTTTACAGTTGTTTACTTACTTGAGAGGAAAGATTAAGTTGAAGAATGCTTCAGAAAGCCTTCTTGTGTGTTACATGGAGATGTAACCCCTGCAGAAAATTGATATGGTTATAAGCCTGATCTGAGTAAAATTAGAGTTTTTGGTTGCACAGCTTATACACACATTCCCAAAGAAGATCGTTCCGGGAAATTAAACACTCGTTCAAGGAAATGAATTATGATAGGGTACTGTCATAATGGCTATCGATTGTGGGATCCTGTGGGTGAAAGTATTACAACTACTCGAGCTATTGTTTTCGATGAATGTAACTAAAGATATTGAAGATCGTGACTCAGAAAATTCAGAAGTAGAAGAGGATATCCAAGATCAAGTGGATGCGAAGACAAAAGAACACGGTCCTGATAACTCTGAAATTAAAACAGTTGATGTTCCTGAAGTTCTTGAAAGAAGACACAGTAAAAGAGGGAGTAAAATGCCAAAACATCTTGAAGATTATGAAGTCGGGATGGCTTATGGCTTTCAGTGCTGGTTATTTTCCATTTGAAGCTCCTAAGTACTATCAAGATGCTGTTCAACAAGATGTTGGTTGGAAGGAAGCTATCAAAGAGAGTTGGTTTTCTCTTAAGAGCAATAAGACGTGGGAATTGGTACTTAGAAATCTATTAAACGTTACAGAAATTTGATTAGAATTTGAGAATAGGTATTGGAATACTAAAGTGTGTTGGTAAAGCTTTTACCTTATTATATTTGATTTTTTCTCTCTCCTTGTCTTAATCTTTGCAGAATTGAGAGGAGGTATTAATATTGTTATATTGGCAACTCTGCAAAGTTTGTGTTATGTTGGCTTTTTTGGCTATCTCTACTCCTTACTCCCTGTAACTTTATTTTACTACTAGTCGTTGGTTGGTCTGATTACTGGTTAGATGTTTCAATCATAAATTATATTAAATAAATATACTGTTTACTCTATTTCAATGCGTGTGTGATTTCGTTTCATTGCCTATTAATCCTAATATATATCTTTAAATTTAATGACGATTTTTTCCTCTTTATTTTAAAGTTTTTCATTTAATACCGCTATGCTCATTATGGATATTAAAGAATTGTTGATATCAACATGTGAAGAAAATTAAATTCTATATTTGTACTGGAGGAATATTAATCTTATTTATTTTAGCCAAAAAAAAATTACCATAAAAACTGTATGGCCACTGGCCTTTTATCGCATCCTCTTCCGCCCCACCTTAAGAGTCACTTATTAAAGTTTCATACATTAAAAATTCTTTTATTGATTCCGGTACAGTAAATGAATTAAAAAGCATTAAATTGGAAAATATTTAAAATAAAAATTGGATCACCGTTTAGGATGCTCAAATCGATATTAAAACATTAATAAGTTTACAACACAATACAATTTTCTGGTTGCCATAGTTTGAATAAAAAAGAAAGAACTGTGTTCAAGCAGTTAATATAAGAAACTAAAAGATCTATACCTATAAAACAAAAAAGATTGTAAGAATTTTAATCATCCCATAAGTTATATTACGTTTATTTTTAATTTAAGTTTTACAATTTTTATTAGTAATATTAATTGACTGTCCATTTTTATTGGACTGTGCCATTCGGAGAGATTCTGAACTATTATATTATTATTATCATTATTATTAGGTGTTCTGTCTTACGTCAGGTTAATTCATTTTGTCAATGAACTTAGACCACCAATGCGCCCTGTCCTTTGCCTCTTCATTCAACTCTCAGAATTGTATTATTTCCTTCATGTAATATAATATTTGAATTCTCCTTCTTCCTAAGCTCCTCTTTAACTCAATCCAACCTCTTATGACGTCGTATAGAATACAATTCTTCCTAAGGATGTTCGATCCAGTTGTAACAACCTTCTTTTCCCAGGAAATAAAATTCAGGCAGTTACCAGAGAGTAACAAAATATTTATTGGACATAAGAGACATAGTTAAAAAAACAATAACAAAATATAAACATACCAATATTAATCATAGCGTGTAAGGTCACTGGATTAGAAGTTAACATAATGAATCATTACACTCAAAAATTGACCTCAACATTACTATAGCTCTCCATGAACAGCAAAATAGGCCAGAGGTTTAAATGCCCGGAGCATTAATATGAATATACTTTTGTGCGTATAATCAAAATAGACTAGAAAGTTCATGTTCTGTGACTTTGATATTTATACAATATTTCAAGAATAACGATAATAGACTAGAAAGTTCAAGTCCTGTGACTTTAATATTCATGTTATAGTTCAAGAATAACAATAATTGACTAGAAAGTTCAAGTCCTGTGACTCTAATATTAATAAAATAATTCAAGAATACAATAATAGACCAGAAAGTTCAAGTTCTGTGACTTTAATATTAATACTATATTTCAAGAATAACAACAATAGGCTAGAAAGTTCAAGTTCTGTGACTTTAATATTAATACTATATTTCAAGAATAACAACAATAGACTAGAAAGTTCAAGTTCTGTGACTTTAACACTAATATAATATTTCAAGAACAACAATAATACACTCTGCCATAAATGTACAAAGGTTACAAGATAACCCCAAGCCAGGCCGACGGGTATCGAACAAGGACGTTACATTACTAAGAGAATATCTAGCGACAAATACAAAGTTCGCGCGCATCATAAAGTAAATACAACTACACCGAATATAAGTGCCCCGCTAATCAACAAGTTCCCGATAAATAGAGTCCTAAACAATTAACACATAATAGTGGCGGTAAACATCCCTTAGAACTGCTTAAGGCAATCAATATTACATTAACAATGTCAACAATTAGCATGAGCTACTCTCACAAATAATAGGAACAAAATGCGCACTTAAAGTTAAAGTCCTAAAAATAAGCCCCCCAGTTAAGTTAAAAATAACGAGGACGAGGATACAACCCAACCCCATAGGTACAAAAAAATAATCCTAAATTTGACAATTATAAATATTAAGGCCGAATCTGTAATTTTGAATTAAATCCTCCATGTTAAGTCGAAAAATAATTTAGATAGATACAATAAAGTCACAGTCTTAGCTGTCTTCCTCCCCTGAGTTAGCTTACGGTGCAATGAGTGACTATACAATCAAAACATCCCATTATATAGAGAAAACGAAGAGCCATGTTCATATTCTTGTTGTTCGCAAACCTTTAGTTTCATTCTCTTCCAGTTCTTTTGATTTCTGGTACATGAGGTCATACTTTCCTTTTCTTTGCATTTTAATTATCTTTTCACATGTCTTCTCGAAATAGTATTTCCTTGAGTTGTATGTTCCTCTCCATAACTGTTTGTTTAATCACATATATTCGTATTTGACGACTTTTTTCTATTTCTTTCTTTCTTCAATTTTCTGAAGCATTTATGTTGTTACCCAATTATTTAATGCAGCTCTCTTGTCTTTACCAATATAACTACGAGTTACTTCATGAATATTAAAGGGGTTTTCTTTGTGTGCCATGGGCTTATATATGGGCTAATATTATGGGACTTAAAGTATAAACACATTGAAAATAAAATATTTGTTTATTACCTTTGTTAGTTGGACACTTAATCTTTTTAATGTTCCATATTCTTGAGCGAAATACCTCTTGTAAGTTTCATCTGATAAAATGTTTATATATCCTAGCTTTGAAAATAATAATTTTAGCTAGGGCGCTCTAGTATTTATCAGATGAACTGTTTGTGGAAATTTTGAAAATAGTGAATTTTCCTTGATTAATGTATCTTTGTTGCTCAATGCTCATCATATTATTATATTCTGTGAAATGGCGGTAACAATTTTGTTTGTGTCAGTGAAAGATGTGTATAATTAATTATGTATCGTATCGACATTTTGTTAGCTTTATTTTAATTTGTTGGCGTGAAAACATTATTTTTCTTTGTTGAAGCTTGGAGAAATTTTAGCACTTTAATTTTGTTTGCCAACATGGACGAAGAATTTATTTCCATGGACTCCTTATTGGAAGTTTCAATTTCAGAAGGTTGTCCTGATACATTAAACATCCCCGATGGTGAGCATATTTAAAATGTATTTGAAAATTATTTTGTCACTTGCTATTATTACCTAGTCCTAGGTCTCACTACAAGAATTTTAGTAAATGCCTGGGCAGCAAATAATTGGGCTAGGCCACCTTGTAAAGCTGAGTTTGTGACTTTTGACGAATTATCCCCCGTTTATTTCGAAAATTGTGGAAATAAATATGAACACCACACCACTAAACTGTTTATTTTTCGGGAAATGAGATGTAAATTATGGCATTTCTATTTTAAATACAGTTTTAAGAATTTGATACATTAGTGTTGGGGCTGTCCATCAGATTTTGTTTTAGTGGTAAATTGTATAAGTTAATATAGTCTAGACTCAATATTTATTTTAATAAGGTCTAATAGCTAATTTTATTCCTGATTTGTACATTTAATTTGTAATGATTGTTGCTCATTTAATAGACTTTTTAAACATAGCCATGAGTTTAGTGTCTGAACTGAGACTTTTCAGAATTTTTGCTTGTTTTAATCAAATACACTTTCATATTTATCTAGATGTGCAACCATAGCCTTAGCCTATTTTTAACTACACTCAAACGTTTAAGAGTCACAACTTGGCTCATGTTTATTTCTTCACTCTGGTATGTGAAAGGAGGGCAATGTTATGGTGTTGTGATTTATGTGTTGCCCTTTTATCTTCCTTTTAATATTTATTTGCTCAAATTGTTTGGTGCCATTTTATTCTGTGTTTAAAATATAAACTATTTAACATCAGAAAATAGAAAGTGGCTGGATCCAGATTTTTTAAGTACCTAACCTAAAGAGAATCTATATAGAAAAGGGTCCAATTTTATTATTATTGTTATTATTGTTATTGGTGTTATTAGTAATATTATTACTATTATTACTATTAATATTTGGTGTTCTGTCTGATGACAGTCAGTGAATGTAGACCCCCAATTCATCCTTTACCTCCTTTGTCCTCCCAAGTGCTCCTTTTTCCCTCAACCTTCCCTTCTATTAAATCATGTAGAAGATAATTCCTTCAAAGGTCGTGTCTGAAGAATCACATCCAAAATGGTTCTCTTATCACTCACTCTTCTTAGGATTGCTTCATTTATCATCCTGTCTGCCGACCTGATCTTTTCAGCACCACATTTCAAAGCTATCCAAGTATTTCTTTCTCATCTTCCTGAGAGTCTCAGTTTTTGCTTTGGGCGATGCTCCAAATGTAGCATTTCATCAGTTTCTTCCTCAGTTCAAACTCAACTTGCTGGTCAGTGGTAACCTCTTCTTGTTGAAAGCTTCCTTGGCCACGGCGATTCTTGACCTAATTTCCTAGGTGTTGTGGTCATCATTAGTCAGTAAACTTCCCAGGTATGCTACTTGTACTGCTCTTTGTTTTCCTACTCCTGGTTTCAAATTTTGATTATTTAAAAAAAATCAAGTTTAAGAAACAATTGCATGTTTGTGTTCATAGGATTGACTATTGGTCAAGCCTGAGCCTTGGTTTCTGATGTCAGGTATGCTATCTACATTTAATTACACTGATGTGATACCGGTAGGGATGTGGAAGGTAGAATTTAGAGGAAATCTAGGCACATTTGGACAGAGCAAGAGTGTGAAACCATTTATGAAAATCGACCTCAGTGCACCCTGCTTTATCTCTACATCCATCGGCAACACCATACGTATTATTGCAAGAGTGACATCTTAGACCAGGCATCCACCGAAGTGGACCTGTTTACTTAAGTTTAGAGACTCATTTATTTTGCACTGAAATGAATTCTATGCAGGATGAGGGCTTTTGCGCTTGTCTTCTGAGAGGGTTGATTTTCCTGTGTTCCAGAAAGCACAGTTTCTGTAGAAAATGCTTCAACACCAGCAAGGGCCTCTGAGAAGAATACCTTCTGTGAGGTTAAGTCTCCCGAGTCCAAAGGACTAATGCAGACCTCCTCTGACTCCCTGAGACCAACAAATTCTCCCCAAAGGATAATGCAGAATGGTCAGGGACTCTCAAGTGAATCTCCTAAGCCCCAAGGAGTGAGGAAAATGTCCCTTGACTCTCAAGGACTGGCAAAGGCCGTTGCGTTATCCGAGCGCCTAGCAAAAAACAACCAGAACGCAACTCAGGTTTCTTTGGAAGAGCAGGAGTACTACAAGACCATGTTTAGTGGTAAGTGAAGGCTACACCTGCTCGTGGTGGCAACATTTGCTTATTACGGCAACAAGCTTTGAATAAACTTGATGTTTTCTCTTGTTTTTTCCAGCAAAGTTTGAAGCTTTTATATTAACAAAGATACAAGTTATTAAAATATCCAATTACTCTAGTTGAGAGCCACAGTTTTAAATAGCTCTCAAAAGTAACATCCATAGTTTAAAAAAAATGTTTTGCATGTATCAGTTTTAATAATCTGACATGCCTATCATCAAGTTTAATGTTGTCACTCCTTTTCCTCCAGGTAACAACACCATTAGCGTATTTACCCCATATCTCCAACCCCATTAATGCTCCCTTGTGGATGATTAGGTTTCCTGCACTTAACTCTAAAGATTCAACTACTTATTTACAGATCTCAAATCCTTTCACATACATTATGGTTTTTCTTAGGGAAAACTCGGCCGCCGAGGACGGGGAGATCGAGGTTCGAATCTCGGTCGGGTGAACTGGGGGTGGTTTTTCCTAAATGGTTTTCCACTCTTCCTCTACGCAAATGCGGTTCACTTCCTTTAAATTCAACCCTCCCAATTCCTAATCCATTAGCGTAATTAGTACTTAAGCGTATAACTCGAACGGGTAGTAAGACGCGGTGCTAAATATTATATATTATATTATTCTTAGGGAAAACCATGGTCAAGATACTTGTTTCAAAAATATAGTATTTTAACCAATAGATCGTCAATGGATTATTGTTATAATTGTGGTTATTGTTTAGTGATGGCTACCACCATAGGATACAGTCTGTTCTGTGCTGCCACCTTTTGTACATACTCTGTTCTGTTTAAGTAAAATAAGTGTCTTATGCCTTGAAAGAAATAACCACTGTTATTATCTTACTCATTTAAGCTTTTTGTATGTATATGGCCAGACTTCTCTGAGGTGCGCTACCTGCGCGTTCACTGTACAGTCTGTGAACGCCATCTTGGTTGCTCTGCAGTGGCACCTGTCTTCTCCCATCGTATCCTGCGTGTTATGGTGTGCCTGAACTGCTACATATTTTATGAAGGGGGGGACTTTGATAGAGGGGAAGATGGCAGCGACCTCTACTGCCGGTGGTGTGGGCAAGGGGGTAAACTCCTCTGCTGTAGTTCCTGTCCCAACGTCTTTTGTGAGGTGAGTGCCCATCCCACAAACACATCTTGTAGAGGTTGTACATCATGGCGCTCACACCTATACTGAGCTAACTTATCTTTTTTATATGCAAAATGTGGTATTATATGCTTTCTATAAGGGTTTGTGAATGGTAATTTTTTGATGAATATTTTCAAATTGATTAGTCAAATTTAATTCAAAATAAATATGTATAATTTCACATTAAATTAGTTAGTAAAATCTTGGAAGGGGACCTATACGCTAATTAGGTACCTACTATTATTTACTTGTTAACATAGATATGGCCAGAATCATTTAGGATAAAGTCACATAAAAGGTATTTTCGCTTAAATACAAAATGATGGAAATATGGAGTTGGAAATCTAGTCGAGTTTACTGAGAGTGGTTTTTCCTTTCCCACAAATTCGAGTAGGCCTACATTTCTTTTAAAATTATAACTTCCAAATCCCTATTTCATTATAATAATTAATGCAAATAACCCAAACATTTACTAACATATAGGGTAGGGTGAGGATGGTTAAAAAACTTGTTTTTATATTAAATATATCCTATACAAATTCCAATAAACATTTAAAAAGAGAGATTTTTGAACTCTTACAAAACCATGCAAATATTTTGTCAAAAAAAGTTCTTACAAAATATAATTGTATGCACTAAGCAAAATAGAATATGTAATAAATAAATAGAATTTTAGAAATATAAAGTATATTTTTAAATTTAATATAGTAAAAAACAAATAAAATAATGTGAACATTCAAAATAGATTAAGTAAATATGCATCAAATTATTATAAAAGCTATAGTCTAAAAGTGTTAAATTGAATGACCTAACAGGCCACAATAACTGTTAAGTTCAAATTCTCAGAATTGAAGTAAATTTTTATGGAAATACTTTAAAAAAAGTCTTAATACATTACCAAAATAGAACAAGTACAAACACTAATTGTATTTAAAAAGAGACAAAAAACAAACAAATAAACATATACCAAAATAAAATAAGAGGGACAGATGTTCAACTTTGTGTTGGTATGTAGGCCTACTACTTGACACATTAAATAGGCCTATTGCCTATGGAAATAATGTCAACTACTTGAAGAATGAAGGGGAAGATCAATACTACACAATATCAGTCGTTATGTTGACGTTCTGGAGTGCACACTCTGGTCAGCTTACCTAGGGGGGAGGGAAGGTGGGGGGGGGGGGGCAGTTAAGTTTGATACCTAATTAACTTTAAATACAAGGTACATAAAGTGTTTTTAAAATGGCTTCAAATAAACTTGCTAACGAACTATTCACAGTGAAGGACTTATGTCCCATTTGCCATTTGGTATTGCAGAACGCTCCTCTCACCCCTTTGCCTTTCATACTCTAGAGCGATTGCAGTGTTTGGCCAAGAGATGCAAAGTTTTCTGTGTCGAGTATTAGTACGGCCTTTTTTGCAACATGTAGTCAGTACATTGGTTCCTTAGTGTAAACACTCCTTGAACACCACACACAGATTCAATTGTCAGCTTGTTGGAGCATTGTAGCAAAGTTCGCAAATATTTTAACTAAGCCTGTGCGGGAATTACATTTTATCCTCCCTCCCCTCTTCCCCTCCACACCCCAAAAGATAGTAGAATATATCTATGTCCTTCTCCAAATCTTTCAAGCTCTTTCACTTACTGAACCTAACAAATAACTGTTGATAGCCAACAATAAGTCACTCACCTCCCAACTTGTTTGTCTCTCTACAAGTGGTAAAATAACCCTCTCCCCATCCCAGCCAACAAGTTTGCTAAGTAACAAAGAAGAACACTCTTTGCCCCAAAGAGATAAACAGTGATGAGTTGGCAGTAACTGCTAGAACATGTGGGCGCGCCCTTTGTTTTTTTTCCTGTAGCACTCTGTTTTGTTTCCCACCTGCCACCGGGAATTGATAAATTATAGACCTTTTCCAGGGGGTTCAGTTCGGGATCTTGTTCATCCCTAAGATAAATTTAAAAGCTTGTTGCAATTTGGAAAGGAATCAAATTTTATAATTTCAAATAAGTAAAATGTGGTAATAGATGTCAAAAATATTTTTGAATTGGGTCAGGAAAGGGATAAAAACTCTTATTCTGTTGCATTTATGGGTTTGAACATTTAATTCAAATTTGGTAGTTGTGGAGAATTTTTAAAAGGAAAAAAAAATTTACACTCAAAAATTTTGTCTTAATTTATTTTTAAATGGTAAGTTCTCTGAATAAAACTAAGTAAATAATTATATACTATCTAACACATTAGTGTTGAGTAAAGTAAAATAAAACCTAGGCCTGCTACAACTATTATAGCTGTTTAATATTAATTAAGCATTTTTAGTATAAATATAAATGAATTCTAAAAATATATTTTAAGAAGGACTAAAAAGTTTTTATTCTTAAAAAAAAAAAGAATAATGTTGTGAGTTTCAATAGCAGCTAATACAATAAAACATCAACATATTTAAACTAATGTTAATAAATTAGAGTCGCAGACTTGTCCATAAAATAACAAAAACCTTTATTAAATGAGTCCTTTTTCCCTATTACATTTTGGTTAGTAAAGCTCTCACAAAAAGCTCTGTTCTTCTCCAAAAATATGAGTTTACCAAACTATTTTTATCTATGCCTGCATGATAAAAAAGCAAACATTTGCCATTCCAAATAATAAGATTAGTGTAATTGGCATGTCTTGAAGCAAATAAGGGTGGCATAAATAAGTAAGGTGTATTATTGCATTATTTAATATCTTAAAGCCTCTTTTGTCATTATTTTGCACTAAAATTTGTTTCCCTAGCTTAAATATATTCAGGATAAATATTAACACCAATTATATTATTGTGGCTTTGTTATTTAATGGTGCTCAGCTGTATTGACTAAGTAGTCTTAAAATAAAAGCAACTGAAGTTTAGGGTACTCATCTACTGAAGGGCTGTCCATAAACTATTTATGAATATAATGGTTGGGGGAGGGGGGATAAACTACAATGACTCATTGACTTTGGTCACCAAGCTTGATGTACATGTACAAACACATTTTAATGAAAGGATTATATAGCCTCTACAATTGAAAATACTATTTCAATAGGTGTGTGGTTTATGCATAATATTGTGACGTAATATTAGAAGAGAGATTGACAAAATTGTGGCAAGGAGGTAGGGTAAAAAAAAACCTCAAAATTAGTGTGACATAGTTTATGGACAGTCCCTTAATGTAAGATAAGGTTAATATAACTCCAGTAAATTAAAAATATTGTCAATGAAAGTTTAATACAACTTTTTAGTATTAATTCTTTCCTGAAAAATGTGGTAAATGACTATTCCCACTTGGGTTTATAGAACATCCAATTTCTTGATGATGGACACTTGAATTGGTTAATATATGCTCAGGCCAAAATTCACATTACCAGAGATGACCAAAGCAAGTTTATCTCCTGTTGTTCACAGAAATGCGTAAAAATAAACTTTGGGATGGAAACTTTGCGGAGTATCAAGAAAGTGGATGACTGGGATTGCTTTGTGTGCAACTTGAAGACTCTTTGGGAGAAAAGAGCCATCTGCAATGCTCTGATCAACTACATCAATTTGTTGAGGAGGTGAGTGCTTCATACCTGAGATCTGGAGAATTAACAACACTAACTAGATAAGAAATATTGAATTCATTCCCGTGACATTTACTGCGGTCATACTCGATCGGCAGGGAATACTTGCTTGCACTTTTTTGGCTATAAACTATTCCATTCATTAGTTGGTTTTTTTTTAAGTGCTACTCTTCTGATCACCTGTTCAAGCTTGTAATGTAATTGATTTGACCATAAGGAGTATTTGAAAGCATTGACCATATTATCGTTCTAATTATTTATATATTCAAAACATTTTTTTATCATTCTAATTTTACATATAATTAAACATATTTTACTTCATTTAAATTTCGTAATCTATTACTTGGCGCTTAAATCACGTCTTCCTCTAAATTATTTATTAGTTTGTTTTACTCAGAGGTCAGAGATGGCAGCACTTAATGGACAACCACAGTTAATGCCTTTTTTCGAAATCCAACCAAGTTAAGACCTTTTAAAGTTATTTCCTGTTTTGGAAGAATGTTCTCCACGCAGGAAGTATTTTTTTTTGAGTTTGTAGGTGTGCAATTCACCGTTAGAAAATGTCCCTTCTAGAAGCTTCTATTGAGCTGGGATATATACAGTGGTTTTGAAATTTCTCTTCACTGTGAAATCAGTCGTGATCAGAGACAGACGTGTGTTCGGTCTTTAATGAACGTACTTTAAGCGCTCGGTGATAATTAGTCGCTAGGCCCTCGACATGATCGCATTTCAATTTAAATAAAAACATAAACATGTTTTTTCTTTTAACGGAATAAAGTAATATTAAATTTTATGCAAAGTGTTATCATTTCTTTTGGTTAAGTGATAAGACAAAGGAGGCATCATAAGTAAAGCGCACTGTTGCGCAATAGAAATGACGACTTACTGTGGGGCATAATATAAACTATAATAAATTACTTCCAACTGAGGAGCTATAAAAGGATAATATAACAAATGGCGTTCCAACGGGGTGCATTTAACATGCTACAAAAGGATATTATAACAAGTGGCGACACAATATTAAACTTGATACGTAACTAATAACACCTTCCACAAAAGAACTATAACATAACTAAAGCAAACGTTATAAGCTTTCTATCACTATGCATTTTAGTGGATTATATTCTCTTGTATATCTATCCCTTCATCATTATCTACATAACTGTATGCATTATTTAAATAAATTTATGTATTTGTATCTCCAAAAAGAAAATGTATATATCATTAGTAGATATAACTGCATAGTGCATACATGTATCTTTTATAATAACAACAAAGAAAAAAATTGCAATAAATGGATCTATTAAACTGTCGCCGCCCGCCTTTTCGTGGGCCTAATCTGTCAGGACAACTTGCGGGGAATGGTAGGGATGGTGACAAAATATATAAGTACACAATGGCCCGATGTTCTAATCCGCATGGAAGGAAGTACATGATGACCTGATGTTCTAATCCGCGTGGAAGGAAGTACGTGATGACCTGATGTTCTAATCCGCATGGAAGTACGTGATGACCTGATCTAATCCGCATTGAAGTACACGATGACCCGATGTTCTAATCCGCGTGGTTGTGGTTTGGTCGCGATGATGGGCAGAGTGACTGCCCCTGAGTAAATCTTATTCTTTCAGCCCCATTAGCTCTAAAACAGCACACTTTATTGTTCGTTGCCAAGCACACAAGGGACAAGTTGTTATGAGTTGTCAGTGGTTTTTTCTAATGTTTATTAAGTCATCACAACAAGTAAGCTAGACAAGTTCTTCCACTCATATCTTTCAACACTGCAATGTTAGTTTTAAATAAACATTACAATCTAGGGCAAGGTTATTACAAAACAAACATTGAAAGAAGGATAGAAGTTTTTGACCTTCTATCTTTTCAATGCATACAATAACATAAGACTTGATAGCAAGTTAGTCAGATAACAATACTGGTCGGAGATCGCCTATAACATCCATTAGCTTATGGAAAAAGATAGAGTGTAAAATTGACTACATGAATAGCAAAGCTTGGGAGATCGAAATGATCTAAAGGTTACGGATATAATTGCATCAAGTACTATATTCGTAAATTTGAAAAATGACACGTGGACACAAGAATCAAACTTGGCACTCTTGACTAGGTGTGCCAATGTGTTTTACCACAGAGCTATACAAGATTTGTTCCATACTCAAGGTAATTTGTTTCATGTACAATCTTTTTTTACTAGCTGTCAACATAAAGCCATTCCCAAGGCCTATACAAACTCATATTTATCCTAAACACAGAATACAATATCCTAATCTCATCATTTCTCACACAAAATCTTCTCAATAGTGCTCCAAGAATCACATTCAAACACCACTCTCATCTCCGCAACATTCTGGTTCACCCTAAAAATTGCCCAAACCAGCCACCAACACCAAACATCAGACCAAAGGTTCCTACCCTTGCAACAAACCGAGATGCATTACCTGCAAAATTCACCAACCTTCCACCTCATTCAACAGCAGACTCACACAAATGTAATACTCCATGAAAGGCCACTAAGATTGCTCCAGAGAAAATCTTACATGTCAGCTACAATGCAATTACTCCATTGCTGAATACATTGGCATCACCACAGGAACACTCGGACAACGAATAAACAGTCACTGCTTGACACCAACCACAACAACCCTGACAAACCAGTAGCATTTCATGCCCAAACACAAAATGCAGATTTTGACTCATGCCATAGTACTAGAGTTATACGAGCCCACCCCAATAGTTGAAATGCTTCCCAGCTGAGTAGACAGGAACTTGCTCACCAATATATTACCAAATCCAGGCACCCTCCTGGTCTCAACCTTAGATAACCTTCCCTCCTTTTCTTCCAAGCAGGCTTACTCACACTAGTCAGTAATTTTTATATAAACAATATTAACCAATTATTTTATTTTTATAATTCATTAATTAAATATAAGATAAATACAACATTTTATCCGTCTACCAAGAGTAAAGACACAAGTTTGAACAGGCACCTGCAGAATCCAAGCCTAAACTTTTTTTTATGAATCAAGAAACAAGCAAAAACAGTATCTAAGTGACCATGATCAACCTATAACCATGCTGTCATAGTCCATTCTTTATATAGTTTACTCTCTTCTGCTGAAGAAGGTGACTGATGTACCCCGAAAATTACATAATTATGTGTTTTATTGTGTTTAAGTTATGAACTTCGAGGCCTACAGTTTTCTGGTAAGTGTGTAGGCCTGGCCTGTCTAGCCTCCTCTCAATGTTTTATTTAATACAACTGTTTGGCGCCGTTTTTCCAATGTTGACATTTAGGTCTAATTAGGTTACCATTTGTATTTTCTACTTTTTCATTAAATTAATATTTTCACTTTTGTTCATAATTGGTTTCGGGATTTGAAGATACATTGGAGATTTGGTTTCGTAAAGTAGTGGATTTGATACAATTCTATGAATAGTATATTAATTTTCTAATAACCTTTACATTAAAAACATACTACATACACAAACCACATATTTTATAGTTTATTATTTGGTTATTAATAATAATTAATTTTAATCATAAATAATATTAAGGTTATTTGGAATAGAGCACTAGGCTAAATCATGGTTTAAATTAGGAGGGATAGCCAGCACACTTACCTTGGTGATACTGGAGTAGAAATTGTTTAGATAGAACACTATAAAACACACAAACACATTTTTAAGGACAAGCTTTCACTGTCACAGACAGCTTCATCAGGCCAAGAGAGTAGACTGATGCTTGGTTGAACTGCAAGGTTGACTGTCCACAGCTGACTGTTTTTCAGTTATGATATCACTGTATAGATGGTAGCACTATGAGTAACTAGATAGATAGAAAAACTAAAAAATTGTTTTATATACTGTATTATTATTGTTGTGACATTGAATATAATAATAATAAGTGTGCTGGTAGGAAGGAGAGGAATTATCTGAGGTTGAGGTTAGGGGCTTGTCTGGATTTGATGATATATTGATGGGCCAGTTCCCATATCCTTAGTTGTGAAGGGTTGCATATTTCTTTATTCAGGGATTTAACCACCTTAGTTGTGTAACAGTGATTAAAGTCCAGATTATGGGTTTCGGCATGTGCTGCTACAGGCTTATCTTTATTTTTCATTTTTGTGTCATGTCGATGACCATTCATTCTCCTTCTTAGTGTTTCTGTTGTGAGACCAATGTATTGTGCTTGGCACTGGTTGCATTCCAGTTGGTAGATGAGGTTTTCAGAATCACAAGTATGGTGGCCTTTTATAGGATAATTTATTTTAGTTATGTTGCTGGAGAACGAATTTGTTGGTTTATGTATGGTGCAGGTTTTGCAGGGGGTGCGGTTGCAGGGAAATGAACCTGATATTTGTTTGGGTTGTGGTTGAATAGTGGGGTCCGGCAGTTTGGGTTTTACAAGTAAGTTGCGTAGATTGGCTGGTTGTTTATAGGTTACTTTTGGGGGCTCCTTGAAGATATGTTGTGTAGTGGTGGAGGATTGCAGTATGGGGAAACCCGTTTTCAAGAGATTGTTGAGTTTGTGGAGTCCAGGGTGGTATGTAGTGACCAGAGGGATGGTGTTGTTTGTTGCAGTCGATGTTGTGGGGCCGCTATTTTGAGCTCTCTCTATTTGACTACACACCAGTGCTTTGGGGTAGCCTCTGTTCATAAAAGCATGTTGCAGTTTTTTATTGTATTGTAAAAGGTCATTGTGGTCAGAGAAAATTCTTTTGGCTCTAATGGCTAGGCTATGTGGGAGTGATCTCTTTGTGCTCATGGGGTGGTAGCTGTCATAATGGAGGTATTGTTGCTGGTTGGTTTCCTTTGTGTGCACAGTTGTTTTCAGGTGTCCCTGATGGAGTGTGATGTCTACATCCAGAAAAGTAATGCTGGATGTGGATATTTTCCAGGTAAATCTTAGCGGTGAAAATTTGTTGAGGTCTGCCAGGAAGGATTCGAGTTGCTGAGTGGTGTTGGTCCAGATCATAAAGATGTCATCGATGTATCTGAACCAACAAAGTGGCTGTAGCGGTTGTCTGCCCAGGAACATACGTTCCAGTCTCCCCATATACAAGTTGACATATGAGGGGGCCATGCGCGTTCCCATGGCAGTACCTTTAATTTGTAGGTAGATTTTGTCCAGAAATCTGAAGTAATTTCTCTCCAAAATGAAATTTGACAGTTTTATCAGGAATGCGGTAGTGGGTCTGGTACCAGAAGGACGTGTGTTGAGATATTCCTCTATTGCTGCGAGTCCGTGGATATGGGGGATATTGGTGTAGAGTGATGTAACATCGATTGAGACCAAGATGGCATGCTGTGGAAGAGGAGTGGCCAGTGTGTGAAGTCGTTCTAGAAAATGATTTGTGTCTTTGATATAAGATGGTAGATTCTTGACCAGAGGCTGAAGGTGTGAGTCCACAAGTGCCGATATGCGTTCCGTGGGTGAGCCACATCCTGATACAATTGGTCGGCCTGGAGGAGGGAATGTTCCCTTGTGGATCTTCGGAAGTAGGTAAAACTGTGGTGTGTAAGTACACAATGGCCCCGATGTTCTAATACCGCATGGAAAGGAAGTACATGATGACCTGAATTTTCTAATCCGCGTGGAAGGAAGTACGTGATGACCTGATTTCTAATCCGCATGGAAGTACGTGATTACCCTGATCATAATCCGCATTGAATACAAAACCGATGACCCTATGTTTCTAATCCGCGTGGTTGTGGTTTGGTCGCGATGATGGGCGAGAGTGACTGCCCCTGAGTAAATCTTATTCTTTCAGCCCCATTAGCTCTAAAACAGCACACTTTATTGTTCGTTGCCAGCACACAAGGGACAAGTTTTTATGAGTTGTCAGTGGTTTTTTCTAATGTTTATTAAGTCATCACAACAAGTAAGCTAGACAAGTTCTTCCACTCATATATCTTTCACACTGCAATGTTAGTTTTAAAAATAAACATTACATCTAGGGCAAAGGTTATTACAAAACAAACATGAAAAGAAGGAATAGAAGTTTTTGACCTTCTATCTTTTCAATGTAACATACAATAACATAAGACTTGATAGCAATAATTAGTCAGATAACAATACTGGTCGGAGATCCGCCTATAACATACCATTAGCTTATGGAAAAAGAATAGAGTTAAAATTTGACTACATGAATAGCAAAGCTTGGGAGACTCGAAATGATCCTAAAGGTTACGGATATAATTTGGCATCAAGTACTATATTACGTAAATTTGGAAAAAAGACACTGGACACAAGAAATCAAACTTGGCACTCTTGACTAGTGTGCCAATGTGTTTTACCACAGAGCTATACAAGATTTGTTCCATACTCAAGGTAATTTGTTTCATGTACAATCTTTTTTTACTAGCTGTCAACATAAAGCCATTCCCAAGGCCTATACAAACTCATATTTATCCTAAACACAGAATACAATATCCTAATCTCATCATTTCTCACACAAAATCTTCTCAATAGTGCTCCAAGAATCACATTCAAACACCACTCTCATCTCCGCAACATTCTGGTTCACCCTAAAAATTGCCCAAACCAGCCACCAACACCAAACATCAGACCAAAGGTTCCTACCCTTGCAACAAACCGAGATGCATTACCTGCAAAATTCACCAACCTTCCACCTCATTCAACAGCAGACTCACACAAATGTAATACTCCATGAAAGGCCACTAAGATTGCTCCAGAGAAAATCTTACATGTCAGCTACAATGCAATTACTCCATTGCTGAATACATTGGCATCACCACAGGAACACTCGGACAACGAATAAACAGTCACTGCTTGACACCAACCACAACAACCCTGACAAACCAGTAGCATTTCATGCCCAAACACAAAATGCAGATTTTGACTCATGCCATAGTACTAGAGTTATACGAGCCCACCCCAATAGTTGAAATGCTTCCCAGCTGAGTAGACAGGAACTTGCTCACCAATATATTACCAAATCCAGGCACCCTCCTGGTCTCAACCTTAGATAACCTTCCCTCCTTTTCTTCCAAGCAGGCTTACTCACACTAGTCAGTAATTTTTATATAAACAATATTAACCAATTATTTTATTTTTATAATTCATTAATTAAATATAAGATAAATACAACATTTTATCCGTCTACCAAGAGTAAAGACACAAGTTTGAACAGGCACCTGCAGAATCCAAGCCTAAACTTTTTTTTATGAATCAAGAAACAAGCAAAAACAGTATCTAAGTGACCATGATCAACCTATAACCATGCTGTCATAGTCCATTCTTTATATAGTTTACTCTCTTCTGCTGAAGAAGGTGACTGATGTACCCCGAAAATTACATAATTATGTGTTTTATTGTGTTTAAGTTATGAACTTCGAGGCCTACAGTTTTCTGGTAAGTGTGTAGGCCTGGCCTGTCTAGCCTCCTCTCAATGTTTTATTTAATACAACTGTTTGGCGCCGTTTTTCCAATGTTGACATTTAGGTCTAATTAGGTTACCATATTGTATTTTCTACTTTTTCATTAAATTAATATTTTCACTTTTGTTCATAATTGGTTTCGGGATTTGAAGATACATTGGAGATTTGGTTTCGTAAAGTAGTGGATTTGATACAATTCTATGAATAGTATATTAATTTTCTAATAACCTTTACATTAAAAACATACTACATACACAAACCACATATTTTATAGTTTATTATTTGGTTATTAATAATAATTAATTTTAATCATAAATAATATTAAGGTTATTTGGAATAGAGCACTAGGCTAAATCATGGTTTAAATTAGGAGGGATAGCCAGCACACTTACCTTGGTGATACTGGAGTAGAAATTGTTTAGATAGAACACTATAAAACACACAAACACATTTTTAAGGACAAGCTTTCACTGTCACAGACAGCTTCATCAGGCCAAGAGAGTAGACTGATGCTTGGTTGAACTGCAAGGTTGACTGTCCACAGCTGACTGTTTTTCAGTTATGATATCACTGTATAGATGGTAGCACTATGAGTAACTAGATAGATAGAAAAACTAAAAAATTGTTTTATATACTGTATTATTATTGTTGTGACATTGAATATAATAATAATAAGTGTGCTGGTAGGAAGGAGAGGAATTATCTGAGGTTGAGGTTAGGGGCTTGTCTGGATTTGATGATATATTGATGGGCCAGTTCCCATATCCTTAGTTGTGAAGGGTTGCATATTTCTTTATTCAGGGATTTAACCACCTTAGTTGTGTAACAGTGATTAAAGTCCAGATTATGGGTTTCGGCATGTGCTGCTACAGGCTTATCTTTATTTTTCATTTTTGTGTCATGTCGATGACCATTCATTCTCCTTCTTAGTGTTTCTGTTGTGAGACCAATGTATTGTGCTTGGCACTGGTTGCATTCCAGTTGGTAGATGAGGTTTTCAGAATCACAAGTATGGTGGCCTTTTATAGGATAATTTATTTTAGTTATGTTGCTGGAGAACGAATTTGTTGGTTTATGTATGGTGCAGGTTTTGCAGGGGGTGCGGTTGCAGGGAAATGAACCTGATATTTGTTTGGGTTGTGGTTGAATAGTGGGGTCCGGCAGTTTGGGTTTTACAAGTAAGTTGCGTAGATTGGCTGGTTGTTTATAGGTTACTTTTGGGGGCTCCTTGAAGATATGTTGTGTAGTGGTGGAGGATTGCAGTATGGGGAAACCCGTTTTCAAGAGATTGTTGAGTTTGTGGAGTCCAGGGTGGTATGTAGTGACCAGAGGGATGGTGTTGTTTGTTGCAGTCGATGTTGTGGGGCCGCTATTTTGAGCTCTCTCTATTTGACTACACACCAGTGCTTTGGGGTAGCCTCTGTTCATAAAAGCATGTTGCAGTTTTTTATTGTATTGTAAAAGGTCATTGTGGTCAGAGAAAATTCTTTTGGCTCTAATGGCTAGGCTATGTGGGAGTGATCTCTTTGTGCTCATGGGGTGGTAGCTGTCATAATGGAGGTATTGTTGCTGGTTGGTTTCCTTTGTGTGCACAGTTGTTTTCAGGTGTCCCTGATGGAGTGTGATGTCTACATCCAGAAAAGTAATGCTGGATGTGGATATATTTTCCAGGTAAATCTTAGCGGTGAAAATTTGTTGAGGTCTGCCAGGAAGGATTCGAGTTGCTGAGTGGTGTTGGTCCAGATCATAAAGATGTCATCGATGTATCTGAACCAACAAAGTGGCTGTAGCGGTTGTCTGCCCAGGAACATACGTTCCAGTCTCCCCATATACAAGTTGACATATGAGGGGGCCATGCGCGTTCCCATGGCAGTACCTTTAATTTGTAGGTAGATTTTGTCCAGAAATCTGAAGTAATTTCTCTCCAAAATGAAATTTGACAGTTTTATCAGGAATGCGGTAGTGGGTCTGGTACCAGAAGGACGTGTGTTGAGATATTCCTCTATTGCTGCGAGTCCGTGGATATGGGGGATATTGGTGTAGAGTGATGTAACATCGATTGAGACCAAGATGGCATGCTGTGGAAGAGGAGTGGCCAGTGTGTGAAGTCGTTCTAGAAAATGATTTGTGTCTTTGATATAAGATGGTAGATTCTTGACCAGAGGCTGAAGGTGTGAGTCCACAAGTGCCGATATGCGTTCCGTGGGTGAGCCACATCCTGATACAATTGGTCGGCCTGGAGGAGGGAATGTTCCCTTGTGGATCTTCGGAAGTAGGTAAAACTGTGGTGTGGCTGGTTTCTGGGTGGTTAAGTTTTGTATAGTCTTTTCATTGAGATCTTGATGTTGCGATTCTTGTTGGATAATCTGTTGTAGTTGTTTGTTATAATTATCGGTAGGGTCTTGATTTAACTGGCTCTCTTGAAAACAGGTTTCCCCATACTGCAATCCTCCACCACTACACAACATATCTTCAAGGAGCCCCCAAAAGTAACCTATAAACAACCAGCCAATCTACGCAACTTACTTGTAAAACCCAAACTGCCGGACCCCACTATTCAACCACAACCCAAACAAATATCAGGTTCATTAGCGGCCCCACAACATCGACTGCAACAAACAACACCATCCCTCTGGTCACTACATACCACCCTGGACTCCACAAACTCAACAATCTCTTGAAAACGGGTTTCCCCATACTGCAATCCTCCACCACTACACAACATATCTTCAAGGAGCCCCCAAAAGTAACCTATAAACAACCAGCCAATCTACGCAACTTACTTGTAAAACCCAAACTGCCGGACCCCACTATTCAACCACAACCCAAACAAATATCAGGTTCATGAAGCTGAGAAGCAACTATCTGACACCCAAACTTACAGCCAGTTAAATCAAGACCCTACCGATAATTATAACAAACAACTACAACAGATTATCCAACAAGAATCGCAACATCAAGATCTCAATGAAAAGACTATACAAAACTTAACCACCCAGAAACCAGCCACACCACAGTTTTACCTACTTCCGAAGATCCACAAGGGAACATTCCCTCCTCCAGGCCGACCAATTGTATCAGGATGTGGCTCACCCACGGAACGCATATCGGCACTTGTGGACTCACACCTTCAGCCTCTGGTCAAGAATCTACCATCTTATATCAAAGACACAAATCATTTTCTAGAACGACTTCACACACTGGCCACTCCTCTTCCACAGCATGCCATCTTGGTCTCAATCGATGTTACATCACTCTACACCAATATCCCCCATATCCACGGACTCGCAGCAATAGAGGAATATCTCAACACACGTCCTTCTGGTACCAGACCCACTACCGCATTCCTGATAAAACTGTCAAATTTCATTTTGGAGAGAAATTACTTCAGATTTCTGGACAAAATCTACCTACAAATTAAAGGTACTGCCATGGGAACGCGCATGGCCCCCTCATATGTCAACTTGTATATGGGGAGACTGGAACGTATGTTCCTGGGCAGACAACCGCTACAGCCACTTTGTTGGTTCAGATACATCGATGACATCTTTATGATCTGGACCAACACCACTCAGCAACTCGAATCCTTCCTGGCAGACCTCAACAAATTTTCACCGCTAAGATTTACCTGGAAAATATCCACATCCAGCATTACTTTTCTGGATGTAGACATCACACTCCACCAGGGACACCTGAAAACAACTGTGCACACAAAGGAAACCAACCAGCAACAATACCTCCATTATGACAGCTACCACCCCATGAGCACAAAGAGATCACTCCCACATAGCCTAGCCATTAGAGCCAAAAGAATTTTCTCTGACCACAATGACCTTTTACAATACAATAAAAAACTGCAACATGCTTTTATGAACAGAGGCTACCCCAAAGCACTGGTGTGTAGTCAAATAGAGAGAGCTCAAAATAGCGGCCCCACAACATCGACTGCAACAAACAACACCATCCCTCTGGTCACTACATACCACCCTGGACTCCACAAACTCAACAATCTCTTGAAAACGGGTTTCCCCGTACTGCAATCCTCCACCACTACACAACATATCTTCAAGGAGCCCCCAAAAGTAACCTATAAACAACCAGCCAATCTACGCAACTTACTTGTAAAACCCAAACTGCCGGACCCCACTATTCAACCACAACCCAAACAAATATCAGGTTCATTTCCCTGCAACCGCACCCCCTGCAAAACCTGCACCATACATAAACCAACAAATTCGTTCTCCAGCAACATAACTAAAATAAATTATCCTATAAAAGGCCACCATACTTGTGATTCTGAAAACCTCATCTACCAACTGGAATGCAACCAGTGCCAAGCACAATACATTGGTCTCACAACAGAAACACTAAGAAGGAGAATGAATGGTCATCGACATGACACAAAAATGAAAAATAAAGATAAGCCTGTAGCAGCACATGCCGAAACCCATAATCTGGACTTTAATCACTGTTACACAACTAAGGTGGTTAAATCCCTGAATAAAGAAATATGCAACCCTTCACAACTAAGGATATGGGAACTGGCCCATCAATATATCATCAAATCCAGACAAGCCCCTAACCTCAACCTCAGATAATTCCTCTCCTTCCTACCAGCACACTTATTATTATTATATTCAATGTCACAACAATAATAATACAGTATATAAAACAATTTTTTAGTTTTTCTATCTATCTAGTTACTCATAGTGCTACCATCTATACAGTGATATCATAACTGAAAAACAGTCAGCTGTGGACAGTCAACCTTGCAGTTCAACCAAGCATCAGTCTACTCTCTTGGCCTGATGAAGCTGTCTGTGACAGTGAAAGCTTGTCCTTAAAAATGTGTTTGTGTGTTTTATAGTGTTCTATCTAAACAATTTCTACTCCAGTATCACCAAGGTAAGTGTGCTGGCTATCCCTCCTAATTTAAACCATAATCATAAATAATAATAATAATAATAATCATAAATAATAAATAATAATAATAATAATAATAATAATAATAATAATAATAGGATGATTATAATATAATAATAAATCCAAAGATGGATCAGATCCACTCTTTTACAACTAACAAATTTACAAATCCCAAATCCAAATCTTAGAAAACATAGTAAACATAAGAGGTTTAATTTTCTACATGCAATAAGTATGATTTTCTTGAATGCTGATTTTGTTTACACTATTTGTCATAGGAAATAGAAATAGTAATTTAATCTCAAAACTTTTTGTAATAATTCATTCATTAAAATATTCATACACCAATCTAGGTGGTAAATTAATGGTTAGGAGTCTTATTGTTGTTAAGTTTTTCCTTTAATAATGATAACAGGTGTCATTTATTGAGTTAAAAAATCATTAGATAATGAAATAATGGTAAAATCCTAAGCTATATCCCAAATCATCCCAAAAAATCTCTAAAGAAGAATACTATTTAGTTTTCTTCAAGAACATTATTTTTTAATTTTATTTGTCTAATGCTTATGGTTTCAGTAAGGCCAAAGAAGTCAAACTCCGCACCAATGTTATGCCACAAAATGTGGATGAGAGTGAGTGTTGCAAGCCGCAACCCGACACATTCAGCAAGACTAAATCCGCTCCCAAGAAGACCCCTGTGTCCAAAACTAATTCTTTAACTACCACTTCCAAGCCAGTGAATGCCCCTAAAGCTAAGATCACAACCTTAAAGGACACCTCACCTTCAACCTCGGCCATTGCAAAAACAACCTCTTTGTTTTTGAAACCTCCGAATCATGGTGGGTTCTCACAGAAGAACAGTTTGGTGGTCAAGATGAATGATGGAACTTCATACATTGTGAAACGTCCCAATGCCAAGTACTCTTACACTGTCTCCCCGAACTCGGGGGTAGTCCCAACAAGCCAACACACCAATAGCACTGTGTCTTCACCAAGTACCAACCTTTTTAAATCCCCACAACTCAAAAATTATCATTCATTGCCAGGCCTTACCCCCCGAACTTACTTGCGTTACAACCAGCCTATGAGCAAGGCCGACGACCCTGCAAACAGTGTTTGTCCGCCACCGAGACTGACATACACTACTGGGATGAGCCAAGGAATTTCTAAAAACCTCACCACACCCTCAAACACAGCTGGTCAACTCAGGATCTCAGAAGACCTCACTCAAAATGGTCGTGTTATAGGGCACAAGTTGAATGAATCTTTGCCCAGTCTTTCATATTATATCTCAAAGGCTATCGGCACTAATAAAAGTCCTTTGCGAAACACCTTAAATTATACACCACACTCTCAGACTAATGCCATGTATTCTGAGGCAAATAGTTTACAGAAGCACCCTCCCCAACCACCACTTTCCACTGCTCTTTCCTCACACACCACCAGCACAAGTCAGATTTATTCTGTAGCAAAGCCATCTGACTCCAGCAGAACTATATATTACAGGCCAAACCCTCCACCTCTGATTCGTGTGCCAAAGTTACCGAAACCACACAGTTCACCCTCTTTAGCTCCCAACAGAGTCTACACGGTGCCTGACTCAAGTCCCATACAGTATGTGGATGACATAAAAACCACCCCAAATAATGTATATGCTGTTCATGATTCAAGCTCCAAACAGTATTTAGACGACACTCAAGTCACCACCACTCATAACATCAGAGATGAATCAATATTGACGACATCACCTTCAGTGTCTTTCCTAATGACCAACCATCATTTGAACACCTTGTTAGAGAGGAACCCTTTAATAGAACATCAAACTCAGGTTAAATGTGAGTGGTTTAATCAGGGCATGTGCAATATTACAGAGCTGTCCAACATGGTGCTTGCTCGAGCCCATTCTTTAAAGAGGAGCTTTGCTGAGACAGAATCTCATAACGATGTGGCCGGTATGAGGACTATTGCTGGTAAGCTCCACAAGATGTTGCAAAAAGTTCTGGACAAGCTTTTTCAGATTGACGAGGATATAGGTAGGGAGTTCTGTGATTGGAATAATAGTTTTGGTAAAGATTCTATGCAAAAATCTAGCACACAGGTGGGGCAGACTGAAGTAATTGACATAACAGATGACGAGGATATTATTCTAGATGAAGTGACTGGTCAAATTGTTTTGAATGCCCCAAATTTGAATAATAATGGATCAAATGTTTCATTGATCAATTCCTCAGATATCAAAATTATTTCAGAAGTAGGAGTATCAAAGGAGGAACACAATACTGCTGTGCCTCTGAAAGATCCTCTCACAAGTGCGGCTGTTGATCCTTTAGATATCACACCACAAGTATCCATATCTGACTCAGTTCAGGAGGGGACCCCTTGAAAACATTTCATTAGAAATGTAGGGGCCCCAGGTGAATTTCCTGCTGATGATCTGGAACAGCAAGTTAGTAAAAAGATAATTTCAGACTCCAATAAAGAGGATTCTTTGTCAACAATTGAAGCAAAGGATAATCCCTTGCAATCATCCACAGAAACAGACTCGGATATTGAGCTTAAAGCGGAAGACGTTCCTGCTAGTGTTTTCTTAGATCTGGACATAAGTTGTGAATCAGACACCGAAGAGGAGACCACTCCTTGCGAAGATTCCGACCTGTTAGTCACTGTCACACCGAAAGATAAACAAATTGAAGAGGAGGTGGATGTTTGGGCAGCTGCAAACTGCGAAAGTGACGATAGTTTGGACATTTTAATCGATTCAATAAAAAACAACTGCCCTGAAAAAGAAACGTTGCCAAAATTCTTTCTCAGTTGTGAATTTGAAAGATATTATAGCTGAGCCATCTTGCTCGCAAAATAAAGCAAGCCAACCCTCTTTGTTACAACAAACACTTGAACAGAGCCAGTCATCTTTAGCAAAACAAACCTTTGAAAATAACAAGCAAGACACATTCAAGAATTGTTCCTTTGATCAGAAAGGCACCCAAACTGTTACAAAAATCTGCCACATGGCTATTCAAACTGAATTCAAGGAAGAGAATGACGCCACTAAACCCCAGCACCCGTGGTCTCATGCGTTCGATAAGTTTCTGACACAACACTTGAAAACAAGTAATGATAACTCTGCAACCATCATGCAAAGTACTATCCAAGATCCAGATAAAGAAGCCACCTTAAAATCATTCCAAGCATTTTTAAACAAGTCCTCTGTGGCTCCAATAAGCCAGTTGAATAGCACTTCAGCAACGAGTGGTGGGGAAGAGATAAAAAAAAAATTGAATCTCACAAATACCACTCCAAAGCCAACTGTGAAAGATGGATCAATCATTTCAGAGAGTCCTACAAAGGGTACATTAAATATGCAAAATTCGAGTGACATCCGTGTATGTAAGGTTGTCCTTCAGAGAAATATTAATAACGTTGGACCTAGCCAGGCCTTAAAAAGGAAGACCTTCGATATCTCCGATAACCAGGCAAAGCGCCGTAAAACAGAAATGCCTTCAACAAACCTGACTCCTAAATTGAGTAGGCTGGCTATTCCCTTGACTCGCTGTAAAGCACCTTTTGTCAAAGCTCATGAAAATATCAAACCATGTTTCATTAAGTTGGAAAAGGTTGATCCTACAAAATATGGAGCTTTAACTGACATGAAAGAGGAAAATTGAACTTTATTTTGAACATATTACATTGCCTTTTATAGAAACCTTTAAATAGTTTATTTTTCAATTTAAAGGTAAAAATATGGAGTTTATCTTTTAGAATGTTAATTACATACACAAGTTGTCCAGTCACTCATTTTTATTTAACTCAACTACATACAGGAAAATGAGGACACCTGTATCATTGGCCATATAGTCTAAGGTGCTGCTTTCATAATATACTAGATTAACAACGACTGGGAGATTGAGGTTTGAATCCTCATAAGGTGTACTGAGATGGTTTTTTCCTAAGTGATTTCCACAACACACTCCATGCAAATATGGGTACATTTCCTTTAAATTATTTATACCTCATCCCTACCCCAATAATGTAAATATGCGGATGCTTGAACAGATGCACATAAAAATGTTTGTTTCACTCTGGTGATTGAAACTTTAAAACTCTGGTCCTCACCACAATCTAATATCAGTGTGTTAGAGCAAATCAAAGGTCCATCAGACTCCTCCATCCCAAGCCATGTGTATGAACTACCATATTTTTTCTTTGTCAAAGACACACTTTTGGGTTCTTAACATAGTCTAATTCCTTGATTGCATCTTAGAGATCATGGTGCTTTTCCGGTCTGATAAAGTACCTGGATCAGAATCAATACATCAAATAACTTAACACAAAATATATATTTACTTGAAATAATGATGTATTGATTAAATGTATCTATAGTAAAATGTGAAAAAATTTCCACTAAAACAGTACTTATGTTAATACTATTATTAATAAATTTTAAAAACTAGATATTTTCATTGTATTAATTTTTATTATAATTATAACTGATGTTTTGGTAATTGTGTCAAACTCTCGTGGGGAAAAGGAGTAAAAAGTAAGATGACACTTAATTAACACAAACTGATGTTTTGGTAATTGTGTCAAACTCTCGTGGGGAAAAGGAATCAAGCAAAACAACAGGAAAATATGAAGGACTTCTTTCACCAATTCAATTAGTAAATATATTTGTAAAGGGCATTTTTTTATATTATTTGTGGCTCTTCTCCCTTACAATACCCCAGAATATCAAGTCTACTATAGTACACTTTTGCACTAATGTGTACTTGATACAATTTTGCTCTAAGACTAACCAATTTGTGTTATACCCCTTTAGTGTCACGCCTATTCTAGAATTCGCGCGCAAGGAGTACCAGAGATCTGTTATGTTTTGTGTGTGAAGAATGCCACAGCTATTTCCTCACTTTTATAAGGTTTGCAAGAAAAAACTGCCAAACCTTTATTTATGAAGTGATTGTTTTGATTTTTATATAATTTTAATCTGTATGTACTGTTCTTTAATAATAATTAATTAATACAATTTAATTAAAATTATTTAATTTCTAAATTTTAAATTTAGTTTTTTTTAAACTAATGCTAATTAACATATTTTGAAAATATATGATTATAAATAGTAACTACAGAAATTTTTATTTATATTTTATTTGAAAGAAGGTATAGGAAAGGTGGATAGAAACATATAAAAGGGAACGAACACAAAATGGCTTTAACAATGAAAAGAAGAACACAGTTCACACTTTATATTGTTGCCATTGAACAAATAGGTAATGGTTGCCTCTTAAAGAAAATCGATCGTCACCGCCCAATCCCCCAACCTAGGTTTCATTCTATCGGAACTCATCAGGGAGTAGTGTGAAACGCGTAATGCAACTTCCTAAAAGAGGAAACTAAAAAAACACAAAAGGGAGAATTCTATCCACCTTTCCTATATCTTCTTCCAAATATAATACAATTACCTCATAAAGCGAAAAGAGGTTTTCCTTATAGAGATACAGAAATTTTTATTTGAAATTCTACATCAGATATTTTTGGGACGTTATTGCTTACCTTACAGCAATATTTATTATATTGCTTACCTCATGAATAAATATTTAGGCCTACACATAATGTAATGAATGTATTTTTCAAAAAGACCTTTTATGATGAATAATTTCATTATTTTAAAAAATATTATATAAATTTATAAAGTCATTACGCCTATTTATTTACATTGGTAGATAAATTTTTTATTCACACGACATAACATAAAAATCTAAATAGTGTATTTTTCTAAACTCATAACAATTTAACCCGTACATTTGAAAACTGCTTACATCAGTATGAATGTGAGCCACACTTACGTTTTTCCATGCAGCTCGTATGTAAATTTGCGTTGAATTTAGCACATTGAGTATGTGACCGTGTAATTGTAAATGTACTAAACTCCCAGTTCCAACAACTATTATGGTTGATTTTGTTTGCCAACCTTATATAAAATAATAGAGGGAAATGTTCCTCTCCAGTGATATATGACTCTACTACACTATCTATCAGATAAAGCGAGAACTAGCTCAAATCTGGAGAGCCGACCAGATCGGCTCATAGCACTTTTAGCGATAGTAGGCGGAGCCGATTATATCGGCTCGTGGCACTAAAGGGGTTAAAAGAGAGATGCTTTTCTATACCTTCTTTAACTTTGTCTCCTATCCTATATTCAACAAAAAGATTTCTCGAAGGGTGATCTCAACAACATTACTAAAGTCATGTCTGCAGATTGGCCTGTTTGGTTGGTTTTCTGCCCCTCTCCTCTTCATACACTGCTTCCTTTCCTCTTAGCTGGCAACTGCACATTTTGCACAAGTACAAAGAAGAGTAAACAATGAGCCCTCCATCACCAGAAAAATACTAGAGCAAAGAAGCTCGAAATTGCCAGGCCTTAAAATCTGTTGAGCTCAAGCACAAGTATTTTTTAAAAGCTCTGCTCAGACCTAAAAATCTAATTCAATTTACATATCCCCAGCTAACAACCTCAGGGTGTCCAGCGACATAGAAAACAGGGTAAAGTCAGGGAATTTGCTTGGTCAGGGAAAAATGAGGGAATTTGACTAAATTTCTGAAATTTTTACATATTCACTATAAAAATACACAACTTTTATTTACAATAATAAAAACATATTTCTTCCAATTAATACACACCTTGAATTAATTTTAGAACCTCTGTCCCATTTGAGATTTACTTTTACATCCATTATTGTTTCCAGCCTGTGGCCTAGGTTCGTGTTTTATTCAGGCTATATATTTTCCTCTACTTGCTTGCCAAGCCTGTCATAGCTTCATATACCTTATACTCTATCTTAAGACTAGGACAGGCACAACATCCAGTCCCCTGTCGTTAATTCATCACTGTGAAAGGGTAAACCCATATTTACTTTTTCAACCATGCTGGGAATCAAACCCAGCACCCTTAGCTCAGTAGGCAGACATGCTACCAACTGAGGTAAAGTGTCAGATTCCCATTTGAGCATGCTAATCTCAATTCTCAAAGTCAACCAGTGATTTTCATGTTGTTTTTCTACCCCTCTAATGTGTGTCTTTAGACAAAGCTAAGTCATGGCTATATGCATGCACGAGAATTAGTTACGTTATAGGAAGAAGAAACTAATAAATAATGTGTCTCACAGCAAGTTTAAGATGTACTAATGTAAGGTAATCTTTAATGTCTCAATATTATCTCACCAAAATCTAAATTAGATCGCACTATCTGACAACTATATTTATGCTGATATCTTTAAACACCTCATAGTATGACATAATTTCATACTGGGTATGCGTCAAAAATAATATTACATTAAATTGCAATCTTTATATAAAAACTATAAAATATAGTGACTAAAAAAGTTGGAAATTGCCTTAGGAAAACCTGGAAAAGTCAAGGAATTCTAAAATACACTTTGACTGGAGAAGAGAATGAGCTTTCAAGCAAGAGTTGGAGGAATACTACCAAAGGATGACATAAAAGGAGGAGAACAGGAGTGGCAAAGGTTCAAAAAGCGCATGGTGGAAGCAGCAAAGGAGCTATGCAGAAGAACTATTGGAAAGAAAAGATAGAAGGAAACTCCATAGTGGAATGTTAAGGTAAAGGAGACAGTGAATGCCAAGTACAAAGCATTTAGAGAATAGTTTGCAAAAAGAATAAGAGAGACTGAGGATAATGTTTAGGAATAAAAAGATAAATGCAAAGAAGATATTAATAGAAGGGAGAAAAAATTAATGGAAGTGTGTACAAAAGTGCTACAGAAAGGGAGCAAGAAAATATTGTAAAGTCAAGTGAGCCAAAGGAGGAGGGAAAATTGGAAAGAGGTCTAAATGATGGAGGAAAAAGGATAATGGAGATGGATGAGGAGGTAAATTGCTGTGGAAATCATATTTTGAGAGATTGTTGAACCCTGAGGAGAAAGGATTGGTACGGATGTAAGAAGAGAAGGAAATGGATGGATAGAGGAGAAAGTAGCGTATCTAACCTGGAAGGAGGTAGAAGGGCCCTTGAAAAGGATGAGGAAGGGAAAGGCACCAGGAGTGAACAAACTCACAGTGAAAATGACAACGGCAGCAGGGTAAATGGGTCTACACTAGTGGTATAAAGTAATAAGGGCAGTGTGAAGGGAGTAGGATTGGGCAAAAGGTATTATATTATCAATATTCAAGAAAGGGATAGGAAGAGGTGTGAACATTATAGAAGCATAACACTGATGTGTCGATGCGCGAAAATGTATGAAAATATTCTGGAAAGGAAAATGGAGAGAGGAGCAACATGGGCTTAGAGAGAAGAGATCTATGATAGATTTAATATTTAGAATTAGACAGTTAATGGAAAAGAGATAGAGATATGAGTTTGGAAAGAATCTGGTAACTGCATTTATGGGTGTAGAAAAAGCTTATGATAGTGTGGATAGAAAGAAAGTATGGAAAGCATGGAGGAGGTTGGAGCAGAAATAGTAGTGGCTAGGAGAGTAAGGAATATGTATAATAATAATGTGAGCTGTGTAAAGACTGAAAGAGGTTGGACATAGTAGTTCCAATCAAAAAATTGAGTCGAGCAGGAAATTCCCTCTCACCATTACTATTTATATTGGTGATTGAAATTATAATTCATAGAGTTGCAAGGAAACTGGGTGCAGAGAAAATGAAAGCAATGATGTTTGCAGATGAATTGATTGTATGGGGTGGGGGTAAGTGATGACAAGGCAGAAAAACAGGGCCAAAAAGATTATATAACTGGATGGATTTACATATTGAAAGAAGCAAGGAGCTTGAAGTTTCTAGAATGTAGGTAGTGTGATTGAGCCGAAAGGGGGTAGCAGGAAAAGGTTTTCTACAGGTGTGTAAGATACCTACTATGGAAAAGAGAAGTGCTGTAGGGAGCATACTTCATACCCATAGTAACGTATGCAGCGGAAACGTGGACTTTGGATAAAAAGAGAAACAAGGAAAGTGGAGGCCATGTGAATGAAGTTTTTGAGCAGAATGCTAGCCGTTCCCAGAAGAGATAGTGTTAGGAATGAAGATGTAAGGTCAAGAGTTGGGTTACAAGGGGTACATAAGCTAGTAGAGAAAGCTAGGATGAGATGGTGTGGGCGTGTAATGAGGATGGAAGGTCAAGAGTTGGGTTACAAGGGGTACATAAGCTAGTAGAGAAAGCTAGGATGAGATGGTGTGGGCGTGTAATGAGGATGGAAGGGGAGAGGATTCCAAGAAGATTGATGGATATGAAGAATATAGGGAAGAGATGGGAGGAACAGATAGCAGTAAGTGTGCAAGTGAGAGAAGCAGTGAGAAAGAAAGTGCAGGAGGAAGAATGGTGAAAGGACAGAGGGAGATGGAGTTATTTTACCTAACAGACTGTGTTAATATAGCTAACAAATGCATTTTTTTTAAATAAATCAAATACTTCCAAGTGACTAATCAGAGGAAAAAACACTTCATTTGGGCAATTATACTTTTATTAAAAATGACCTACCTTGTGTCACTTGCAAGATGTCTTACTTGTGTGTTTAATTTTATAGATGTATCTAAATACAAAAAAGGAAGCACGAATAATACAAAAAAATCCCTTTTTTCCATATATTCTCTTAATGAATTAATCTATTAAATAAATCCTTTATTCATTAGTTTTCTCTCTGAGGGTTGTACTACTGTAATTGCCATAACTTTTCAGTGCATGCATTCATTGTGTTTGTAAAGTGTCATCCTGCTCCTCCAAATTTGTCAGGTCAGCACACGTTCCTTAGTCTTCTTTGCCTTGGCTACCGGCTAGCTTTATCACCCGGGATAAGATGTGTCTCCTTGTTCCTCTACATCCCCATATATTTCGCTAGTCTCAGCAGCATCTGTACAACCTTGAGCTTGCGATACTATTTCCCTGTCTCGCTCTCTGAGAAATTGCCGCACCTGTGCACTGGGCGGCAATAACAGTAGAATGCATTCAGACGGTGGTGTATTGTATGCGACATAAGTAAATACAGCCACAACCACTTGATCCACTCCTGGTAAATCAAGAGTCTACTGTGTATTTATTTAGACTCGTTAAGATAGTGTTTCACAATCTTTGTAATAGGATATTCGCAAGTTGCCAATTTCTTGAAATTGAAGACCATTTTTATAATTTTAACATAGTTTTAAAGCAATTTATATCTTAACATTATTTTGTTTTTAAAATTAAAGTTTGGATCTATTCATTATGAGTTATAATACTAGGAACCAAATATTTCCAAGTGTGAACACAAGATTAGCCATCTTAATAAATTTGTTTAATGTGCATTAACAATTTTTAAAATAGAATCTTGTTTAAGTTATCTACTATT
Source organism: Timema podura (assembly GCA_033556935.1). Taxonomy (NCBI): domain Eukaryota; kingdom Metazoa; phylum Arthropoda; class Insecta; order Phasmatodea; family Timematidae; genus Timema; species Timema podura. The sequence goes on from JAVRXN010000009.1 coordinate 113,121,096, forward strand.
TTTAGTTCAAACACTCATTTTTAAAGTTGAAAATTATTTACTAAACTATCTCTTGAGGTTTTACACTTTACTATATTGATTTGCTTGGTTTAACTTTATCCTTAATTTATATTACCAAATATTACAGTAATGTCTCGATAATTCTAGAGTATTGAGAGCAGAGCCACCTCAAATAAAAACTTGTGTAGATGATAAAAAATCAAATCTAGTATCTTTTCTAGTAGCATCAAACTTCTAGTTGGACTTTATTTTAATTGCTGCTTATAAAACCAAAATAACGTAATTTTTTTTATCGCTATGATTTCTGTGCTCTTACTTACTTATCTTTTGGCATATTTTCCAAGTGTTTGTCTTATTGTTTTTAATATTGGTTTGGTTTTATTGTCAATACACTTTTCACTTCACTGACCACACATTCAGTTGGGAGAGGCAATTTCTTTATATGTACACACTAACCAAAGGCAGCTCATCCTGGCTTAGAATTAACGAAACCACAACTCATATCAGTGGTCAGACTAAATGTTAGGCTTCATCTAATCTGGTTTGCCAATAATAGGAAGGCAGCCGATTGTACTGAGGGTGGTCTCTCTTCATTTGTTTCCCACTCTCCCTTCTCACAAATGTGAGGTTACATTTCCTCTAGATCATTGTTTCTCAAACTCTCCAGTTGCGTAACCCTTTTGAGGTTATTGCTTAACCAAGTTAATCCGTTTATCTCTTCACAATAAAAACAAAAAACAGTGTGAAAAGTTCCCACTATCTTGTAAACGGTATTTCCTAAATTTAATAAAATTATAATGTTGATACATTGTTGTGTCTCAACTATTTTAATAATTGCATTCCTTGGGCTCTTGCATAATTAGCTTGACACAGTATCCCAAACTTGACTAAAATTTATATAATTTCTTTCTTCAACTGAATTGTTGGCCTTTCTGATTGTTGGAAACTAGAAGGTTTTACAGTAAATAAACATATTGACTCATATGAACTATTTTATTTAAAGTATTATACTAGTCCCAATAACCCATAAAACATGGCTACTCATAAGCTGTAAAATGTTTTAGTCTTGTTTACTTTACATGGCAATGTAAGTTTGTTGAAGTCTTGTTTATTTTCCATGCCAACTTAGCTATTCACCCTTACCACAGCACACAATAAACCTATACCTCTTTGTAAACATATTAATATAAAATTCAAAATACATCCAACATTGCTACATTGACATAAATGGTCGCTCAAAATTGTATATTTTTGTGATAAGTTAAACAAAGCTGCAACAGAAGGAAAGGAAAGCTTATAAAAGTCTATAAGATCTTGTCAAGATATGTATTTATTTGTTTAGTGGATTCAATATTATTAATAATTATTTAAGTTAATTATATATGTAACTTATTTAAATATTAAGTATCAAAGCTTATATATAGCTTTTTAAATAATAAATATCAAGGCTCATGCATATCATGTAAACTTTTGAATTTTTTTTTTAAAGAAAGTATTTCATTAAAAGAAAGATAAGGAATTTTATCTAAACTTAAAGATTTAAATTAATCTTTTTAGTTACTAGTTTAAAAAAAATCCCTATAATTTTGTTGAATATATCTGTTTTATAATTTGTTTCTTATACTTTCAAATGTTATTTTTGTTTGCCCACCATAAAATTGCATCAAACTGTAAAATGAATCTTTGATTGTATTTAGATGTGCAATCTTTCTGTGACTGCATACACACATTTTTAAAATTGGGGCTGGGGGTTTTTAGATGCTATTTAAATATCAATGAGTGTGTTATGAACCTCGATTATGCCAAGCCACTAGTTGTAATACCTGGTGACAGCGTCCTTAGGGTCTCCAGGACAGGATCTTCCATAGAGTTACATACATGTTAAAGGTTTGCAAACTCGACAATGAAAGTGCTAACCGCTACTGGATTGAGCCACCTCCCAAGTTAAGATTTTATGGTTACTAAACTGTTAAGATGATCAGTAAATGCAAGGTCATAATTTTATCTTAGTTGTGAAACATATTTTTATTTTATAAATGTGTAACTTGTTTTTAATTTTTGAAAGTTTTATTTTGTTGTTGAACATGGTTATGTCAGTTTTAAAAGGGCGTGTGAAATTACCCCTTCATGTTGTAATATGTAGTTTAATAATGCAGGAGTGAGGTTTGATTTATGAGTTTCTTGGTTTTTAGTTTTGTTACTTTAATGCAACATTTTTAATATTGCTTTCTTTTTTTGAAAGAAACTCTTTGAAATTCAAATTCTTGCAAGTTCTGGCAGTTCATGTGACATCTTTTAAGATCTCATTAAAATATTTATTGTAAACATAAGCTACCTACATAATATATTACCTGCTTCCTAGCGATATTTTTATAACAAAGAAGGGACACAATTTAAAACCTTAAACTTACGATGTTAAGTTGTTAGTAGAGTTCACAGCTTTGTGGATTAGAAGTACTGTTGGCACTATTGAGACATGCTTAGGTATTTTGTTTCAAAGTTGTTAAGTTTTATCCTTAAGAAACCTCGAATAAGGAAAATTAATTTTCTTTTAGTCTTTTGGATAACCAACTGAAGGGGGAGGTTTTTTTACCTGCTGATCCATCTTTGTTTATATTTTAGACAGTTTAATAATAGGCTATTTTATTTTAAAAATTGTTTAGTACGCGATTCAATAACATGCAAAAAGGGTTGTATCCGAGGTTAACTTTCCTGAATTGATGGGTTTTTTCCCCCCTCAATTCTGATACAGTTCACATTAATTCCTTATTTGCTATAGAATCTGAAACTAACTTTAAAAATCCTACGTTCCATGTGTTGCTTAAAATTAAATAGTTGTGCCAACCTGATTTTACATTTTAGAAAATTGCAAATAACCTGTTTATGATAATGGCACCATAAAGACAAACTATTTATGTCAATTTAATGAATACCTACCAAAAAATATAACAATGCAGTTTAGTGGAAAATTAATATTACTATACAAACTAAAAATGAATATTACAAAATAAATTTTTGATATGAAAACATGTTATTTAGAACACGTATTTAAATTTATGACTTTATTGATGAACCCTATTTTGAAACGGTTCTTTATAATCAACTAAATAGTTTTTTTAATTTTTTAATTTATTTTGCTATTTATTGGGCTGGCATCTTACAAATTTTTAAATCCAGGCCATTTTCTTCACAAAATTTTCATAAATCTCCCTATATAATCTGTTCTATCCATTTTGTTTACAACTAGCAGGTTTATCTCTTAAACTACCTACTTGAGAAATAAACTTACTCTCCTTCCAGTTGGTCCACCCCGGGTATTTTACGCCCCCGGTACCCCTCGCCGCTACTTCGCTCCACCACCGCCTGGGACCATGTTTTCAGGGTCGTGGGACAGAGTAGCGGCGATGAGTCAACTAAATAGTGCCAACATTCACAAAAATGTGCAACTAATATTATTTTGACAAAGTATATTATGTTCTTGTATTGAACTGAGTTTTATAATGCTGGCCATTGTGTTTTTGTACACATTTTACAAAAGCTTTCTTTCACATTTAATTTAACTTGTATCCAGTCACAAATATGTAAGGGTTTTTAAGGCTTATGAAACTACCAACTTTTGTAACTCGGATCTGAATTATAATAAACTGTTCCGTATAGTTAGTGTGAATATGTGCTTCAAGTTGTTAAAACTAGTTTATAAATTGGATATTGTATTTTACTAATGCCACAGGGGACTGTTACTGCAATTAAAGAAGGCATAATTTTTAGGATAAGGTCATTACTTTTTTTTTTTAAAGAATGTTGGTTCTTAAATGTATTTGTAAATATTATGTTAATATGTAATTAGATGTGTGTTGAATTTAATTATCTGTTTATTTGAATATGTTTTGTTTGTTTTCCAGAAAGTGTATTTTCTAATTATGGAAAGTGAAATGTTTCACTCTTCACTAGCATGGTTGATCATGTTGATGGTGTCAGTTTTAAATTGACTTATATCGTGGACTGAAAGACAATCTCCCAACTTTACAAACTGGTACTAGAACATGTGAACGGGAGAAAGACAGATAGCTAGAGAGGAAGCAAAAGGACTCAAATGAAACTTTCTAAGTTTTGTGTACTTTGTTATTACTTGAGGGCATTTATTCCTGTAACTTTATATAATACAGAAATACAATACTAGTTCCTTAAACAAACCTAATTGGTTCAATTTATTATGAAAAATTATTTGGTATTTAAAAGTGATATTTCTGTCACCTTTTTAAGTCACTGCTATAAGTTGTCAATCATCAGTACAATGTATCATGGAAATATGGGTGATTTATATTAGAGTTGGATCAAATCCACTATTTTACTAATGCAAATTTGCCATTTATCTTCGAATCAGAATTTTAGAAAAAATTATTAACATAGGAAGAGATATAAAATACAAATAATAACTAAATGTTAACATTCTTTCTTATAATTCAGCGGTTCCCAACGTAGGGTACGTGCAAGAACTTTTGGAGGTACGCGAAAATATTTGAATAATGGCGGAAAAAACCTACATATGCCTGAAGTGTAAGACAAAAGATCAGTCAAAAGCTGTGAAATTAACTCGGCCATATTGTAAGTGGCAATTTTCTTCTATATTTGACCTTGAGAAAATTATATCAATTTCAAACATAAAACACTTTTTTAAATTGTTAGTAAATAAATTAAATGTGTTAGTTTTAATTGTAGCTTTTGCATTTTGATTGTAAAAATATATGCGCTCTTTATTCACCTTATTGTTAAATTGTTTTTTAATCCCATTATTAATCCATTTATTTCCAGTTGCAAAAATAAATCTGAAATAACTACTACTGTACTAATTAAACATTTTGATAATATTCCGGGCACAATTTATGGGAATGGGCTCCCAAGAGATACGCAAGTGAAAAAAGGCATTAATTATAGCATTCATACATCCAGTTAAGTGTTAAATGACTGGTCTAGGTCCTGGCTGTTAAGGTCAGTCTATAATTATTATTATATTTGGTTCTGAGCCAACAATAGGTAGTATTAGAGCTATAAAACAAATTTTGTTTGCAAAATTGGAAGAAAATAATTAGGATTTGAGTCTCGAATCCAAATTTTTTTGAATCTCGACTATCCTTAAGGATTCGAGGGTCCATCCATAATTTATTTGCTATGAATGTTGGGAGTTATGCATGAAGCTCTACACTCATGATACAGCATGTTTGCAAGAGTTATTATGTCAGACTCAAGGTTTGGAGAGTTAATTTTCTAAACTTCTTAAAACATAGATTGGATTTCTTTGCTAGACAAGTTAATCACAGCTGCAGGGCTAAAACAAAATGATTTTAAAATTACTTGCTTTGTATTTAGCTGATAGAAAGCTCTTAATCAATATCTATTAATTTTGCATGTGTATTATGAGACATATAGTTGGCTAGATATCTTCAGTTGTACTACTGTACAGACTGTTAAAGACATCTCAATGAAAAATTATTCGTTCTTTTAGAAGTTTACTGTTGTGCTTCAAGCAGTCATGCAATCATTTATTCCTTTGTTTGTGGTTTTTATGCAGTTGATTTAAGCTCAGTAATACAAATATGCAGGTAACTTTATAACGATAATAAACAAACTTGAAAATGGTTCATCATCAACTGTTTCCAGCCTGTGGCCAGGTCAGTTTAGTAAAATCCCTCTATCTTTTCACCATTCTCCCTCCTTTAATCTTTTTCATTCTTCTACTCTCACTTGAACACATTCTGTTATCTGCTCCTCTCATCTCTTTCTTAGTCTCCCTTGTGAGTTTTTCCCTACATAATTCATTTCCAACATTTTCTATGGCATCTTTTCTTTTTTCATCCTCATTACATGCCCATATCATATCTTTGCTTCCTCTACTATCTCATGTACTCCTCGTGACAGCTAACATGCGCCTCACAATCTGCATTCCCATGGCCTCTACTTTTCTAGTCCTTCTTACATTCAATATCAATGTTTCTGCTGCATATGTGACAATGGGTACAAAGTACGCCATGTACAACACTTCCTTACACTTAAAGGGCACTTCTCGTCTCCATAGCAGATCTCTTACGCACCTATAAAACAACTATCCCCGCTTCACTCTTCTCATTAAATCCTCTCTGCTTCCACCTTTCTCCTCAAACACGCTTTCAAGATATTTTACGTTTGTACTTTTCTCAGCTCTACTCCATTCAACCTTAAAGCTTTATTAGGTATTACCCTCTTCCTTGTCATTACCATAACTTCACACTTTGCCATGCTAAATTTCATTCCACTCTCTTTCACTTCCTCATTCCATTCTTGTTGTTGTTCCTGTACTTCCTCTTCTGTCTCCCTCTATACCATCAAGTCATCAACAAACATCATGGCTTTCATTCTTTCCTCCCCGAGTTTTCCTGCCACTTTGTTCATGACCATTTCCATTACCATTACCAACAGTAATGGTGAAAGGGCACTTCTATGCCTCACTTCATTTTTTATTTGGAACCACTCTGTCTTTCCATTCTCCATCTTAACACAACTCCTGTTATCCTTGACGCGCACAATGCATGTCTTGAATCGTTGCTTCTCCTTCACTCTAATATGTAGAGGAGGTAACGATTACTAGTACAAGGTAAATACATGATAAGAACTAAGGGGGATTATATTGCTGAACCATGGAATAAAGTTTAGGTAACAGAAGCAAATTTATTATAACAAAACATTAGAAGAGATAAAGGAATACAGTAGAAGAACAAGATCTAAAGTTAAATATTGGGTACAGTATTACAGTGTCAGAAATATCAGTTCGGAGTATCAAGTATAAATACAAAGCAAAAAGGAAAACAATGCCTTTAGATTGAACATATGTTAGGATTTAACACTTCAGAAATATAGGATCATGGCGTAGCTCGGGAGAATAAGTGTATAAATCAACACAGTAACGGTTAAAAGGGAAGTTAGGTAGAAAGCACAAAAGTAGTCGAACCAGCGTCAGACTACAGCCAGAAGGGTCTAAACTAAAAATATAGTGAAAGTATAACTAATAAATTACACTACAGTAAATCCTATAGTTTTAGAGTTACTAGGTTAAATATGGGCCAAGCTAGCTAGCTTAGGTTGAATTAAAGAAGAGTCTCGTAGACACTCTAAAAAATGTACGGTAAACGGACGATCTATAATATACAGATGGCTAACAGTCAGTTGTCAACACCATGTAGTACTATGGCCGGTCCTTTCCCAATGGGTACAGCCAGAGCATTCAATAGTACATTTAAACAACTACCCATACCCTGGGATATACATCAAAGCTACTACACTCTAACATTAAATACATAGCCAAACAAGGCGCCAACAAGGGGCGAAAGAAAATACTATCTGTGCGGGCCACTATAAGAAACTAGCCGTGTTCCGCACTTTGCGCACCCTAGCTAGTAACACAGAAAAGGTGCCAAAAAGAAAGAAGTGAGACACAGATACATCATACAATCTCGTACATTCTAATTTTAAAAGGCCCGTGAGGAAAAAAAAAAGAAGAATTGGGTTTATTCACAATGATCTTACGTCAATCTGTTATATATCAGATTCTGCATCCATTTAGTTAAGGTTCAGATTTTATCAAGCTTTATTATTTCTTTCTCTTCAGATATTCCTAGTTTCTACTTTAATTTCATATATTTATAGACATATTTCAAATTTAGAACTTAAATCCGTGAGATTTTTAGGGCCTCTACGAGAAATGCCGAGAGGCGGGACTTAAGAAAGAAGCGGGACTGGCGTCTTGGAGATAAGCGAAGATGACGTACATTATTTTCAGTGCAACAAAAACTGAAATTTTAACAGTTATTTCTTAAAATAATCTTTCAAGTGTTTATCAAAATGACTACCATAGAGGCGACAACAACTTTAGACCACTGGTAGACCTCTGCAATGACGATTCTTGAACTTTTAGTGAGTTTTGGACCAACTCACTGTTTCAACGACGACCTTCTAGAACATCTTTAGAGGTTATATCAACAATTTTTGTTTTTAAGTTTTAATCTCCACACAGCTTCGACCTCTCTACGCAGCCGTTATATTCTTATGAACCTTTTCAACTACAATTTAAAGACTTCTGGTATTTTCTTCTAAATTAATAATTATATATTTTTTTCCTCAAGCTAACATTTTTTATTTAACAATGATTCTGGAAAGAATCTTTTGGCCAGCGTCATTCCTTCGACACAAATGCAATTTATGTTCCTTTATTCATTTATTTTAACTAGTAACCTCATAAAGGACATCTATTAATTAGGTTGTCTCAAGAAATTATAATATTTTTATTATTATTTCAATAATAATCCACAAAGATTGGACTTAAGATTTTTATATTAATACATCAACTTACTGAACTGTTATTTGAAATATGGATTGTATTTTAATTGTATAACCTATCAGACGTCTGTTAGGCAGGGCAAAATTTTTTATTGATCATTATTTATTAAAAAAAACTATTTTTTTTAAGTTAAATTCCGTTAAGTATTTTATTTATATTATTATCACCATCATTGTGTTATCTACCTTGTTACTATTGCTATCAAAAAAAACACCTGCAAGCATTTCCCAGGGATGCTGACCTTGGAGGCCGGTATTGTTGTATGCAAGGTGAGTCCATTGTTGACTTGGTACTGTAAAGGTATATTTTTTTCCCCAACATGACCTAGAGGTCCTGAGAGATTTCGATTTTATGCATTATTATTATTATTTTAAGTTTTACCCAGAGATAGTAAGTTTTGTTGTTGTTAAATGTAAATGCTGCTTTCGAACCCAAAGTATTGTATTCATTTAAAATCTGAGCTAGCCTACCATTCTTTTATCATCTATTTCATATAATGTTTTTTAAATGACGCCACTGTACTTAAAGTTAATAAATAGACAGATGCCCTTTTTAATATTTCTCCCTCTTTTCTATAAAATACATTACACTTTATCAGGGGCTTTCCCTTTTGTGTATATATATATATATATAATTACAACTTATATAGGTGTATAAAACATATTTATCATTATAATATGCTTTATCTCTATTGCAAAATCATTAGTTGCCTGTTACCCGCCTCGGTGGCGTAGTTGGCTAACGCACTGGTTGTTGTTGAACCAGACTGCTGAGGACGGGGAGATCGAGGTTCGAATCTCGGTTGGGTGAACTGGGGGTGGTTTTTCCTGAATGGTTTTCCACTCTCCCTCTACACAAATGTGGGTTCACTTCCTCTAAATTCAACCTTCCCAATTCCTAGTTCATTAGAGTAATTAGTACTTAAGCGTATAACCCGAACGGGTAGTAAGACACGGTGCTATTTTATTATTATATATTATTATTATTAGTTGCCTGTTCTTTATTAGAATAAATAATATACATTTTGAGATGATAATTTAGGCCCTAATATTTTTTTCTATTACAGAGAAGACATATGTGATACGGAGTACATGTCCGGTATGGAAGAACTCCCTCCCTCCCCAATTGATAACATTATTAGCTATAAGTATTCTGATGTTGAATGTACCGATTCAGAATTCCAAAGTTCTGAGTATGGTAATAGTTGTGAGATTAATTCAATAGAAAATGAAGAATTTTGAGTTGTATAGGAAAGTGATGATGACATACCTAGATTATTGAAGAGAACGATACCTCCGTCAAAAATAATATAACAGGAATGGATAGATATTTAATATTTCAAATATTCCCACCATTTGTACCATGGGTAGGTCCAACTGTGAAAAAAAATACGGCTGCGATTTGCCCCCCCCCCCCCCCTTCCAATTTAAAAATTCAAGTTTTTTTTATTGCAATTGTTTGTTCTTTGCTTGTTCCGCAAAATTTTCGTTTGTTCGGTTTTTTAGGCCCACAAATGATATGTTTACATTGGTGGGACCAACTTCACGGTAAGCCCCCCCCCCCAATTTGGAAGATTTACATTTTTATGGTTGCAATCGTTTGTTCAGGATTGTACCGCAAAAAGGCTCGTTTGTTCCGTGTTTGTTCTTGCACAAATGGGACATGAACTTGTGACACTTTGTTTACTCGTGAGGGTTGTCCCACAAACATTTAGTTTATTCTGTTTTGATAATCTCACAAATGATATGCTTACATTGGTAGTGCCAACTTACGATATCTCCCTTCCACTTTTGAAAATTGAAATTTTAATGGTTGTGATCGTTTGTTTCAGATTGTTTAAAAAAAAAATTTCACATTTTGATACGTACCCAAAATAAATTATCAAACTTTAACATTTGACATCCATGAATTCGCCCTTCTCCCCTTTTAAAAACAATTTTTTTATTATTACAATAGTTTTTTCTTCGTTAGTTCCGGATTGTTCCGCAAAAAATCAGTTTTTCTGTTTGATTCGCTCACAAATGATATGTTTACTTTGGACCTCCATGAAGCTGCCTCACCGTTCTTTTCCCCTAATAACATTAAAAAAATAAATTTTATGAATGCAATAAGTTGTTCTTCGTTTGTTCCGGATTGTTCCGGAAAAAATAGTTTGATATGTTTTTATACGCACATAAATTGTATGTTTACATTGCACGTCCATGAAGGTGACCCCCTCCCCCATCTTTTAAAAATCCATATTTTTATGATAGCAATCGTTTGTTCTTCGTTTGTTCCGGATGGTTCCTTAAAAAAAAAACGCACATTTTGTTTTGGCAGGAAAACACCAGATTTATTTACACTAGGAGCGTGGATTGACGCCTTTATGGCAACCATATTCGCCACATGAACACATACAACTTTTAAAAATCGAAATTTTATCTTTGCAATCAATAATTCGTTCTTGGTTCATTTTAGATTTCTTTTTGCGAAGATTTCCATTTATTCCTTTTGTAAAGCCTTGATAAATTTTTCTAGTAGTAGCTCTCTCATATTCTTTCAAAACTTGGACATTTTTTATTTAAAGTTTGTTGTTAGTTTGTTTGAGTTCCTTAACATGTTTATCTTTATTTTGTTCTGAATTTATTTAAAAAATGTGTTTATTTCATGTTGATAGTTTTAAAATTAATATATTTTTATCACTATGCTAAGCTCCATTTCCTCACCTCAACTAGATAAAATATAACAAAATTTGTATTTTTGGTTTTATAACTTATTAGTTTGTTCTAGATTATTGTGCATTATATTTTAGTTTGTTAGTTCTTAGATCTCTTACAAACGCTAAATAAACTAGTGATGATGGCCTTTTGTGTGTGCGACCTGTATGGTCACACAGGCGTCAAGTAAAGAATTGTCCCACCCTCTGTGTCAAAGTATGAAAAATATTGCCTTTGATTCGCTCATTATGTACAAAAAAAACAATAAAAAGGCGAAGCAAGTCAGAAATACAAAAACTAGGGAGATCTTGGTCTGCAACTTATTGCATTCCATAAAACTCATAGTAAAGAAAAGTATTTTTATGGGCCTCACTTCCTCCTAAGCTCCAAAATATTGGTTTCGTCTATTTGTGCAGTTGTGAAATACAGAAAGATACACGAGATCTTACCTCCCTTTTCCCCTACCCCTCAAGAGAGCTCATAACTAGGTTACCCTAAAGTATTGACATCGCACCTTCCTTTGTTTGCTACTATTACTGTTAAGATTAGTAAATAGTATCTTTGACCGCAAAGAGACATGATTGGAAGAAAATGTCAATTATTCCAACTCTGACACTTACGAAGAAGACTAAGAAATTCCTTGACGATAAAAATATCTATAAAATAGCCTGAAATTCTAAAAAAATTGCTACAAATTTCCAAAAAAACAAACTAAGAATTTAAACAAAAAATTTGAAATGAATGCACATGACTAAATCAAAAACGTCCTTTACAAATGGAAACTAAAAATAACTATGCAATAAAGTTTTTTAACAGCTAAACTCTTGCATTCTGGTAAATATAATATTGATTTACAAAAATTTACTTTAAAAGAATTCCCATCCAACGCAATTTTTCACCGTTTAATTCAGCGTCTAATCGGTTATGTGGATTTTACAAACATGACAAACAAATAGGATACATAGTTATTATTCAAACCGGAATGGACTACCATGAAGTTGGCCATACTATTTGTAGGCTTTTTAAAATGGAACAAACAAAAATTTGTGTCTAACAATCCGAAACAAGCGAGGAACAAACAAGTGCAATCAAAACACCATGAATTTTTAAATGTTTTGGGGTGGGGGGGGGGGTTCCATGAAGTTGGCCCCTCATGAGTAAACAAAGTTTCAAATTCACGTACCATTTGTGCAAGAATAAATACACAGCAAACGAAACTTTTTGCAGAACAATCCGGAACAAACTCTATCGCAACCATGAAAATGTCAATTTTCCAAAGTGTATGGGGGGGGGTGTCTATAGTGAAGTTGCCCCCCCAATATAAACATACCATTTGTGGATTTATCAAAATGGAACAAACGAACATTTTTGCGGAACAATCCAGAACAAACGATTGCAATCATAAAAACTTGAATTTTTCATAATGATGGACCAACTACGGACGTAATTGACAAATACCCAGTCAGAAATGTAATCGAAGAGAACTCTACTGAATGTATTGATTGCTCTTTTTGCAAGCTTATCAACACATCCTAGCCCTTGCTACTCAGATGCTTCATCACTGACCAGCCAACAAATTATCAAACCCTAAGTTCAAACAGTTGACCCACGGAGTATCAGCTTACGTCTGTGCCTCTATGCCGACACAGCAAGGCTGCTTGACGTACACTACCGTAATAAAGCTGAAGTCATGTATACATGCGAAACTCTAGAGTTTCCAGTGGTAGTAATGCCCTTAAGGATGCCTAGTTGTGATTAACCTGAAGCAACATAAATACACATTTTAGTGTAAACAATATAGAAGATATCCCAAGGCCGTAGCAACCAATAATTTCAGGGGGGAGGGGGGTTGGTGGGCACATACCCCAATTGCTGAAGGTAAAAAAATTATAAATTATAAACAGTTCTAGAAGCTATCTGAAGTGTTTTTATATGGCAACATAGCCCCCTTTCTGCTGGAGGCTAGGACAAATTCTAAATATTAAACACCTCTAGAAGCTCTCTGAAGTGCTTTGTATGGTAACACAGCCCCTTAATCTGTACTTGTACTTTAAGTTTAATATTGTTTAAACCATAAATAAAGCCATATATACTTTGTTCATAAAATTTCGAGGGGGGTTTGAACCCTAACCTCCCCCCTGACTACGGCCTTGAGATATCCCTACATGATAATGATACACCTTTATGCGCTGTGACCTAGCAACATGTGGCTGTACCCAGTGAGGGCAAGCTATTGCTAACCTAAAAGAACAAATAAATTACTAAACATTTTTATACCACAGAGTTTAAAAACTATGCCTAGAAAATATTATTAAAACACTGGTTCAAATTACAAATGCTCTGAAATTTATTCTAAAAAACAATTTATATCCTTTTTTTGAGTACCTTCACCCTATTATTTAGACACCTCACATTTAAAAATTAATAATATTAACCTCATTATAACTATCTGGTAAATGAACCCATTAATTCAGGACTGCCTTCCTTTAGTTAAATCAAGAATGAAATAAACACACCTGACACTATTTGGACCAAAGACAGCTAGTGTGTTCACTTATCACTAAAGTGATATAATTTAAGGTGGATTTCAATGTATGGTAATTGACCTGGATGAATGGTACCACCACTTTTCTTTCTTCATCTGTGAAAGGGACTACTGCTTGGGAAAATAATAAAATACTGTATGGAATGTTCAAGAATTGAAATATCAAGGTTGAACTTAAGAATCAGAATTGGGGAAAAAAAGGTATTGTGACCTATCTTATTTTATAAATAATTATGTTGGCTAGGGTTGGGTCGAATCCACCATATTTTACGAATCAGAATTTCCACTTTACGTTTGAATCTCGAATTCGAAACATAGCAAAAATTATGAACATAAGTGTGAATATAAAATATACACTAGAATAATAGAAATGGTAACTAAATGTTAAAAAAAATTCTTATAATCCATTCATACATTCAGTTAAATGTTAAATTACTGGTCTGGGGTCTTGTTGTTAAGGTCATCCTAAAATTATATTTGGTTCTGAACCACCAAAAGGCAGTTTTAGTTAAAGCTCTTAAACAAATTTCAATTGAAAAGTATATATGTTTTTTAGTATTTGAGTACTGAATCCTCTAATCTCAAATAATCTTAAGAATTTGAGGGTTAATTGTATAATTAATATCTTAAAGTAAACCTCTTTTGATTACAATATTTTCTAGATCTTAAAATTCAAGATTTGTTAGTAAAATGATCTGGATTCACAAAATAATGGATTTAACACGTCTTTGAAATACCGGTTTAAATGCATTACCAAGTTGTCAAGGAAAATCAAAGAATAATCAAATTTCTTGACTCTTACACCTGTGTAGTTATAGCTGTGTTAAATATTTTTAAAAAATGGGAGTACAATTTGTTTGTAGGAATAAAATAAGAACGGAGCAGTTCTTTTACAGAAAGAACAATATAGACCTGCTTCAGTGGTCAAATGGTCAAAGGTGTTAACACTTTTGTTATACTGGCTAGCTGAAGACAAGGACATTGGGGTTCAAATCCTGGTCGGGTCTACTTAGGGTGGTTTTCCCTAAATGGTTGTCCATTCAAATGCAGGTAGATTACCTCAAAAATGTTTCCTTATTCATCCCTAACCTATTAAAGTAATTATTATATATGTGTATAACCTAAAAGGTAGTAGATGGGATGGAAACAAGATAGAATTTAGAAGAGAAACATAGAACAGAAGATAATCTGAACCAAGAAAAATAATGACTATTTAACAGTTGATTAACATTTATTGGCAAGTTTACAATTTTAAAGTCAATTACTAAGACAAGCTTTTGTGAAACTTTAACTATATGGTTCAACACATTTCCTAATGTGTTTATTATTTTTTTACTATAAAAAATAGCTTTTCATAAGAGTGCATTTATTTAAAAATATATGTCCATATATAAATAAATACAGTATGTAAAAATATACAAACGCCATGCTCTTTGATCTTATGCTTATATTTACTACAGATTAAAAAAAATTAAAACAGTTAAAAAGTTATTTAAAAATACAACAATCTTGAATACAGTCTGTTACAAAACTAAGTACATATTGTGATGCATTCAAACCTGGCTGATAATCTAAACAAAATAAAATACATTTTACTATCTTCCAAGCACTCACCCTTTAACATTGAAACAGTTTGCAACATTAACATTATAAAACTATTGCCACAAACTTTTAAAGGCATGGTTGATATGTTTGGGGGTCTAAGTCTGGGCAAGATGAGTATAATCAAATCACTCGAATATACTTAAATTATATTTCTGAACAGCTTTCTTTAGTGGTTATCTATCTTTTCTATCACATTTAATGATCAATTGTGTTCATTTAAAATAAAAATGTTAAAAGATTATAATGGTTGAGATTAATATATGATTCTAATAAGGATAAGAAGTTCCACAGGCCCACAAATAGAGATATTTTGATAATCTGGTCTTGGTCTAACCACAAGATAAAACACCAAGTGACAATTTATCTCCCTGGAGTGGCCAAGGTTCAAAATATCTCCAATATCTGTGTTCTTAGAAATGTATCTTAGAAACTATTTTAATTTATGAGTAAACTCAACCACCCCAATTGTATAGATGCATTACTATTACAGAGTATTGACCACCGTGTGACATAAAAGTGGAGGTTTTGATATATATTACCAATCACAATGTTAAGTTATAGTTGGCAAAGTTACACCTTCCTGTTCGTAAATTTAATATATTACAGAAACAAGCATTAGTTATTAAGGTTGATGTAAAAAAAAAGATCACAAACTAGATCATGTAATCACATAGATATTAACAATTAATTACTCTTTGTTTTTTTAGACTTTTCCACCATACTATATAGCGGTAATATCAGTCCCAACAGTTATAAAAAAATAAGAAATCTAGCATTATTAAGACTTAATTATTTTAATATGCACAAGCTCCTAACATGATTCAACACTAAACTCTTGCTAAAGGAAGATAAGACACTTGATGTGAAAGAGCCTCAACATTGAATGATCTCATCAACTTATTTAGGAGATGTTTCACAACACAATGAAACAATCACTAATATTTTCAAGTTATACTTTGGGTGAAAGCAATGGTCCCTCTCTCGCACTCGTCGAGGGTCTCTGAGGATGTAAGTTGTTGGAAGTGTGCTATTATCAGGAGATTTTAGGTGTGTTAAGGGCCTTGGGATTATAAAAACCAATTATTAATACCTTAAGAGTAGAAGACTACATTGGGCCTGTACTCAAACATATTTGGGTCCAACAGACCACACAAATAACATGTTTCATTAAAGGTGGTTAACCCACGTGAATAATCTGCACATAGGAGCACAACTTTCCAGTTTTCACAAGATTAGTTTTAATCGGGATTTGAATTTCTTACTGTTGACCAGTGTCAAAGATACACAATAGTTGGCGGTATAAAGTCACAAGACTATTTTTCTCAATGCAAACAAGTTTCACTCGTGTCAAAGTTTTATCTTACCATTTCTTCCAAGATCAATGTTAGGAAATTTTTACAATTCAGGGCTACCACTACTGTACTACTAAAAAAAAATCCCTGTATTTTCCAGAAGGGATCCACATTTTTCCAAACAAAACATCGAAGCACAGAGGAACAAAATTTTACTTTTCATAGAATCAACTAGTGTGAAGTTATAAATTATGTTTAAAACAGGTTGATTTGAGCTTAGTGGGGAAATATATAAGTTATCCAGTCCTTACACCACCATGTGTGATAAAGACACATAAATGAATCAGTGCACTTAATTTAGCTTTTTCTTCTATATAAAGGCATATGGATTAAAGGTTACAGTTAAATGTTTTAAATTCATTAATATCCCAATATTTTTATTAGGTTTTTTTGTGAAACTTTGTGTTTTCTTGATTTTACAGACACGAGTATCTCTTTGTTTTCCCTGCTCCCGGTTATCTGGATGTGTGGCAACTCCGCATTTAAATTATCTTTTGTGTTTGTTTAGTCCAGCAATGAAGTGTTGAGATCTGTTCTTTGCAGCAAGTTTATTCTTGTCATGTACCTACCAGCGATATTTAAAATATAACATTCCGGTGCTCAGGAATTCTTACAGTTTTATTAAACATTAAGCTCCCCTTGCTCTTATAAACAGGTTCAGGTTTCAACACTTTCAAAGAGTTTTTTTTATGTATTGGCTTCCCATCCTGCATTCAGGCAATGCAGTTCAATCTCATCATTATTTCCAATGTAGTTCTAAAGAGTATTTTTAAAAAGGTAAGAGCTTAAGTTTTCTTCCAATTCTAATGTCAAGATCATATTTTTACCAATATACACAATTTCTGGAAAATACTTCATAAAATGTAGGTACTAACAAAGCAGTTTTGTTAAAGCACAAATCTACACTTTTTTAATATTCTAACTACTAGTGAACCAAGTTATTGTGTCCATTTCAAGCACTGCAAGTATTTACAAACATATTTCAACCAGCAAGAGGGAGAAAATGGGGCGTTGCTAGTAGCGAAACTGTCCTCCCTTCTGCTGCCCACCCCCGTTGTGGTACACTCGAAGTGGAGTGTATGTCCCATTCGAGGTCGGTCCTGCAAGTTCAACATTCTATGTAACTTATGAGATGTCAGTACAATTTTGGACACGTCAGACATTTTTCAATGCATTATCAGAAGAAATCAATTTGTACTTGTGATTGTGATTTTACAACCTCACTCCAGGCAAGGTCCGTGGCAATCTCCTATACTCCCCCTTACCCCATGATCCTCCTTAGTGCAAATAAAACATTCAACCATCTTTAAACTGAACTTTATAGGTATGTATATTTATAAAAGAAAATACCCGCATTGGTGAGCACGCATACAAAGGTATCGGTCACATATTTTCTGGTATGTTGATGATGGGGGAGTTGGGGTTCGAATCCAGACTTGGTATACTGAGATTGTTTTCCCTAAATGGTTCCCAACACTCCCTTTATGTACATAATGGTGAATTTAATCTCAAATCCACCTTGTAAATATCTGCCCCATCAGTGTAAATACACGCACAAGTTGGGCAGGTAGTAATAATAATAATAATAATAATAATAATAATAATAATAATAATAATAATAATAATATTTAGCACCGCGTCTTACTACCCGTTCGGGTTATACGCCTAAGTACTAATTACGCTAATGGATTAGGAATGGGTAAGGTTGAATTTAAAGGAAGTGAACCCGCATTTGCGTGGAGGGAGAGTGGAAAACCATTTAGGAAAAACCACCCCCAGTTCACCCGACCGAGATTCGAACCTCGATCTCCCCGTCCTCAGCGGTAGAGCTCAACACGACGGGCGCGTTAGCCAACTACGCCACAGAGGCGGGTCCAGGTAGTAAGAATTGGAGCAAATTCTTTACTTGCCTGAAAAACCCTAGCTTTAGTATCAGAATATTGTAGTTAGATTACCAGTGAACTAATCTTTTTTTTATAAGAAATTTAAAATAAATTGAGCAACATCATCAGTGCCAAAAGTTTACTATGTTTATCTTATGACTGTCAAAATTTATACCATCTGTAAAAGGTAAAAGTTACAGAATGCATTTAATTTTTGTATGAATACAATAAATTTAATTTAATCTATTCTGCTTGTTTCTATCAAGGTCAAAGTTATTTATCAGGTTATATCCCTTTCCTAACAATTCCAATCCATACCATTTTCATGTTGATGTTTTTTGAAATACAATATATTAACGTCTTGAACTGTTAGTCCAAGTTATCCCTGTGCTGGTCTGACTAATATTAGAGTAAAAGCATAAACACATACACACATTGTAATAAAGGCACAAGCTGGGTTGAAACTAGAGTTCCCTAAGCACTCAGCAAGAGGATGTGTAGTATATTGTACCTTGGGCCCCGGTCTGGGGGGTCATGCCCCCAGGGCCAGCAGGAGCCAAGCATCGTGGCTTGAGGCAACAATGGTAGACTGTGAAGTACACTGACGCTACTATAGCCGCCACCACTGCCCCTACCCTGTAGACCATCACAAGTGAGTGTTCCTCAGCACTGTATGAGCTGATGACAGCACCAATCAGAGCACCCAAACTTCGACCTACAACATGAGTTACCAAATTAAATTTGTGGAATGGTTGGTGTACAAGGGGGTTTGAGACATTAAGTCACTTCCTTGGCATTAGGTGAGTTTGGTCTTCAACTCATGTTGTTTGGTTAGAACTAGAGATAGCCCAAATACAAATCTGAATCTTTATAAATGAACAAATCTAGTTAAAGTGAAAACAAAAAAATTCAATCTAAAATAATTTGTCAAAGGCTTGGTGCCACTGACAAATTATCTTTTGTTTGTCATTCATGTGTATTACGTTATAAACAAGAGAGAATACTTTTTCATCATCAACATTATCATGAACTGTTTCCAGCCTGTGGCCGGGTCTGTTTAGTAAAATGCCTCCATATCCCTCTGTCCTTCCACCATTCTTCCCCCTGCACTCTCTTCCACTCTCATCCTCTCAATTGACACTTGCTGCGATCTGTTCCTCCCATCTCTTCCTTGGTCTCTCTTGCGGTCTTTTCCCTACATTCTTCATATCAATTAATCTTCTTGGAATCCTCTCCCCTTCCATCCTCATTACGTGTCCATACCATCTCATCCTAGCTTCCTCTACTATATCATGTACCCCATATACCCTAACTCTACACCTTACATCTTAATTCCTAATCCTATCTCTTCTGGTGACAGCTAGCATGCTCCTCAAAAACTTCTTTCCAATGACCTCCACTTCCATATAAATTAATAACTATATTAATACAATTTGGTATTTTTTTGTGAATTTGTTATTCTTCAAACTACACAAGTTTAAACAATTCCTTTCACCGACTACTTAAAATTGCTGTTTGAAGTCAAGTTCTTCTTAGTTGTATTATTTAAGATACTGTTTTAAGATTTTTACGAATCTCTCGAATACCATAGGAATCTAGGAAGCGAGCATCCCCTTTCTAGTTATAACCAGAATATTTAGGTGTGTGTTAGTGTGGTTAAGACACAGAAAGATAAAGAGTTCAACCTGTGGTTAGTTGCAGCGACCCCCTCGGTGGCGTAGTTGGCTCACGCGCCAGTCGTGTTGAGCTAGACCACCGAGGACGGGGAGACGATGTTCGAATCTTGGTCGGGTGAACTGTTTTTTTTTTTTTTTTTTTCCTAAATGGTTTTCCACTCTCCCTCCACGCAAATGCGGGTTCACTTTCTCTAAATTCAACCTTCCCAATTCCTAATCCATTTAGTGTAATTAGTACTTAAGCGTATAACCCGAACGGGTAGTAAGACGTGGTGCTAAATATTATTATTAGTTGCAGCGGCAGTTGGTGGCCTCAGAAGCAGGATAAGCAGTTTAGGATGTGAGGTCGGGCATAAAAATTAGGCTTGTTTTATTTCATGAATTTTTTTTTTTATTTAAATCATTTTAGTGGCATAAAATGTATTTAGTTATAATGTTGAAAATATAAAATTATTCTTAGTTAAAATAAATATTCCAGAGAGAATAAATATTTTTTTTAAATACTTAAATAATGTGAATCTATACCCATTAGAGCAGTCCTGAACAAACAACTGAAGTAAAACTGACACTGCGCATACACCAACAATGACTAATAACATTAGGCTGAAATACTATGCAAGAGCAAGAGGCTTATTTTTGCTCTACAGACACACATGAGCCTTCCCCTCAATTTCATCCCTTATGCTATTTTAATGCTTTAGAAACAAGTTTGAGATGGTGGGGAAAAAAAACCACAATCATGCTTGACAAACACATAAAGTTCATTGCTGCACTTACAAAAGTACGCCCCCTATCTTGAACTAATTCTATCCAGTCACCTCATTACACCCCACCTCTTTCAGGTCCAGTCTACTAATATTATCCTCTCCATCTGCGTCTAGGTCTTCCTAATGGTCTCTTTCCATTGGGTTTGCCATTCAATAATCTATGAGACTTGATTATCCTAACAATGTCTTGTGATTAGTAGAGAGTATGTAACTCATCATTATGTAACCTACACTCCCTAGTAGCCTCATCCCTTTTAGGACTAATTAAATTTAGGAGTACAGTAGTCTCGATAATCCGACCTTCAGTTACCCGACATTCTGACCTTCGGTTATCCGACATTCCGTTTAATCTGACATATCCTCATGATGTGCAACTAACATTGTTGTGCAGTATGTGCAATGCACATGCACATTATTTTCCCACACCATTGTTTTGTTTGTCAGTGAGTGAGTCACATACCTCTGTGGTTGTAGCTCTGTTTGCCTGCCTTAGTGAATGTTTCACTGTACTCTTCATATTGTGAGTGAGCTTTGTATTTTACCATCAATGTATTTTACAGTAATTTTAAATCCAAAGTTTTGTTTACATGAAAAAAAATTCTGTAATTTATTAAATTACAGTACCGTATTTTTGTAATGTAGAATAATTACTAATGAACCTATTTCATACCTATTCTGCACTTCTATTTACAGTAATTTGGATTGTTTCTCTGCCTGCCCCCCTCCTCCTTCATAAGTTTCCGTATTATCCAACATTTCGGTAATCCGACCACCTATCTGTCTCATTTAGTTCAGATTATTGAGTTGAAACTCTATGGTACTATTTAATGTATTTACATTTTAAAACTTTTAAAATTAATTTATAAGAATTTTAATCAGTTAAATTAACTTAGATGTAAGTATGATTATTTCAAAAGCAGTGAATTAAACTTAGGAGTACTATCTAATGTTTCTACATTTTAAAACTTTTAAAATTAATTTATAAGAATTTTATAAACTAAATTAACTTAAGCACCTTGTTTTAGAACACCTTAAATTTGTTTTCTTCATGTATAGTAATAGACTACATTTCACACCCATAGATTTTATTTATTTATTTAGCACTGCGTCTTACTACCCGTTCGGGTTATACGCTTAAGTACTAATTACGCTAATGGATTAGAAATTGGGAAGGTTGGATTTAGAGGAAGTGAACCCGCATTGCGTGGAGGAAGAGTGGAAAACCATTTAGGAAACCCCCTCAGTTCACCTAACCGAGATTCGAACCTCGATCTCTCGTCCTGCGTCAAGCTCACTGACTACCGTTAGCAACTACGCCACTGTTTCCATCTCCTCCACGCAAATGCGGTTCACTCTCTAATTCAACCTTCCCATTCCTAATCATTTGAATAGTACTTAAGCGTATACCCGAATGGTAGTAAGACCGGTGCAAAAAATAACTACGCCACTGAGGCGGGTTCACACCCATAGAGAACAACCAGTAAAATGATTGTTTTGTATATTCTGAGTTTTACATTCCTGGACACCAGGCAATATGTCAACAACTTACTGAATGAGTAATAGTATGCATTTCCCGACTGTATACTTTTCCTAATTTCAAATCTAATATCGTTATTGCTAGTTAAAATTGTTCCTGAATATTTAAACTCATTAACCCTGTCGAATGATATGACATCAAAGTTAAATTATTTGTGCTGGATTAAGGAAACTATTTATTGATTTTAGCCTCTTTTGTAGTGAAGGAATAATTGACTGTCTTTAAATGTTTTTACTCGTTATCAAGTTTAAAATGGTTACTTTTGATATTTCAAGAAACAAATTTGACCCAAATGTTAATGAGTTTGGTTTGTACAATTCTTCTGGAAACATCTGCCCAATTATTTAATAGTTTGAGCTGGTAATGACCCAGATGTTCCTGATAGTCACTTTTGTTCCCAAATATTGGTACTATTTGTGTGAGATTGCTAATACCACACATGACATAAACTGACAACAAATACTTCATTGAGTCAAGTGAAAGTGCGGTTTACCAATGCAGAAGTGTGCTATGACTGCTATGCCCTGGCCTGTGGTGGTGAGGTGGCGCGGCACAAGATGCCGCATATACAGAATTGCTGTCACCCACATCAGAGACAGTGTGAACACCTCGAACGACTCACACACTAGTGTCCACCAGGGGTCAGTAATGAACGACAAGCCTGTACAGAAACAAGGTGAATTTGCGGCAGTGGATAAAACATTTAGTTGAGAGAAGATCTAGAGTTGAGTGATGGATTGATATAGTACCTGTATAACGGATTATATAAAAGGTGAACGCAGTAATCAGCAGGTTGGAGTGACCGCAGTAGTCCACCACCTTCTCAGACCACCACAAAAAAGGGATGGCTGGAAGGGCTCCTACTGCCAGGGTGACTCCGATCATGAGTTCCGACCCTTTCAGTTCCAATAGATGCCTGCAGGGAAGATACAATTATAATAGAAACTGTTTGATGTCATAGCTAATTATGTCTATACTTTTAGTATATTTTATTTGTTTTCAGCTCAATGTCAATAAAAATTACGGTATCTAGAAGTGCGGTTTGTTTTTTAACAATTTTGAGATGTTAGTAATTAGTTAATTATATTAGTAGCTTTCAAGGTGTTTATCAAAATATATTACAGCATAACAAGGGCACCCGCATGATTTTTCTCCAAGGGGGGCGAACCGGGGGGTATAGAATGTCCCCAGTAAGGCGGAGGTTCCGGGGGCTCTACCCCGGGAAAATTTATTAAATTGAAGCCGCAAAAAACTCTTTTTAAGGAAATCTTTTTCTCCTGAAAATAAGATACAACATAAGAAAAATGTTCAAATCAATCCAAATTCGTGGGTGGACACTTTACCTTGAATATTTGAATGGTGAATGCTGTTGGTGGGCGCTAGTAGTTAGTTTAGTTAGTTATATTCTATAATTCTCTGTTTGTTGGCTTGCGGCACTGTTTAAGCACCAGTTAAGAACACTGTTGGACGGAGTTAGCCTACTTCTAATATTCATACAACCTCAGTGGGGGTGGGGCAAATGCCCCACCTGGACCCTCCCTGTGGGCACCCCTACAACATAACCCACATATTTGGGCGCATAGACAAAGGCGTCAGTCTCATATAGTCTGGCTTAGATATTAGGTCACGGTTTGAATCATGGTGAATGTAATGAGATATTGTTTCCTAAATGGTTTGCGCAAATGAGGGTGGATTTCTCCTAAATTCTACCACTCTAAATCCTACTCTAAAAATGTAAATATACAGATAACTCAGATGGGTAGTAAGACATGATGCATATAAATAAGTATCTGAAACAAATAAATCTTTAACACTGGCAATAGTTCAACAGTTTATCTTCAACTCATCAGGGTAGTAAGGATTTGAGCGCACATACCAGGGAGGGAAGGAGTTGAGGACACTCATGAAGGCAGGAAAGAGTCGAGGGCACTCACCAGGGAAGAAAGTAATTGAAGGAACACGCCAGGGTGGGAAATAGTTGAGGGCACTCACCAAGTTATGAAAGAGTCGTGGCACTCACAAGAGCAGGAAAGAGTTGAGGGCACTCACCAAGGATGGAAAAATTGAGGGCACTCACCAGGGCAGAAAAGAGTCAAGGGCACTCCAGAAGGCCCCCATCAGCACTAGCACCAGAGCTACTGCACCAATCTCTGCCCCGTACCTCCTGAGGGCGGTCATAGGCATACCCCGGGCATGCCACCACCAGTCGGGGGGGCTTACTGGCATCCCAGTGGCCACCACTGCGACCAAGGTCCCCAACACCATTAACACGGCAAACAAACTGAACACGATGTAATACACCGGGGGGCTTTGCCCTGTCACCTCACTGGCAAGGAACCCCGCCAAGGGTGGGAACACCACTAGGCCCAGACAACCCCATGCCAGCTCGTGGCCTATGTCCCCGTGGCCTGCGCTGGTCTCTCGTGTCGCAATCACTGTTGCAGTGCTGACCAGCGTTAGCGCAGCTGTTGGGAATATGTCGGCTACTGACCGCACCTGAGATACAAATATCACACAGTGCTTGGTTGATAACACTCATAGATAGCGCTTTAGAACATAGCAGAACATAATGTAGCTGTGGCTGGGTGGTTAACACATTTATATCTAAACCCCCTCAGCACACCCAGTCGAGCTATGACCCCCAATCTTCTTGTCAATTTTCAAACTATACTAAAAAATTAGTAAATATTACATACGTAAATAAAAAATATATGCTTTAACGTCAGTAGTGGCTATGAGCAACTTCAATTTTTCAACCTTATATAACATTATAAGGAGGATCACTTACTAATAAATTGTATTAGCATTTGCTTGAGGAGCAATTATAATATAATTTTGTTTAAACCAATCTCTCCTTGTGTGATTGCAAGAGATCCTCTCATTTTGGTTCAAAGTAAAGAGTGCTCACCACTCACTATTATAATAGGCAAGTTTACCAGCAAGTAAGACCAAAAGGTGAGGTCGGGATCCCCCTCCACCTGCCGACACTGACTCTGGGCGAGGACACTCCTGGTCGCGTTGTACGGATCCTTTATGTCACACACCACCCTACAGCTGTTGCCTGCTGCAACCAGATTCGCTGGGATGTGGCACAGGAAGTCCTCGGACAGGGGGTATCGACACCAGTCCTCAGGACCGTCCTCCAAGTTGTCCGTCTGTGAGAGGCTGGCGTTAATGGTAAGACCGGGGTGTCAGCCGTGAAAACGTTGCACATGACATGGTCTGAGACTTTGAAACAGAGGTGAGGGGGGTTTATTTCTGGAGGGGCAACGTCTGAGGGGCACAAGACAGGATCTGAAGTGTTGAGACAAGGATCTTGAAGTTGAGTGTCGCGTCGGCGTCTCTTGAGACCTCCACCCTTGTCATCACCACTGCTCGCCATCTCTTGATCCTTGAAAACAATGTGCTACTATCACTTGTGATCGACCTCGAGGTCTGAATGTCCTTGCCAGGATTTACAATATAGTTAGTTCTAAATAGCCAATCATAAACAAACAATGGCTCTAGCCATGACCATTGAAGAAAGATAAATTTTGAGTTGTTTAGAAACAATGGGGATGTCTAGGAATAATGCTAGTCTTTTTTAAATTTTTGTTTACAAAGCAATTCCTGATTATGTAGTAAATTTTTATTATCAGAATCCGGCATCTTCTGTATGTTTTATTAGATTTGCGATATTACCAAACTACCTCAGGAAATCCCTACTCGGTCCATTATTTGACTTCCCTGTTTTTGTGACTGCTGAACCCACAGCTCCATATTTTCCCCCAAAAGAGTCAAACTAGGGATATTTAAATACTGTAAAACAGCTGTTTGAGAACTCTCATCCCTGCCAGGTCCTGTGAGTTCAAAGAGATCAGCACACACTTGCAGGTTTTGGTATCAGTGCATTGAACACAAACATTATATTAGTGAGATGGAAGAGACAAGAAAGTAGAGGGAGGGAGGAAGAAAAAGGTGCCGTTATTTGACTGGAGAGAGGATGGAAAACAATTTGTTATGGATAAATAATCCTCAATGCAGCAGATAGGCCAATCGTGAGTTCACTCACCCGAGTGTTGGTGTAGTCGTCATCTACTTCTATGGGGCCCCCCGCATCACCTCCTGCACTACCTTCTGTGTCGTCCCAAGAGTGTGAATATCCTGGAGTCTCCATGGTGGTCACAAAGGAAGGGCTGGTGTCGTTACTGTCATCCTGGTCTTCATCCTGGTGAGGCTGAGTTCGAGGCTGGCTTGCAGCTGTTGAGCAGTCATAGCGACACTTGTTCAGTTGCAAGGACCCCACCTGAGGACACAACATGGTGGGATGTTGACTAAGTAATATTTACACTTTCAATTCTAAACTGACTCACGGGGGTGTATTCCTGAGTACATTCAGAGCCATATTGAGTGGTTTCCCCATTTAACTTTGCAAATAAAACCACTCATGAATACAGGCCCAGGAACAACTTGTAGCAGATTTAGAAGAAATACAAGATACATCAATAATATGTTCCGGTCCTTTCCAAAACCAACCGAGTTCATAAATATTTGTGGTTTTGTAATTTTCTTACTTTTATTATAATGTATTATTTTAAATTATTATTTCATATGAATAAGGATTTACATAAACTTAATTTGACAATCTTTCATGTTTGCAGGATCTGGACTGTGAGGTTGTTCTTTTTTACAAATGACACAAACTTAATAAAAGTGAAGGGAAAGAGAAATTTGAAAGCTATGGTATTAATGTACTTAACATAGGCATTTCACTATATAATGACTGTTAGTGCCTTATGATAAATGAAATAGTTTATTATGATACGATCAAACAAATCACTACCTGAATTTTCCATAAGTTACCATTATTTACCTTGCAAATGGGCAAATAAAATTACTTTCATTTACACTTTTGACATAACTTTAAAACAAATAGTTCATTATTTTATCCCCACTTAGAACCTTCCTCATTCACCACACTATTATAAAACAGATTGTTCTTAGAGCTGTTTCATGAATATTAAAATACTTTATTTTCATGGAAAAAAAACACAATTAGGCAATTAAGTTAATATTCAAATACCACAAATTTAACATTTAAAAAAAAATCAAATCATATGGTTCAGTTTAATCATGGGTTTAAATTGTTAAAACATTTAGAAGTTAGTTTTTTAAGTCTTTCTAGATGGATGATTTTAAAATAACATAATCATGTTTTAAGGAAGGTACCGTACTGTATATAAAATGTAGATTATTAATTCCTAAATTTGTTTAGAGAAAACAAATTGTTAATGGTTTGAAGATTTGTAACTAAAACACTATTAATTGAATTGAAATGTTTATTTCATGCCTGGTATTTTTTGAACTAACATACATAAATACAAAATATATGCAAAACAGAGTAATGTATGTTTACTGATAGTTCTATAATTTGAAGGTCAAATGATAAATCAATATGTAGGAAATTAAGTTCAGACAATTTTTGAAAATATGTACATATACATTTTTACACATTCTCTTATATCAGAAAACCAGGCACATTATTATTTACTAATAGCTCTTTTTGATTAGCTATATTTTTCAAAAGTAAACAAAATACTTTCCAGTTCGCCCATACCAATGCAATTCAATATATACTTGAAACAACCGCTATATCTTAACTTTCGATACATACCTAGTGATATATCAAATGATAAATAATGTCACTATTTTATGGAAGACTATCATACCCACCATCTCCTGAGTCCACTGGTGGCACTGCGGCTCCATACACCGTTCTTGCAATACGAATGCTCCCTGAGGGTCACAGGTGAAGCTCACCGATGGAAGTCTGGGCTGTATCCTTCTTACGGTGGGAATACTCATCAGCAAGCAGTAACACACCGCGGAGAGGACCATACACAAAGCCAGCATGGCCCTAATGGGGCGTCCTGACCCTCCCAGTCTGTCTGCCAGAGGGCTCACCACCAGAGGTCCCAGCATCGCCACTAGTGGAGCCACACAGGATATCACACGAGCCTCGTACGATGTCAGACCAACATGCAGCATGTGTAGAGGCAAGAAGGGCAGCAGGCAGCCCAGACCTGTGTGACAAGTCATCAGAACATCTAGAGCCAGTACTGACTATCAACTATCAATGTGCATAACTTAAACAAGCACATGTCAATCACTATCTCGCCTGCTTTCTCACCACCAGTGGGATTCAAACAAAGTCTTCAAGCGCCATTGACATGACTGACATTAATCACTACTAAAACAACACAAATTAAATACGCTTCATATTCAAAATAAACTATTGCAGCTGATTATAAATATAAACTCAACATTTTTATTTTTATTCAAATAGTTAGGTTCTGTTTAATAATACCTGTGGGAAATAACTGAATCTTGCAAGTAAGTAAACTATTTAAATAAATCAGTTGGATTAAAATTTTATATTGAAGGGGACTTTTCCTTAAAGCACAAATATGGGGGGAGGAGGGAGCGGGAGATACAGCCATGCTCAGCGCTGTCTTAACCACACTCCAACAAATACTAAGAGCTGCATGAATTTCAAATACCTGCGCTAGCATTCTCCAGGAGAGGAGAGGAAAACAGGATTGAGCCAGGTATTTTGTGATATCAAGCACTTTAATCTCAAGATGGCCTTTTTTCAGTATATTTTTGGAAGGTGGTGACTGATTTCTAGGCTATGAATTTTGCATGTAGGCCTATGCATATTTTTTTCTTCGTTGATTTTTATTAGCACCGTGTCTTACTGTCCGGTCTGGTTACATGCTTATGTACCAATTACGTTGAAGGTTTTAAGGATTAGGAAGGTTTTATTTAGAGGAAGTGTACCCGCACTTGCACGGAGGGAGATTGAAAAACCGTTTTGGAAAAAACCTCAGTACACCCGACCGAAATTCAAACCGCGATCTGCCCGTCATCAGCAATCTAGTTTACTGCGAGAGTAGCGCGTTAGACCACGCGGCCAATGAAGCGGGTTTTGTTGATATTGATAAGCTAGCTTTATATATATATATATAAATATATATAATGCAAGAACTAACAAAATAAAACCATTTTATGGTACATATTAAATATTAATGTATATTTCAAATATAAATCCATATTTTCGTAATTGTGCATATAAATGCATAAATATGCTAGTTTAACCATCGTAAAAGAACCTTTCCTAAACCCCCAAGAAAAATGTAGACCCTTTAGCAGGTAAAGGTAGTTTTAACTCCATTTATGGAGGCTATTTGCAACTGATCTGATAAAGTGATTCGGGGCACGTAGAACAAAGGCTAACAACTGCTCGTTGGGCATGCTGTCCAACTTTTACTACGATCCCTGGAGACAGGAGTGGAAGGGAGAATTGTTGTTACGTCTTGAGTTGGCTGAACTGGCATCAAATCTGGAGTTGTGTTCTTGTATTGTATTCATACAGTCACACTTCCTGATACCAACATCAAGTTTGAAACGTGGCTTACTACTAGCGGAATAATAATCACTAAACAGATAGTACAGCTGGGACAATCATGTTGTACAAATTTCAAAACATGTTGAGAAGGAACGCAGGCCTCAATGTTCTGGACAGAATCAGTCAAGTTCTTCAGAGAGAACACAGAGGAAGTGACAGTATACTCCCACAGAGATAACCACCTTCAAGTATTGACCATCACCCCGTGTCAGTCAAGTTCTTCAGAGAGAACACAGAGGAAGTGACAGTATACTCCTACAGAGATGACCACCTTCAAGTATTGACCATCACCCCGTGTCAGTCAAGTTCTTCAGAGAGAACACAGAGGAAGTGACAGTATACTCCCACAGAGATGACCACCTTCAAGTATTGACCATCACCCCGTGTCAGTCAAGTTCTTCAGAGAGAACACAGAGGAAGTGACAGTATACTCCCACAGAGATAACCACCTTCAAGTATTGACCATCACCCCGTGTCAGTCAAGTTCTTCAGAGAGAACACAGAGGAAGTGACAGTATACTCCCACAGAGATGACCACCTTCAAGTATTGACCCATCACCACGTGTGGTGTAGAGAGGACAATCGGAAGTGATTCACTCCTGACTTGAGTAATATCGTTGTTTATTGTAACTAGAACCACAATCAGTAAACTGTTGTAACATAATTGTAGAATATAATTCTATTTGCGATCCTTGTCTTTTTTACTGAGCACATTTCTATGTTTTCTCGCGTATTTATACAGTATTAAGGTGGTAGTTTAGGGGTCGCGAGAAAAGGTCTTTGTTTTCTTCAGTTTTTATAGCAAAACATTTTTGGCAGAAATAAACAAATCCAGTAGAAGCTTAGCGTTTAATTTTCTTCACATGGTGATATCAACAGTTGTTGAATATCTCTCAAGAGCATAGTGGTATTAAATGACAAACTTTTTAAATAAAGAGAAAAATGTGTTATTAAATTCCAGGACACCCTTGATAGATATTCAAGAACTGTTGAGATTACCATGGAAAGAAAATTAAACTCTTATGTTTTTACTAGAGAAATATTTGAATTCTTTTTAACAAAAAAAGTTTTGATACAATAATTGCGAAAATATCAGCTTTTCTCGGAAACTTTACATTCCCACATTAATCGCATAATTGTATGAATATTTTGCCATATTATCGTGCATCTAAATCCGAAGCCTGCTGATTTATTTCCTTATCAAGACATGTCTATACTAGAATACACTGTATAATGCATCCAAGAGTGAAGTAAAATTCAGACAAGCTGCATTTGATTGTGTTTTATAAATGTATAATATAATCCATGTCACTGTTAATGCAATCAGGATGTATTTTCACTGTTGCAAAGTAGTCCAGTACAGGCATGTTAATGTTAATAGTTATCTTACTTACCCCCGAAGAATAAGAAGAGGAGGCATTTCAGAGATATCAAATAAGTGTTGATTAGTTTGGTGGCCATTTCGTTTCTAGTCAAATGAAGTTGTCAATGTTGCTCACATCTTCAGCTGCAGCATCTGTCAAACCACCGCTAGCTCTGGAACAGAGGGATAACATTGTATATAAGAATACGCCTATTTTTGAGGATTGTAGGGGGTGTCATCAGATTGTGTAAAAATGTTTAAAACGAGTTCATGAACTAGTCCAAACAAATGTTTGGGAAATGAACCCTTCAGACAGAAGAAAGCAACCAGTCGTACAGTCAAGCACTGCGGCTGGTGTCTACGCCAGGCGACAGAGCGGTGATATTATTACAATAGACTGCAGTGATTCTCAAAGTGGGGTCCCCGAGGCTCATACAGGAGGTCCGCGAGATCGTCCAGGAAATCCGTGGCATAACTTTAGATATATTTTTAGATATTTTAAAATTTTATATAAAAGATTAAATTGCTGCTATCTACTAAATACAATAGAGATGCTTTCCCATAATAAATCCCGGTGAAAAATTTAGGCTGAAAAGTGGGGCGTTGGCTACGCCCCTTGTACCTAAATCTTTTAGAGTATAATTTGGAAATTCACTTTAATATTAGTTTGCTCGCTAGCCAACATAAAACACTTTCAGCAAAAAGCACTGAAACATTTGATGCCTTTTCCAACAACTTATTTGTGTGAGCAAGCCTTTTTTTCTGTTTATGGTATGAAGAAATGTTAAGTGAAATTATCTTACTGTATAATGAGACTTAATGAGATGCTCACTAAAATATATACGGATTTCAATGCTATTTTAAAGTCACACAAACAGTTCTATTATTCGCATAAATGATCAGTAATTATAAATGTACAGATATAATACATAATATATTTTCTTTTCATTTTTATTGTAATTCTTTTTTACATTTATTAAAAAAATTATTACGTCTAAAGATGTACAAATATAACTCACATTTATTTCATTTTGATTTTTATTGTAATTATATTTACATTAAAAATATATTCTGAATAATGTATCGCTATAACAAACTATAAATGTATGCTAATAATTGTGTTTTAATAATTTATCCCACAACAAGGGGTGTACTGGTTAGAGGACTAAGAAGTTTGAGAACCACCACGGGTGATACAGACGACAGGCAACAGCATGCATGACGAAACAGAACGTGTTACTTCAGACAGTTCTAGAAGGTGATCTCGTCTTGTGCACATTCCAAGGGAGAGATTGTATCCAGTCAGTTTTAACCTTGCTTGAGTCGCGGTCGCTAGACTGTAGTCTCGTAGTATGGCCACCCTCTCGCAGTGAGTCCAAGCGAGGCAAATGATAGATGATTGAATCTCAGGGGAAGGGTATTTGTAATACATTGATCAGAGTGTTGAAGTATCAATACATATTGGATCTACAGCAGGACGTGGTAGGAGGCTTATACGTCAGTGGGGGAAGAGAACTGGAGTCGCGGATATTACCCTATTGGAATACATTCCATGTTTTTGGGTTGACGTCTTTACGATAAATTAAACTGAAGTGGACACTTTGGGGTTTGGGGTATCTCGAGTGGATTTGTTCCATTTAAATAGGCGGGATAAATTTTTGGAACAAATCAAGGTACATTTTTCGTGGATAGTTCGCCATCTTAATAAGCTCAATAGCAACATTTCTTAAGGTTTCGTTAATACATCGCACTCGGTGTTCGGTCCAACTTCATGTTTGATGTGACGTAACCTGCGCGGGACATTGTCCACGCCACCAAGTATCCTAATGAAGCAAGAGCACCTTAAAAGGCGCCCGACATCATATGGTGATGTCATAGTGACCGCAAACTTGGATGTGGGAGAGGGGGGGGGGTTTAAACATCTCAACATTAATACCAGCCTGACCTAAGACGTGGCAAACTTCAGACTAGAGCCTAGCTTGCGAGAATGGAACCGGGGACCTCCTTCTGGGAATCTTGTCAGTCTACCTACGCTCGCTGATATCCGCGAGGAGCCCGCCAACCTACTTGTACCCCCAGCCGAGAAGACACAGCCATGTTTGCTTTTAAAGAGCTCTACTAATGTTGTTCAAATGGTTTAATCCGAGTATTGGATACCAACTTGTTTAATTATTTAAACTGAGGGTAAAGTAAGAGCAATGTTATTATAAACCGTACTAAAATTCCCCAATAGCAGCGTTTTTCAACCGTTGCACCGTAGCACACTGATGTGCCGCTGGAGTCTTGGAGAATATAAAAATAAAGCGATAACAATTTTGAGGAATTAAATTAAATATTTTTAAAACCACAAGCAACATTTTTTTACTTTCTCTCTATTTTACAGGTAGAGAAAGTATGGTGATCGTCAAAAAAAATCGAACTCGAGATTTTGATGAATTTTGACGTTTCATGACTTCCTGAATCCGAAAAAGTTGTTTTTGAATTTCCGTCTGTCTGTCTGTCTGTCTGTATGTCTGTACCTCCAACTAGAGCCTAAACTATTTTACCGATTGAGCTGAAACTTGATATCTAGGGTTTTCATAGGGTTGCCCCGAGGGGTTTTTGGAATTGGATATCTACCCCTAAAATTAAGGGTAGTTTACTGAAGGGAAAAAAGAGAAAAAGTCGATTTTCTCAAAATCGGCTCTAACGATTTTGATTAAATTTCATTTATGAACATTAATAAATATTCCAAACAAAATGGCTACTCTCAATATTTCGGCAAAATGGCTTTAAGGGCTCCGGTCTGATGCGTAAATTAACATTTTTTATAATAGCTCCGAAACTATTTGAGATATGAAATTACTTAGCATTACAAATATGTATATATATTTATAATAAAAATATTTTATTCGAAACATATTTTTATAAAATCAATAATTTTCAATCTATACGCAATTATATATATATTTTTTAGCTTTTTGGACATTAAAGCTTAAGTATTGCGATCGTAAAAAAAACTAACCTGAAATGTTGATGGATTTCGACGTCTCATGACCCCCCGAACCCTAAAAAATAGTCTTTGCAATGCCGTCTGTCTGTGTGTCTATAAAAACTTAAAATTAAGGGTAGTTTACTGAAGGGCGAAAAGAGAAAAATTTGGTTTTCTCAAAATCTGCTCAAACGATTTTGATTAAAATTCGTATCTAGGCGTTGATTAAGATTATAAACAAACTGGCTATTTTCATTTTCCTATGAAAATGATTTTTAGGGTACATTACAGAAGCGTTAATTTCCGTATCTCCACAACTATTGGAGAAACTAAACAACTTATCATTGCAAAATTGTAGGACTATTAGAAATAAAAAACTTTTATTTGACATATATTTTTATAAAAGCAACAGTTTCTGAGATATTTGCAAATATATTAATACAATTTTGTGAGCTTTAGTTGTAAACATATACTACTTAAGTCTTAACGCAATAATTCTCCAATGCCATAGAGTAATTAAATATAAGTATCTAAAAAAGTATGTTATTTTTTCCTTAAATCTCTTAGGAGAAATGTTTGCATAGCAATGATCTATCTCCATTTTAGACTCAATAGTCAATATTTACATTTTTTATTGGTCAAAATGTATAAATGAATAATTAAATATCAATGCGATGACTTGAAGATCTGCAACACCTTATAAAATGTTAAAATTTTAACCAGAAATCGAAATTTTAATACGAAGTGTTGACCCTTGTGGAAGACATTAAACTGTTTGAAATGCTCTTAGGTGGACAAAGTTGCGCCTCTTTTCTCATTGATTCTATATCATTGTATATTATTTTATGCGTGTTCTTATGTGGAGTGGTGATGATACAATGGACATTATTCCGTTCAGAAATCTTACGAGTTTATAGAAAGAGAGAGAAAGTCTGTACGGTGTGCCGTACCATTTATTTTTAAATACACAATCATTATAACTTTAGCTATTGAACTTTACATTTTAAACACAATCGTAATACTAGGGGTTTTTTAATAATAAAAGCTCTCCTTAAAAAAAACTGATGAAAATTTTAGCGCTTTTTTGAGTGTGTCGTGAGTTGAATAAGGTTGAGAATCGCCGAGCTAGATATAGGAAATGTAAAACCGCAATGTTTAAGGTAGTTGAGCATGTATATGTAAACTAGACTAGATTCAGGGACATTGATATTAGAGCATTACTTGTGTTACAAGCTAGGGGAGGTTACGTCTCACTTATAGTGCGGACCACATGAAAGAGATCCACGGGCCAGGGTTTGCGTCCCCGTGTACTACGCCTTCAGCTAGTATACCTATGTTCAAGGGGGTGAAAGAATGATCGTAGCCACAAACAAGTACCAGAACTCTCTTGCTTGGTGGCTGAGTGGTTGAAACACTAGTATCACTATCCAGTACCTGTCAGGCACTTCACCGCGAGGAGGGGTTAGGGGAATGAACCTTTTCAACACTTTATAAAAAAATAAAGAAATGCTATTATTCAATGTTAAATTATCTTAATAGTATCTATCAATTATTGAAATTTAGTATGATTTTGGTAGGAAGAACAGTAGAAGTTAGTTACTAAAGTTACTAAAACAAGTTTAATAAATTAATACATAAAGTTATGTGATCTGCAGAAGTCACTTTTGATAAATATTATCAATACCTATAGATTAGCACAGATAACATGGTACAATTTTATCATTATTGGCTGCAAACAATCACGTATGAGCTTTCTCTACTGTTCTTTCATCAAAAATCAGGATATACATCCCCAAGTCCCTGAAACCGATTCTTAGCTACATGCCTAGTGTAGGACGCGCCCAGCTAAGATCTAATACTTGTTATTCTTGATTCAGAGGAGTCTAGTTTGTTCCGAGAGTTGGCTAAACATCCGGTCCTGGAGACTTCAATAAACTGCAGTCAACAATAGTCGTATAGTGGTGACACTCTAGCAATCCGTAAAGTGGTGACACTATCAAACTGTATAGTGGCGACACTCTAGCAATCCGTATAGTGGCGATACTCTAGCAATCCGTATAGTGGCGATACTCTAGCAATCCGTATAGTGGCGACATTCTATCAAATTGTATAGTGGTGACACTCTAGCAATCCGTAAAGTGGTGACACTATCAAACTGTATAGTGGCGACACTCTATCAATCCGTATAGTGGCGACATTCTATCAAACTGTATAGTGGCGACACTCTAGCAATCCGTATAGTGGTGACATTCTATCAAACTGTATAGTGGTGACACTCTAGCAATCCGTATAGTGGCGACATTCTATCAAACTGTATAGTGGCAACACTCCAGCAATCCGTATAGTGGTGATACTCTAGCAATCCGTATAGTGGCGACACTCTAGCAATCTGTATAGTGGTGACACTCTAGCAATCCGTATAGTGGCGATACTCTAGCAATCTGTATAGTGGCGACACTCTAGCAATCTGGCGAAGTGCTACATCGCTTCGTATGGAGCTGAAAAATTTACCCTAAGGGAAAAAAGTGAGTAAATATTAGTGAAATCTATGAGATGTGGTGGTGGAGGAGAATAAAGTGGACGGATTGGGTGACTAATGGAAGAAGTTCTAAGAATAGTAAATGAAAGGAAAACGATTATGCAGGTGATTATACGAAGAAAGGCCAACTGGATGGGTCACATTGTGAGAAATGGCTTTTTGAATGAAATGAAATAAGGAAAAATGGAAGGGGGGAAAGTAACCAGGAAGACCACGAATGTAACTGATTGATGACCTCAAACTAGGAAAGAAGATGAAGTTTCAGGATGTAAAAAAGGAAGATGCAGCTACAACATGCTGTAGGACTAAATTTAGACAAGGCAACAAACCTGTCAAAAGACAGAACACATATTAATCCCTCCCTAAGTAGAGGGGGGTAACAAATCCGCCACAGAATCAGACGAGACGTTGCTTCAGCCAACACTTACATTTTCTCGAAAATATTTATAGTTCGCGTTTCATAGTCTGTAATAACTTTGACGTCATTGTTTGAACAGTTACGTCACAGAGCAGGAAATCTCCATCACATCACTATGACTAGTGAGGGCTTCCTGCCCCGAGAGAGGCGGTCACATCGCCAACATGACAATGGACAAAAACGCGTGTACTACCACCGTTATTAACATTTCCACACAGATCACCTTTTTAGTCAGGTTCGTACATCAGTCTCAAAGAGTAGTGTTAAGTATTTTCCTCCATTTAGAGCGGGGGTTCCCAAACTGAGATCCGGAGAGGAATAGTAAGGTTTTGGTAGGACACGTTCGTAAAACACAAAATATTTCTAGGCGATCAATAATAATATTTTATTATATCATTAGCGTTATTTTATAGGTAGTGATGATACTTATCAAAAGTGAAGCTGCAGATCAAATGACCTAACGTATGAATAGATGAAATTAGTTTTAGTATCTTTTGTAGCTGTCAGTTATTGTTCTTCCTATGAAAATTTGAGATAAGTTCAAACGTCATTCTAAATGCCGCACAACTTAGATGATATATGAATCCACTTGTGTACGTATACCTGTTTATTAATATTTGTGCTAAATACGGTCTAAAATCAACTTTATCTTTAACATTCTTATAGGTGACCTGGTGGTCTAGGGGTAAGGTGTCAGACTTCTGTACTGGGGGTCCGGGGTTCAATCCTCGGTCCCGGCACAGATTTATCTGATTGCCAAACCCTTCCTTCACCTCTGACAAGATGTGTATTAATCACAACTTGTGAATGTGAGGAATGCCAGGCCTCCACCGTGGTTCGGATTCCACGTTAAACTGTAGGTCCTTCATTTCATCTCACAATCACCCTATCATTACACATAAGCGTAAGTGCGTATAACCCGAACGGGTAGTAAGACGCGGTGCTAATAATAATAACATTCTTATAAAAAAAAACAAGCCAGGGCCAACCCACAAATGCATATTTGATGAGATGGGGAGAATTCCTCCCAAAAGTAGAAGACAATGGATTCGTTCAGCATTAAACCCTATTTAAAAAGATGTAAAGGTTTTTTAAACATAGTTGTAGCTGCTACAAAAGGCCCAGAGGCATTAAGGAGGAACACACCATTACATTATTAATAATACTTTCGGAAGGTGAAGGGAGCGTGCTGCAATCTGAAACCACACTTGTTTAATAAACGTTGACGTGGCCAGAATCCAAACCAGAGGCTTCTAGAGGATGTTGGGTCTAAATCTCGACGCTTGTTTGATCAACAATTCAAGCTCAAGATCTTTGTTCACTCTCTCTCTCTCTCTTTCTTTCTCTCCCACGTGCTGAATGATCACAGCGGGTTCTATATTTATAGATGATCGAAGAGTGTGTGTCTCACCGCGCATGCGCTAGCTCCTGTTCCCCGTCAGACATACCATCATCGTGGTATTTATACAACCGGTATCTGATAGCTTGACCTCTCGAGAGCGAGCGGGTCAATATTTCGCATGAGGTTCCCTGACACATTCTACCCGATGGACTACAACTTAATCCAAAGGGGAGTAATGGGTCGACCACAGGGATAAATCCCATTAGGGAGAATAGCTCCCAGGAGAGGGGACTATTTGCAACGAGACCGCTACGACACCTTTGCGGGTAGTTATAGATTGTACAGCACCTGTCTAGAGTACCTATGTTTACCAGGTAATAACGTGACACTAGGGCTAGACGTGCTAGTGAGGACTTGAATGTGCTAAGAGAGTTTGTTAACACTGTTAGCAGGATGGCACGTGTACTGGCGGGTGAGGGTGGAGGGGTAGACCCGCGCAAGACCTCAAATAACTAAAACTAAAGTACAACTAAAATATAAAATACTGAGTATGTGTCAAATGTATACGCTAAATTTTAAGAACAGGTTTTCGACTTGGTTTTCAAAGCCTCACATTCAAAGTGACCCAATCACATGAGCTGAGGAGAGCGTACTTAAAATTTCGCCTAGCGACGTTGTCGAATCGAAGAAAATATTATCCGCGAAGAATTCTCTCCGCTTCGATTCGATTCACATAGCTGTGAGCGGTCTTTTAGAGCCCATCTTACGGTCGATTAACCGGTGTATTAAATATAAGACAACTCTCGAAACAGAAAACATATCGAATTGTGGTTTAATGCGTTCTTCGTCTGATAATAGCAAATCGAGATCTGTTTGGTAGATTTTTTCATTTTAAAGTAATTACTACTGAATTTAGTTGAATTTCTAAGTACGGTAAATCAGTTTCTGTGATCTTAGTGTTTCCTCAAGCAGAATACAGAAAACCGTGACACGACGCAACGTCCGGTTCTAGCTGTATTATCTACCTAAGTGTGGTGGTATCGCTGTCGCAATAGACTAGGCCAGGGGTCCCCAAACCTTGTAGACCATGCACCATAAAAATATACTCCATTCACGGTAGGAATTACTCTCTGAAAGTCCTTTTTTCTTACCAATATCCTACTATATAATATATTTCTGTTAGGGAAAAAGGCCTTTCAGAAAACAATTCCTACGATGAACAGACTTTACGTGCTTGAGCCCTCATGCAATTTGTTCACACTGATATTATGAAAAGTCAGTAACGACAGTTGAATCTTACCAGTATAAAACAAACGTACAAACCTCACCTGTTCTGGGTTCAACTTTGGCAAACGTCCTTTATTCAAATTCGAAAAAATTGGCAATCCTAATTACTTATGCTATTTTATAATGTGAAAAACCAATAAATAATATTATAAAATGTCCTCATGAAGCCTGAGATAGTTATGGCAGCACACAGTTTAAAAAACGCTGGACTAAGCTACCGAAGATGGATAGATCGGAGTTCGAGTGCCGGTCGAGTGTACCGATTCTCTAAATTAAACCTTACTCATTCCTAACAAATTAATGTAGTTATTACATACGCAAAAAAAAAAAAAACGATAAGTGAGATGCGATTTAAAAAAAAAGTAGCGATAGACCTAGTAATAGTTACAGCAGTGTCTCAAGGGCCACGAGTTGAGAACCAGCTATATCCCACCTACGATAGAAAAGGTGGAAAGTGGCAGTTAACAGAAGGTTCTTTATTGAAAATATTGGCCGAAAGTAGGCCTAACTAATGTCAACCTATTCGGAAATAACTATTATTTTCTTAGTAATACTGTATTATCAATGATTATTTCCGAGTAAGTTGACATTAGTTGCAACAAAGAGCCTTCTGCTAGCTGTCACCACCTTTCCTAACGTAGATAGGGTATAGAAGTGGCGCGCCCCAAGATGTCCATTATGGTAGAGCGGTCGTTATTTCATCACTGGACGCCAAGGCCATCAAGGTCCAAGGTGGCACAAACCAGGTCACAACTGCATGCATAATAGAGACTTTTATTATCCGTCACCGTCAGTGCCAGAGATAATAACGACTATAAGCAGTTCGTTATATTATAATAGAGTGATGAGGGTGCATGGAGCCAGTAGCGACTATCAGCCACACAAGCTACGGAGTGAAAGCTCGTATTATGGTAGCAAGGTGAACATTTCACAGGGGTCAAGGGGGCACAGACCTCCAAATGCCACAGGCAAAGAAAAAATACGAAAATTAAATACCTATAGAAGCTATCTGGAGCTTATTTGTATGGTAATTAACGGCAGGCATTAAATACATTAATTGCTATAATTTTGTTTTATCAATTAAAAACTTACAGCCTCGTCTCTTTAAATACAAACATTTACATTGAGAACTTCTTAAATGAAGGTATAAGGGGTGGAATAGCCGAGGGAGGAGGGAATGCCCCCTGAAAATAATTCCTTATTGGGATAAATTCTCCTCCCTCTCGATTTATTTCACTACCTTTCTATATTTTCGAATTTGATACAACTAAAACAAATTTCAAATACCTTCTAAAGGCGTCAAATTAAAATTTTAAAACATCGAGTAAAGGCCGTTTTAAATTTCTTCTAGGGGCAGCAAAATTTCATATAAAATCTGAATGGAGACCACTACAAATAGATTCTAGAGGAGTATAATTTTCAAAAATATTCCAGGCGAAGACCTCTTCAATTTATTGAAAGCATCCGAATGTAAAACGTTTGGCGGCTCAGGCCCTCAGGAACACTTTATGCCGGGATGGGAGGAGGGGGGGGGGTTAGCCAAGTCGTTCAAAAACTCCTTTTGGTTGAATACAAATAAAGTGTCGCCGTCGCTGACCTGACTTGGATGGTTTTAAATAATTCTGCACTTCTCTAATAAAGTTGGAGGTTTAAAAATCTGTGCTTTTAGAAAAGTTTGAGTCAACCTGGCCACATAGTCCAAAATTGTATCTTTTTCAAATAAATTAATTTCTAACTTGTTCAAATGTTTTAAATACTCATATATATCTGTGAGACACAGAGGTATTGGAGATGGTCACGAATCGCCAGAAGGGTGAGGTGGAAGAGGTCAGGGTTGTGTGTGCCCTGGGAAGTCGACGTCGAGCGTCAACAGTCACAATCGGATAGGAACACATTTTTTTTTGTTACGTAAGTTATTAAAACAATTTTCCAATATTCATACGTCAAGTCATGTAATCTACAGCAGTCACAATTGATATTAAGTATTATGAATACTCGACCCATAAAATTACACTATTAAAATAGTAAAATGATATCAATTTTGACCGCAAAAAAAAAAAAGTTTGAATTTTCTAAAAGCCTCTTTGTCCTAAAACCGAAAGAAGACTAGATTACCCGCCTCGGTGGCGTAGTTGGCTAAGGCGCTAGTCGTGTTGAGCCCGACTGCCGAGGACGGGGAGATCGAGGTTCGAATCTCGGTCGGGTGAACTGGGGGTGGTTTTTCCTAAATGGTTTTCCACCCTCCCTCCACGCAAATGCGGGTTCACTTCCTCTATTCAACCTTCCCAACTCCTAATCCATTAGGGTAATTAGTACTTAAGCGTATAACCCGAACGGGTAGTAAGACGCGGTGCTAAATAAATAAAGACTAGATTGTTTTGTTCGTTTACCGGAATGCATGTTGTTAAATTAGAAAACAAAATTTAGTGTTCGGGATAAGTATACCAGTTTAATATACACAATAACTATTTAACAATAGTCTTCACTCTTCACTACACACTAAATTAGCAAAACTAAAAGCAGTCACAAGTCAATAACCCGCACTTATCTACATGCAGGCCCCATTCCTCACCCCACCACACCACTCCTTCTTCTGTGAATCTGTCCCGAAACAGGTATCAACTGGACATATTCCATTTTCTTCGGTCCTGAGCGTCTTCTTTCATACTTTTGTAGCTTCTTCCTTTCCTGATATCTGTTAGCATTCCAACCTTCTTCTTCATCTTTTTCCCTCTCTCTTCTCCTCCATTATCCTCTTCATTAAACAATCCCTTCGTATTGTGTGTGGCCCAACCAACACTTTTTCTCTTCGCTATCCTCCTTATCAGGATCCTTTCCTCTCCTACCCTCCTCAACACTTCCCATTCCTCACCCTGTCCATTCATTTCACCTTCTCCACTCCTTCTATACAACCACATTTCAAAACTCTCCAAATACCTTTGTTCCCTATTTCTGATTGTCCACATATGCCACCACCCTCCATACAAAACACTTGGCAAACCTCTTACTTAACTCACTCGGGATTCTTCCCGCTGTCAGTAATCCCCTCACCCTTCCA
Source organism: Timema podura (assembly GCA_033556935.1). Lineage (NCBI taxonomy): Eukaryota > Metazoa > Arthropoda > Insecta > Phasmatodea > Timematidae > Timema > Timema podura. The sequence continues at coordinate 113,163,950 of JAVRXN010000009.1, forward strand.
TATGCTCCCTTTTCCACAGCTATCCTGCTTTTAACTTCCTCCGTACAGCATCCATTCAAGTCATCAGACTTCCCAATCCTGTCCCAATCTCTCATTCTTCTTTCTTTGCGACGTGTTCTCTGAGCTTCCGTTCAAATAGTTTCCAGTTAGAAGGTTTTGTTTCCTAATCTCAAAGACATCTTCCCCCACACTCACTAATACTTCATATTTCCCCTGTCAGTATTTTATCTCAGTCTACCCAACTTTAATGGCTGACTAATGGACACTATCACAAACTTTTTTTTAAAATGTACTTAAACATAAGCTGAATATTGTCTTAATCTGTTTAAACAATAAATAAGGCAGTATTAATAATATCTTTGGTCAATTTCCAGGGGGTTGGAGATAGGTTTGAGTCCCGCATCCCACCCTTGCACGGCGGTATATATATATATATATATATATATATATATATATAAACCAAAGTCCAAGCGCACGATCACTGGAGAGCTCGCGGCGCTAGGAGTGACCGGATGTTAGTACCACGATCCCACACTATGAAGACCCCGTCGCTTGCCTCGAATACTACAAAAGTCTGCTGTAAAGGTATTTATCGTACCAGACTCTGTTCAGTTCTCTCCTACTCCTGGTGCCCAGACTAAGATGTGGTACAGTTGATTTGTAAATCACGTGCTGACATCACTCAAATTGAACTACGCTTGCAATATTAATCTAGATATAATTAGAAGTGATGAAGACAGCCTTAGGACGGTTGTTCTAAATGAATGTGTGGACGAGGGAAATATTACCAGCCTTTAGGTGTGTGAAAGAGAGAGAGGGGCCAGGTTGTAAGTACGTGTGTGACAGAGAAAGAAACCCAAGCTGTACGTGTGTGACCGGTTTTGCCGCAGCCTTATAGGACCAGTATAACGGTGATGGTGCAGCTACAGAATAAAGTCGTTCAGGTGTCAGCTTCTCTAACTATTTCGTAAGGGATTATAAAGAGGCAAACGTATATTCACACTCAATATCCCTTCAGTTATAGAGTTTCTGAGAAATCAGAATGACCACCTTATAACTAATATTGGTTATAGGTAATGCATTATCTTTAATAGAATGACCACTAAACACCCAACACTAGTTCCAGGTATTGTACTATCTGAGTAAGAGAATGACCACACTCAACACTAGTTCCAGTTATTGTACTATCTGAGTAAGAGAATGACCACACCAAACACTAGTTCCAGGTATTGTACTATCTGAGTAAGAGAATGACCACTAAACACCCAACACTAGCTCCAGGTATTGTACTATCTGAGTAAGAAAATGACCACTAAACACCCAACACTAGCTCCAGGTATTGTACTATCTGAGTAAGAGAGTGACCACTAAACACCCAACACTAGTTCCAGGTATTGTACTATCTGAGTAAGAGAATGACCACTAAACACCCAACACTAGTTCCAGGTATTGTACTATATGAGTAAGAGAATGACCACACCCAACACTAGTTCCAGGTATTGTACTATCTGAGTAAGAGAATGACCTCTAAACACTCAACACTAGTTCCAGGTATTGTACTGTCTGAGTAAGAGAATGACCACTAAACATCCAACACTAGTTCCAGGTATTGTACTGTCTGAGTAAGAGAATGACCACACCCAACACTAGTTCCAGTTATTGTACTATCTGAGTAAGAGAATGACCACTAAACACCCAACACTAGTTCCAGGTATTGTACTGTCTGAGTAAGAGAATGACCACACCCAACACTAGTTCCAGGTATTGTACTATCTGAGTAAGAGAATGACCACTAAACACTCAACACTAGTTCCAGTTATTGTACTATCTGAGTAAGAGAATGACCACTAAACACCAACACTAGTTCCAGTTATTGTACTATATGAGTAAGAGAATGACCACACCCAACACTAGTTCCAGTTATTGTACTATCTGAGTAAGAGAATGACCACTAAACACTCAACCTTAGTTCCAGTTATTGTACTATATGAGTAAGAGAATTACCACTAAACACCCAACACTAGTTCCAGGTATTGTACTGTCTGAGTAAGAGAATGACCACTAAACACCCAACACTAGTTCCAGGTATTGTACTGTCTGAGTAAGAGAATTACCACTAAACACCCAACACTAGTTCCAGGTATTGTACTGTCTGAGTAAGAGAATGACCACACCCAACACTAGTTCCAGGTATTGTACTATCTGAGTAAGAGAATGACCACACTCAACACTAGTTCCAGGTATTATACTATCTGAGTAAGAGAATGACCACTAAACACCCAACACTAGTTCCAGGTATTGTACTATCTGAGTAAGAGAATGACCACACTCAACACTAGTTCCAGGTGTTATACTATCTGAATAAGAGAATGACCACTAAACACACCAACACTAGTTCCAGGTATTGTACTATCTGAGTAAGAGAATGACCACATCCAACACTAGTTTCAGGTATTGTACTATCTGAGTAAGAGAATGACCACCAAACACCCAACACTAGTTCCAGGTATTGTATTATCTGAGTAAGAGAATGACCACACCCAACACTAGTTCCAGGTATTATACTATCTGAATAAGAGAATGACCACATCCAACACTAGTTCCAGGTATTGTACTATCTGAATAAGAGAATGACCACACCCAACACTAGTTCCAGGTATTGTACTATCTGAGTAAGAGAATGACCACACCCAACAGTAGTTCTAGGTATTGTACTATCTGAGTAAGAGAATGACCACACCCAACACTAGTTCCAGGTATTGTACTATCTGAGTAAGAGAATGACCACTAACCACCCAACACTAGTGCCAGGTATTGTATTATCTGAGTAAGAGAATGACCACACTCAACACTAGTTCCAGGTATTGTACTGTCTGAGTAAGAGAATGACCACTAAACACCCAACACTAGCTCCAGGTATTGTATTATCTGAGTATGAGAATGACCACACCCAACACTAGTTCCAGTTATTGTACTATTAGAGTAATAAAATGACCACACCCAACATTAGTTCCAGGTATTGTACTATCTGAGTCATAGAATGACCACACCCAACACTAGTTCCAGGTATTGTACTATCTGAGTAAGAGAATGACCACTAAACACCCAACACTAGTTCCAGGTATTGTACTATCTGAGTAAGAGAATGACCACACCCAACACTAGTTCCAGGTATTGTACTGTCTGAGTAAGAGAATGACCACACCCAACACTAGTTCCAGGTATTGTACTGTCTGAGTAAGAGAATGACCACTAAACACCCAACACTAGTTCCAGGTATTGTACTGTCTGAGTAAGAGAATGATCACACCCAACATTAGTTCCAGGTATTGTACTGTCTGAGTAAGAGAATGACCACACCCAACACTAGTTCCAGGTATTGTACTGTCTGAGTAAGAGAATGACCACACCCAACACTAGTTCCAGGTATTGTACTGTCTGAGTAAGAGAATGACCACACCCAACACTAGTTCCAGGTATTGTACTGTCTGAGTAAGAGGATGACCACACCCAACACTAGTTCCAGGTATTGTACTATCTGAGTAAGAGAATGACCACTAAACACCCAACACTAGCTCCAGGTATTGTACTATCTGAGTAAGAAAATGACCACTAAACACCCAACACTAGCTCCAGGTATTGTACTATCTGAGTAAGAGAATGACCACTAAACACCCAACACTAGTTCCAGGTATTGTACTATCTGAGTAAGAGAATGACCACTAAACACCCTTCACTAGTTCCAGGTATTGTACTATATGAGTAAGAGAATGACCACACCCAACACTAGTTCCAGGTATTGTACTATCTGAGTAAGAGAATGACCTCTAAACACTCAACACTAGTTCCAGGTATTGTACTGTCTGAGTAAGAAAATGACCACTTAACACCCAACACTAGCTCCAGGTATTGTACTATCTGAGTAATAGAATGACCACACCCAACACCAGTTCCAGGTATTGTACTGTCTGAGTAAGAGAATGACCACTAAACACCCAACACTAGTTCCAGATTATGTACTGTCTGAGTAAGAGAATGACCACACACAACACTAGTTCCAGGTATTGTACGGTCTGAGTAAGAGAATGACCACACCCAACACTAGTTCCAGGTATTGTACTGTCTGAGTAAGAGAATGACCGCACCCAACATTAGTTCCAGGTATTGTACTGTCTGAGTAAGAGAATGACCACACCCAACACTAGTTCCAGGTATTGTACTGTCTGAGTAAGAGAATGACCACTAAACACCCAACACTAGTTCCAGGTATTGTACTATATGAGTAAGAGAATGACCACACCCAACACTAGTTCCAGGTATTGTACTGTCTGAGTAAGAGAATGACCACACCCAACACTAGTTCTAGGTATTGTACTGTCTGAGTAAGAGAATGACCACACCCAACACTAGTTCCAGGTATTGTACTATCTGAGTAAGAGAATGACCACACCCAACACTAGTTCCAGTTATTGTACTATATGAGTAAGAGAATGACCACTAAACACCCAACACTAGCTCCAGGCATTGTACTATATGAGTAAGAGAATGACCACACCCAACACTAGTTTCAGTTATTGTACTATATGAGTAAGAGAATGACCACTAAACACCCAACACTAGCTCCAGTTATTGTACTATCTGAGTAAGAAAATGACCACTAAACACCCAACACTAGTTCCAGGCATTTTACTATATGAGTAAGAGAATGACCACACCCAACACTAGTTCCAGTTATTGTACTATATGAGTAAGAGAATGACCACACCCAACACTAGTTCCAGTTATTGTACTATATGAGTAAGAGAATGACCACTAAACATCCAACACTAGTTCCAGGTATTGTACTGTCTGAGTAAGAGAATGACCACTAAACACCCAACACTAGTTCCAGATATTGTACTCTCTGAGTAAGAGAATGACCACACCCAACACTAGTTCCAGGTATTGTACTGTCTGAGTAATAGAATGACCACACCCAACACTAGTTCCAGCTATTGTACTATCTGAGTAAGAGAATGACCACACCCAACACTAGTTCCAGTTATTGTACTATATGAGTAAGAGAATGACCACTAAACACCCAACACTAGCTCCAGGCATTGTACTATATGAGTAAGAGAATGACCACACCCAACACTAGTTCCAGTTATTGTACTATCTGAGTAAGAGAATGACCACTAAACACCCAACACTAGTTCCAGATATTGTACTCTCTGAGTAAGAGAACTGAGTAAGAGGATGACCACACCCAACACTAGTTCCAGGTATTGTACTATCTGAGTAAGAGAATGACCCCTAAACACCCAACACTAGCTCCAGGTATTGTACTATCTGAGTAAGAAAATGACCACTAAACACCCAACACTAGCTCCAGGTATTGTACTATCTGAGTAAGAGAATGACCACTAAACACCCAACACTAGTTCCAGGTATTGTACTATCTGAGTAAGAGAATGACCTCTAACACCCAACACTAGTTCCAGGTATTGTACTATATGAGTAAGAGAATGACCACACCCAACACTAGTTCCAGGTATTGTACTATCTGAGTAAGAGAATGACCCTAAACACTCAACACTAGTTCCAGGTATTGTACTGTCTGAGTAAGAAAATGACCACTTAACACCCAACACTAGCTCCAGGTATTGTACTATCTGAGTAATAGAATGACCACACCCAACACTAGTTCCAGGTATTGTACTGTCTGAGTAAGAGAATGACCACTAAACACCCAACACTAGTTCCAGATATTGTACTGTCTGAGTAAGAGAATGACCACACACAACACTAGTTCCAGGTATTGTACTGTCTGAGTAAGAGAATGACCACACCCAACACTAGTTCCAGGTATTGTACTGTCTGAGTAAGAGAATGACCACACCCAACATTAGTTCCAGGTATTGTACTGTCTGAGTAAGAGAATGACCACACCCAACACTAGTTCCAGGTATTGTACTGTTGAGTAAGAGAATGACCACTAAACACCCAACACTAGTTCCAGGATTGTACTATATGAGTAAGAGAATGACCACACCCAACACTAGTTCCAGGTTATTGTACTGTCTGAGTAAGAGAATGACCACACACCAACACTAGTTCTAGGTATTGTACTGTCTGAGTAAGAGAATGACCACACCCAACACTAGTTCCAGGTATTGTACTATCTGAGTAAGAGAATGACCACACCCAACACTAGTTCCAGTTATTGTACTATATGAGTAAGAGAATGACCCTAAACACCCAACACTAGCTTCCAGGCATTGTACTATATGAGTAAGAGAATGACCACACCCAACACTAGTTCCAGTATTGTACTATATGAGTAAGAGAATGACCACTAAACACCCAACACTAGCTCCAGTTATTGTACTATCTGAGTAAGAGAAATGACCACTAAACACCCAACACTAGTTCCAGGCATTTTACTATATGAGTAAGAGAATGACCACACCCAACACTAGTTCCAGTTATTGTACTATATGAGTAAGAGAATGACCACACCCAACACTAGTTCCAGTATATTGTACTATATGAGTAAGAGAATGACCACTAAACATCCAACACTAGTTCCAGGTATTGTACTGTCTGAGTAAGAGAATGACCACTAAACACCCAACACTAGTTCCAGATATTGTACTCTCTGAGTAAGAGAATGACCACACCCAACACTAGTTCCAGGTATTGTACTTCTGAGTAATAGAATGACCACACCCAACACTAGTTCCAGCTATTGTACTATCTGAGTAAGAGAATGACCACACCCAACACTAGTTCCAGTTATTGTACTATATGAGTAAGAGAATGACCACTAAACACCCAACACTAGCTCCAGGCATTGTACTATATGAGTAAGAGAATGACCACACCCAACACTAGTTCCAGTTATTGTACTATCTGAGTAAGAGAATGACACTAAACACCCAACACTAGTTCCAGATATTGTACTCTCTGAGTAAGAGAATGACCACACCCAACACTAGTTCCAGGTATTGTACTGTCTGAGTAAGAGAATGACCACACCCAACACTAGTTCCAGGTATTGTACTCTCTGAGTAAGAGAATGACCACACCCAACACTAGTTCCAGGTATTGTACTATCTTAGTAAGAGAATAACCACACCCAAACTAGTTCCAGGTATTGTACTATCTGAGTAAGAAAATGACCACTAAACACCCAACACTAGTTCCAGGTATTGTACTGTCTGAGTAAGAGAATGACCACACCCAACACTAGCTCCAGTATTGTACTGTCTGAGTAAGAGAATGACCACACCCAACACTAGCTCCAGGTATTGTACTATCTGAGTAAGAGAATGACCACACCACAACACTAGCTCCAGGTATTGTACTATCTGAGTAAGAGAATGATCACACTAACACAGACTCTAGTTTACTAACGGGTCAATAACGAATAACGTGCAATGGAATGTTTCATCCCTAGAATACTTGGTATGTAATCAGAAGTCCCTCACCAGTGAGTCACGTTAGAGAAGAGAAGCTGCAGAGTCAATATGTCTTGTGGCTGTGTGCAGTACTATAACGGGTCAATGAACAACCGACCATCGTTATTACTGTTCTTACATGTCTCTCACAAACCATTGTTTGTAGTTAATAGTTTCTTTATCTCCAATACAAGTTAAAACGAGCCAAACACTGCTATCTTCCATCTACGGTAGGAAAGGTTGCGACAAGCAGAAAGTATTTATGCAAACATCACTAAAGTAACTTATGTCAACCAACCTATTAGGAAATAATTGTTAGTAATACTATATTATTAAATTAATAATTATTTCCCAATAAGTTGACATTAGTTACTTTCAACCAATATTTGCAATAAAGAACCTTATGCTAACGTAGATAGGGTTTGATCTTTAGTCATATATGTTGCCACTAACGTGGTGGACTGATTGGAATTGACCAAGCGAAGCGAGCTTATGCTTTAACTTGACCATTTGGCATTTCTTCTGTCTGTTTGTCCGATCTTGAGTGCACGATAAGTGTCAAATTCTTGAAAATGTTTAACCAAATTTGGCTTCTTTTCAATGAGGCCGAACAACGTATGAACAGTGTTTTTAGATCTATACATTCGTTCCAAGATGGGGGCCACTCAAAAAGTTATGTGTCTGTTTGATGTATGTACTGTGCATAGCTTTCCAATCTGGCTATCCGTTCCAATATGTTGGCCGCTCAAAATGTTTTTTCATTTAATAGCTAAACTCAAATGATTTGAATTAGTTTGTAATTCTCAGCAATCTACCGAGTACCTAAGGCGTATTAAAATAAATTGACAAATTTTGTTGCGTGACTGACGTCTCGAACCATGGGGACAATAATGCACGTACTATTGAATATAGTTTTAGAGTAATTTGTTTTCTGAATAACTTGACCCCCAAGAAAAAATATATATTCCAACTAGAACTCCAAAGAGAAAGTTTAAGACTGTAATTACAATAAAAACAAGAAGGGAGCGAGGTATATTGTTCACAGAACTAATGTAAGTTGTAACGAGGTTAAGGCATATCACTGTTAGATTATTCAGAAGACAGATAGATATACTACCTCACTCCAACGTAGTATTAAAAAAATAGCAATAAAAATAGAGAAAACTGAATGTGAATAACGAATGAACCAATGAACGAAAAAACTTTAAACGAACGAACAAGAAATAATAAAGGCTAGTCTACCTAATATATCATTAAAAAGTAGCCACCAAATAGATTATAATAAATAATGGTTAGCAATTAACATAGAATGCGCCCTAAAATAAATGGAAAATAATATTTCCCTTTAAAATTAAATAGATAATTAGTATTTAAAATTAAGAAACTAAAAAACTGTAGGCAAATATCATTAACTAAAATATGTAAAATAAACAAATTAAATTATTTAATTTTTACCGAAAAAAAGGGAGGGGGGGGGGGCATCGCAGCACTTTTAGAAGAGGGGCAACAAATCCTCAAACTGCCAGCGGCTGGAATTACAAAACACGGCAGAAGGTTTACCGCTACCGCGTGTATAAATTGACTCATTTAACTCAATGCAATTAGACAACGTGGCGGCCTAACAACCGAGACCGCAACTGCGTGCATAAAAGAGCCCTTATACTATCCATTGTTTCATATCTAGGAGTTGTCTAACTCTCACGGTATCCTTGTTTCATATCTAGGAGTTGTCTAACTCTCACGGTATCCTTGTTTCATATCTAGGAGTTGTCTAACTCTCACGGTATCCTTGTTTTATATCTAGGAGTTGTCTAACTCTCACGGTATCCTTGTTTCATATCTAGAAATTGTCTAACTCTCACGGTATCCTTGTTTTATATCTAGGAGTTGTCTACCTCTCATAATATCCCTTGTTTCATGTATTGGAGCTGTCTAACTCTAAAAGTATCCTTGTTTCGTATCTTGGAGTCGGCTAGCTCTCATAGTATCCTTTGTTTGGTATTTGGAGTTGTCTCTCACAGCATCCTTTGTTTCGTACCTTGCAATTTTCTCCCTCTCATCGTATCGCCTGTATCCTCTAGATCCACCCCGAACCACGGCCGTGCCTGAAATGATGTCGGGGGCAGATAGAGCATGAAAGACTGGCGTTGTTTAGCAGAAGACTGGGCCTGCCCCTGTAAGTAGGCTACCAAACAAACTTGCTCGTAGCTGAATCAGGACAATCTGGTGAACGCAGAGTTGAGGGCTTTGATAAATCTCAGCGAACGAAACCCTAAGTAGAAGAATGCCAACTTTGTAAAGTGTACACAAATTATTTGCTTGGACTTAGTGTGTTTTACTTTTAATACCCTTGGCCTCGTAATGTTCGTCTTTAGAGTAAGAATGGTCTAATAAGATTGATGTTTTTTCTTGGAAAGTTTGTGGGGTTTCAATTTTGGCGTAAATCCGTCGATTGGTTCAAAAGTTTGACAAGCACAAACTTATTGCATAAATTTATGCTTTAGACTACTAAAAATAATATGAAATCCCGTTACGGTTGGTAGCAGCTCTTGTTGCGTCTACAGTGTTGCCAAGTGAGTCGATGTGTGACAGTGTTGCCAGGTTGGTGGAGTGTGACGGACAGACACGTGTGTCTTGCCCATTGTTACATTGTCTGGCTTCATGTGGAGTTATTTAGCACACACGTGGTCGAGATCAAAGGTCAATACAAAAAGGTCCCTGCTCAACTTAGCTAAATATACTTTTAAGAAGACCAAGGTGCGATTTATCCAAAACCGGAAATCTAAAAAGTCAAGTGGACACTAAATTGTTTTTATTTTATATACGAAGCTTAGACATGAATGTAAATAATACAATCCTGTATGTTCCCATTTTTGTATGTCTGTCCCTGGGCACAAAGCTGAAATGGTTTTATAGATTTTGTCCAAACTTGATATTTAGATTTTATGGGGGATTTTTTTTATTTTGACCCTAGACCTCAAATTAAGGATAGTCTACTAATTAGTGATTTTTTTAATTCCAAATTTTTCCAAAATGGCTATAACAATTTTGTTTGAAATGGATATCTATGGAGTGTTTTAACTGACCAATAAAAGAGTATACTTCTTGGGGGGAAAGGGGGGTAGCGAAAATGGCTTTAACAATTTTGTTTTAAATGGCTATCTGGAGAGAGTTTGACATAACAAATAAAACTGTATAGTTTGTTTCGAGGAAAAATTTGTTTAAGTGTTCTTTACTAACAAATGTTTTTTTTTTAATATTTTAAAAATAGCAATAACAATGTGTCTCAAAATAGGTATATGCCAAGTTTTTTACATTATAAATAATTATATATATATATTTGTTTTTCTTTATCAAAATAATCTAAATCGTCTACTATTGAATGATTTTAGAATAATATTTAATATGCTAAAATTGGTATTATAGTATATTTTATACAGTAAATAATAATGTATGTTGATTTTTCTAAAATTAATTAATTTAATGGTAGTTTAATTTGACAGTCAAATAAAGACATTTCCAGCTTTATCAATGAAACACAAAAGTCTTAGTAAGGATGACCAATTATTGTCGGGAGAAGGATGAAGCGGAAAAGGTTGGGGTTATTTGTCTCTTGGATATGTTTTGAGTTTCATAGGAAGCCCGTTATGTGAAAGCTAGACATTCATGTTGCCACAATGACGTAAATAAAACAATATAGGCTACTTAGTCCGTTCCCTGATAATGCAAAGAGAAGTTACTCAGTAATTGATAAGGAAGTATTGTTGAATGCTTTTGATAACTTTTATAAATTAATAACAGTGTCAAATGTCATTGAATGTCAATCAATGCTGGTGGTTGAAATTGGGCTTCCAATAAAAATCAACACGCTCTTCAGACAACCCTGTCTACAGTCAGATTCAGATAGGAAGAAACCTTCGTGACAGTTATAAAAGTTTCATAGAATTATTCATACGTCAAATCATGTTATCTGCAGCTGTCACATTTGATAGATATGATTAATACCCATATAATAACACTAATAAAACAGTGAAATGTTATCAATTTTTACCGCAAAAAGCCTAGTTTTGTGTTTTCAAACTGCTGCAAAGTGCAAGCAGTTTGGGGTTGGTATCTGGGCCATCCTCCCCACCTTATCCTATCCCCAATATCTGCCTACTCATTTGAGACGTGTTCTCGGAGCTACCGTTCAAATAGTTTACAGTTGAAAGGTGATGCTGTTTCCTACCCGCTTCCACAGATCTACCAACACTCACTAATACTTTATATTTCCGTTAGTGCTACGTTATTTCTGCTCTGTAAACAAAAATATTTCGTTGTGCTACATTCTTGTGGAAGTAATAAGCCAAAATCATTGGCCGGGGCCGAGTTGATGCCAACCTGGCCCCGCCCACCATCTTACGCTTCAGTACTAATGACAAAACCTAATGCAAATGTTAGTGCTACGTTAATACTGATTAATAAATAAAACAATTTTGTAAGTGCTACATTTTTGTGGAAGTTATAAACCAAAATCAATGGGCGGGGCTAAGTTAACTTCAGCCTGGCCCCGCCCACCATTTTCCGGTGCAGCACTTTGACAAAACCTAATGCAATCTTTTTCTTAGTACCGCGTCTTATTACCCGTTCGGCCTGTACGCCTAAGTACTAATTACGCTGTGTTAGATAAGAGGAAGATTTAATTTAGAGGAAGTGCTCTAGCTTTTGCGTGGAATGAGGATGGAAAACCATTTAGGAAAAACTACCCTCAGTGCACCTGACCAGGATCAAACCCCGATCTCCCTGTCATGAGCAACCCGTCTATTGCGGGAGTAACTCCTTAGACCATGCGACCACCGAAGCAGGTAATGCAATTGTTAATGCATTTCTCGTTAGTGCTACATTAACATAACAATTTTGTCAGTGTTCCATTTATTTGGGAGTTACATCACATGTTAAGTTGACCTCAACTTGTTGATAGTTCTCTTATTAAAGGATTAAGAACTGGCATCAGTGGATAAAGATGTTTGTTTCATCTCTTTTGGGCGGCTGGTGAATTTGAGTTGCTCTTCGGATCCCAGTCCAGTATTCTATTTCTATTAATTGGTTTCCAAGTCTCCTTCCACTAACGTGTGGTTGGTTACACTTACTTTTCTATTGTCCTACTAATCTCTATCCTATTCATATTAATAAAGTGAGTACAGGGTACTTGACCTTTCGTCTGTTGCCGAACTACTTGACAGAAGTGTCAAAGTTAGCATACAGTGTCAATTATAATAATAATTTAAATAAATGGTGTCCTGCTGTGTCGGTGCATCGCCATACCTCCTGGTGATAGTGACATGAGCGCGGCAGTCTCTATAGTAGGGATATACTGGTTTCTAGGAATAGTGCAAGCGCTCACGGTAACACTGTTCAAAAAATAATATTACTCTTCATAAATAATTATAATAAAGTTTTTCTAAACAATTCTATGAAATCATTTATACAGGATTTATAATAGAGTATGAGTTGTATTAAATCTGAGTCCTCCTTTTGGTGTAATAAAAGTTTCCCTATGAAATAATGACATTCACTCTTGATGTGAAAAATTAATTAACACGGGTTAGAAGGGGGGAGGTTTCAGTCTAAATGTCAACTTGGTGTTAAACGAGGGGGTACCGGGTCCAAAAAGGTATTTAAAAAAGTTAAGTGGTTTATAAGAGAACCTGGTTGAACCTAGTTGAAAAATTGTCCACCCTTCAATAACTATACTTCCAAATGTATCCTGGGAATACCAGGGCAGATTCAGGGGCCTGGGATGGTGGAATATTGGGTGGTGGGTTCCTCTCACACTAAATAGGCCTAATTAGTTTTCTTTATGTGCTTTATTAATTTTTATTAACATTATATTTTAACTACGCACACTCTGTTTACCCTAAAGGGTTGCAAGCAGTCTTACCCTTACCAATTATAATGTGGCCTTATCTTATAATCTGGACCATAGTGTAACCCATCTTATTAATATTTATACCTTCCAGCTTAAACAGAGTGTACTTGAATAAAATATGTTTCATTATTGTTATTGTTGTTATTATTATTGCTGTTGTCTTTGTTATTGTTGTTTTTGTTATTGTTATTGTTGTTATTACTATTATTAGGTCATAGCTCTCACTACTGTTGGTCAGAACTACAATAAATGAAATTGATATTGAATTGAAATTATTTCTAGCCCCACGTCTTACGACCTGTTCAGGTTATACGTATACATAATAATTAACCTAATGGAGTAGGAATGAGGGAAAAAGCATTTTAGAGGTAATGTATTTTCATTCGCGTGGAAGAAGAGTGGGAAACCAGAAAACCACCCTCAGTAGACCCAAGTGCGATTCGAACCCTGATCTTGTCATCAGCAGGCCAGTCTAACTTTTAGAGCATTCAGCCTCTGAAGCGGGTGATTCATTATTCTGATCTTCCCAATGCTCGCTATCTTTAAAACAGCTGGGTTCGAGAAATCGGTAAAAGAAAAAAAAAGTGTATTTTATTCACGTATGTTGGGAGAGATGTTTCTGGGGCAAAGTGCTCTTCTTGAAACGCCTGTCTTTGCCGCGCTTCCTTATCTCACCCATCAATATGTGGAGCATTTATAGGTCACAGGTCAGCACCACTTCATGACACAGCTTGAGAATATAACACTAGGAGCGTGCTAGAACGTACGTACGTCTATTGCGGTGGGTTACAATATCTTGCTGAGTTCAAAACCAATTCTCATCTTTGATACTATCGCGACCCGTTGATAACCACCTACAAGCGTTCAAATCCTATTTTTAAAATTATTATTTTCACAGGACTTTACTACCCGTAAAGGTTATCTGCATTTAATTACACTTGTGGAATAGGAATAATTTATAGGAAATATACCTTTATTTGCGTGGAGGGAGAAGGGAGAAACCACTTAGGGAAAATCAACCCCAGTACATCCAGCCGGAATTTGAATCCTGACCTCCCCATCAACGACAAACCAAACGAGCATGACGTTAAGCTTGTGCGCTTGATTTTATTATAAATGGCTTAAATAATAATTATACAAATACGATTAAGATATCTCAAAATAAAATCAAAGATCCCAGTGGATATTTCGGAAGTTATGCTAGCATCACCACTCGCCTGAACACGACTGATCAGCAAACTTAGTCAGCAAGCAACTAACTGTTAGAGTTGAGTAACTAAAACTGGGTGGGGACAAGGGGGGAGGGGGGGGGCGGAGTGAAATTGCCCACCCCTTGAAAAAAAAATTCCTCTGCTAGAATAAGTTTGCCTCCCCTTTTTCTGATATCAAATATGAAGCTAAAAGATTACCTTAAATCAAACTATGATTTCTAGATGCATTCACTTTTCTAAAATTTCCTGCAGAAGACCACTTCAAATAGCTTTTAGAGACATCTAATTTTCGAGAAAAATTCGGGCGAAGATCAATCTAAATAGTTTCTATCCAGCATCCAAGTATCAAACAATTTCTGGGGAAAGAGTTATCCACACAGATTTTAGGAAATCCATATGTTGAAAAAAATCTGGGTGAGGACTATTTTGAATAGCTTCTAGAGGCATCCAAATTTCAAAAAGCTTTCCGAAGAAGGACTACCTACTCCAAATAGCTTTTAAAAGAATATAATCTCCGAAAATTCGGGGAAGTACAAATTAATGACAGAGAAAGTAGGAAGTGGGGTGTAGGTGGAGGGTGGGTAATTGTCCCTCCTGGACTAAATTAGCCCCCCTCTAGATGTATTTCACACCTTCGGATATTCTCAAATATGAAGCTGAGATAATTATATCAAACTGCAAATAACTGACTCCAAATAGCTTTCAGGGACATACAATTTTTTTTAAACATTTATCGGGGGGGGGGGGGGAGTGAAGGAAAGTACCTAAAAACTTTTTTGGGGGGCTTTTAACAGAAACTTAACAATTTTTATAATTTTAACCGCTTACGTTTATATTTTAATTTTGCACCCTCCAACATTCAGTATAATCACTTTAAAAAATAAATATAATGTTACAACCTCAAAAGGCACTGCAACTCTACCAGAAACATGCCGTGCCCCCCCTCCTCCCCCCCCCCAAATAGGCTCGCGAACCCCAGGCTGGAAACCATTGACATACTGACTTATAGATGACAAGTTCAGTTCCCAGCACGATATTTGAGAAATGTATCATCGTGAAACTTTTTCAGTTTTTTTTAACAAAGTGGTTGATTAGCTGTCTTGGGCGTGGTCGTTGTGCCCGTCACAGGATCAATCTGTCTGTCTGAAGGTATTGCGCGATGTTGCCACATTTTCCCCAGAGCATAGGAGCTACACCTTAGCTCAGCGACCGGACGCTATTATATCTTCTTATAAGACTTGTGCGGCAAGGGCTGAATGTTCGCACGTACGCGACACGTGAGATGTGGCATGGACACGTGTGCACCGGAAAAAACAGATAATTGAGGAAAGGAGTGGTTTGTTCTACAGTGATCCAGACTCGGCCGTGACCAGATCAACTAATATAAAAAATAATACGAAATGAGAGATAGTATTTAAATTGGTTTTAATTGTTTAATTAGTCCGGCAACTTAGTTCAATCGGTAGCGTGTCTTTCTACTGATCTAAGGTTCCCGGGTTCGATTACTGGCATGGCCGAAAAATTGATCATCGGTGAAAGGTGGTTTTCCCCTTTCCCAGTGATGAATTAACGGCCAAGGGCTGGAAGTTGTGTCTGTTTTAGATTTAAGTTGTGTGCTGATATAATCAGTTGGTTCAGAGAGTGCGTTCGATACCTCAAAGATACAGAAAATGTATATTTTTTTTAAATTTCAGTTTATCTACATGTAATTAATCACTGTGGTTTTCTCATACCCTCAATACGCTAATTCTGGTGCACATCCTCTAGATAAATGCCCTCGTGCCTATCCTAAGCTATTAATATCCTTTGAGTTAAACATAATTAGTTAAATACATACTGGTATTTGAATGCAGGGATAATCTACTCGAGTGGGCAGTTTGTTTCAGGGCGCGGTCACGTGTATGTTGTGTTGTTTAGTTTTATCTTAATGAAACTACAGCTCAACGAGTTTAAGATGGAGTGGAAGGGAACGGGAAACAAGGTCGCTATTTTTGCAGGGTTTTTAAAATATCCAAAAACCCTTTCAACCAAGGCCGTAGCCAGGGAGGGGTTTTGGGGGTTCAAACCCCCCGCGAAATTTTATGAACAAAATATATATGGTTTTATTTATGGTTCAAACAATATCGAAATTAAGATACAAGTACAAATTAGGGGGCTGTGTTACCACAAAAAGCACTTCAGAGAGCTTCTAGAGGTGTCAAATATTTAGAAATTTTCATATCCTTCGGCATTTTGGGGGTTATTTTACCATAAAAAAACTTCACAGAGCTTCAAATCATGTATAATATTTTGAAATTTTCCAAGCCTTCGGCAGTTAGTGAGTTATTTTACTGTGAAAAAAACCACTTCAGAGAGCTTCTAGAACTGTTTATCATTTTTAAAAAATTCTAGCTTCCAGCAATTGGGGGATGTGCCCACCAAACCCCCCCTGAAATTATTGGCTGGCTACGGCCTTGCTTTCAACTTGTATATAATAAAATAGTGCCTCAGTAAATACATTTTAATTTAATTTTCCACGCTATAGTAATCCCAAAAGTTCTTGAATATTCGTCATGATCCCAGTGGCATTTTAACGGAAACTTTTTGAATAAAAAGAAAAAAGTCCTGTTCAAATTTCGCGACACCCACGCATGACAAATATTCCAGAACCGTTGAGATTATTAGAAGCAGAGAATTATACTAAGCATATCTACTGAAGAGAGATTTAATTTATTTTGGCCGAAAAAGTTAGTTGTAATAAAAACTGTCAAAATATTGACCTTAACCCACGCCCCCTTCCCCCCAATCTTAATGTTAGGATGTCGAATAGCTCGATTGTACGCTGTTTGTTCCAAAAGTAGTTTCTTGCTACATACAGTCCTTGATGCACCAACGTCCGAAGATACTCTAGAGCAGGGGTTCCCGAACTTTTTAGACCGAAGGAGACCTTGCACCCCAAAAAATATACATGCTGGAGCCCTCACATAATTTTTTACGCTAATATTGGGAACATTCATGTAAAGGCAGTTAAATTTTACAATTACAAAAGTATAAAACAAATGGAAAACAACACAGGTTCTGGCTGTGCCTTTGGAAAATGTCCTTTATTCAGATTTTTTAAAAAAAATTGGCAAACCTAATTACTGATGCTAGTTTATAGCGGGGAAAATCAATAAAATAAATTATAAAATTGCCTCGCGGAGCCTGGTATGACTATGGCGAAGCCCAGTTTGAAAAACGTTGCTCTATAGACAGGTGTGGACTGGGCCGCCCGGCGGGACACATACCGGTGTGCCGGTTTGGATTTGGGCTGCCGCTACTAATTTAAACTGAAGTAAAACAATCCATTCAAGCATAAATCATTGTTTTTATTAAATTTCAATCAAGTATATCAGGGTGCCCAAAATACATTATTTGTAAAGATATGCGATGGCGTTAAATATAAAAACACCCCGTTAATTTTTTCTAGGTGATGTTTATAAACAATTTCTTGAGCCAAACCTAAAATCATTTGTTTAGGTAATACTGATTGTTACTAATTTGTAATTTACACAAATAGCGGGTGGAGGATCATTTTAGAAATTTAAATATTTCTAAATTATTCTCTCAGTTATTGTCTAGCAATTTAGAAGCATTTTTGCACATGTCAGCATAATGAACAGGCTAATGTTTTAATTGAACTGAATAGTGACGTAATCATCGATAATGTGTCTGAAATGGCCTTGGAATTAAATTTACAACTAATAAAATTATCTCTCACTTCTGAGACATTACTTCAGCGGTGGTGCCGAACCGCTTAGAGCCTGTCAGTCCACAAATGAACGTTTTATGGGTAGTGAATTTTCAATCGGGAAAATTTCCGCAGTGGCGGCTCGTGGCCTTTTAAGTAGGTGAAGGAACAGGATCGGGAGAGGCGGCACTCTTTTCATGGTCAGACTTGGCACGCCTCAAGTGCGGCGCTATACTAAATACAAGACGACACCTACCTGAACCCATTTAGAGCCTATTACAGTGGTTTACAAACCTGGGGACCACAGCCCTATTTGGGGTCACAGCGTGTTTTGGGTGGGGTCGCAATGCTTGGTGAGATTTTAGCTTTATATTCACTTTTTTAGCTGGTTTTAATGATTACAGGAAAGTGATAAATTCAAATAGAAATATAAGTGATTAAAATGTTTTTTTAAAAAACCTATCAAGTTACTGCTTATACTCTGATTTTGGTTGAAAGAACAGTAGAGATAATTTCAAACATATTTATTTACGGCCAACAGTGATAATATTTTACTATATTATTTGTGTTAATATATAGGTAGGCCCTATTGAAAATATCTACCAAAAGTGACAACTATGGATAACATGACTTGATCTATGAATATATTAAAATGGTTTTAGTAACTTTAGTGACTAACTTCTACTGTCAAAATGACACTATAGGTACTATTTGGCTACACTACTCTGAGAGTTTCGTGCTGATGAGTTTACTGCCAAGGCAGCCTTATGACGCTGTTAGTATAGCATCCAAATATCCCCCCTCGTGCTTGTTGAGTCTCATTCACGACTCCTTAGTCACGTTCATAGAATAATTATTATATAAGAAACTTGTGATAATTAAAACAAGCATAGGTGGGCACGCGGGCTTAACGTTACGTCCGTTTAGTTTGGTTTCGTTTGTCGGTGACGGGGAAGTCAGGCAGGATTTAAATTCTGGCCGGTGGCGTATGCAAGTCCTGCGCCGCATACCCATGATTATATGGACTAGTTTCTAAATTCTATGTTGTCTATGCAAACTGTGTAAATAGTAATGTTTAAATTGGGAATCAATATACATGTATAATGTAACTATATATTATTAATTTGTAAACTAATATTTGTTCATACTCCAATAATATTGTGTTTTAAGTAATTATTCTTCCAAAAGGGTTTAACTACACAGCTTATGAAGTCCAGGACCTGCTGCTTGAAAACAGCAGGCAAAGCTAGAGAAGTTCTAATGACCTTAACCAATGTCTATGGGGCTACAACACTCCCCTTTGCCCCTCACTTCCAAACATTGGCCAATGAGCTAGGGTGTTTACAACCCAGGGCCTGCTGAATACTTATAGCTAGTAAAACAGTGTGCCAAATGTTGAGCAAATATTCAAGAATCAAGATTACAATGATTATTTACTAAGCTAGTATAGCTAAAGTAAAATAAAATAAAATAAATGCAAATAATATTTGTAAAATATAATCGTATAAATAACAAGCTTTAAATTATGCACTAATTAAATACATATTTGATTGTGTTTATGAATTCTAGGCACATGTATCATCATGTATTTGGCAAGCATATTTACCACCATTTTAGAGTATACACTGTTTAAGTATGGAGAGGGGGGGGGGGGAAGAGGATAATTTAACTATAGTAGCTAGACAGTGTTTTTGTTTTTAGTATGAAGTATTTATGGAGTTGCAACCTTGTTATTATTATTATTATTATTATTATTATTTAGCACCGCGTCTTACTACCCGTTCGGGTTATACGCTTAAGTACTAATTACGCTAATGGATTAGGAATTGGGAAGGTTGAATTTAGAGGAAGTGAACCCGCATTTGCGTGGAAGGAGAGTGGAAAACCATTTAGGAAAAACCTCCCCCAGTTCACCCGACCGAGATTCGAACCTCGATCTCCCCGTCCTCGGCAGTCGGGCTCTACACGACTAGTGCGTTAGCCAACTACGCCGCCGAGGCGGGTTGCAACCTTGTTCTTTTAGTTGTTGATTATAAGTTTGCAAAGGAATCCCAAAAGTTAGGAGTGTAATTTCACAATTTCAAAATGATTCATCAGAAAATTATTGAATAAAATTTATTTTCAGATGTAAATGTCTTATCAATAAACCAATGACGTAGCGATAGAGTAATTTGCCTATTCGGAAAAAATTCCCCTTTGTTAATGCTATCACAGTTTAAAGATCTGAAGAGCTTCTGGAGCATAATTAGGATTTAATCAATAATTTTAGGCTTTTAATTATCATTTCAACGTGAGTTGGACAATCCACCTTATTTCTCCCACCAAGCTCTGATGGACGCTTGATTCATGTACTACTTCATTTTACTCTTTTTATGTTGTTTTTTTCACTTTACGTATTGCTACCTGTGAGTCCGACATCTTAGCTTAGTCGGTAGTTTGCCTTCCTACTGAGCTAAGGGTTCCGGGTTTGATTTCCGGCATGGCCGAGAAAAATATCATTGGTAAAATTTGGATTTCCCCTCTCACGGTGATGAATTAACGTCTGGGGGGCTGGGTGTTGTGTTTGTTCTAAATTTAAATTAGTTTATAAGGCGTGTGCTGATATAATCACTCGGCCCAAAAAGTGCACGCTAAATACCTCAAATAAATTAAAATGCTACATATGTGTACTTTTAATTACACTCGACCAATTGAATAGGGTATGTCACTCTTATTCAGTCAGGAGTGTGCTCATAACACTCTTGGGGATGATAATCATCGGTAGTTTCACATTTTGGTGTGTTTTGTGCATAGTTTTGGTGTACATTATGAAGTCAGATTTGTAGTAGGCTGTAAAGGTGGATATTCAAACAAATATATAAATAATTCAAAAAAGAGAGACGAGGGGGGTTGGGAGGCGCGAAATTTCCCAAGATAGCATAATAGTACGAAAAAATTATAAATGTTTGAGAACCATCGCTCTATACTAGAGGTATTCATGTTTAAAATTTCCAGGGGAAGCATCTTTTGACCTTCTTGGCCGACGGAGTTTAAGAGTATTTGTCCTCCGAATCCTCCTTACTTTTAGAGTACAGCATACCTATTAATTTTCTCAGAATACGCCAGTGATGCTGGCCAGGTGTATTGGGGTAGTTTCTCCATGCAAATAAGGGTACATTTTTTGTCAATTCTACTTGACTCACTTGTGTAATTAAATGTGGAGATCCCCGATGGGTAGGCCTAATAAGACACAATGTAGATAAACTATCTAAAACTAGGATTTATTTATTTTAGCACCTCGTCTTACTACCTGCTCAGGTAGTTTGTAAGTTATCAAGGACTCACAGTCTCTGAGGGAATATGTCAAACCCTGCAAAAGGCCTAATACATAAAATACATAAAGCCATCAAATGGTAGGCTAGGGTACAAGTGGAGGGGCATAATTTGTTGGCAAATACTCAAGCAAACCTTAAAACTATTATAATTATCTTATTGATTATTGATAGACTGAAAAAAACCAACAAATATGGTCCACTAGAGATGAAAATAATGTCGGGAAAATTCTCAGATCATCGAATCATGTAGCCGTTAAGATTTTGATTATAATAAAATTAAGTACTTAATAACTGAAATAATATCTGAATTACATCAAACCTAATGTCAGTGATACATTCAACCACCAAGCGCTGTAGTCGATTAATAAGTGGAAAAAAAAAGTTGGAATCGCTGTAAGCTTTATTGAAACTAATTTGATGCGTTGAATGTATATATATATAAATAACATACATACATTCAACGTTTGATGTTTCTGGTGTTGCGTCTTCGAGGAGAAATTAAGCTGAAGTGAAAACTTTTAAAACTAGAAATATCTCGATTGTGTTCGTTTCAATTGAAAAGCTGGAAATGTGTTCCATAATATTTTACATCTCACTCATTTCTCTCCAACTGGTGGCTTCAGGGGAACAGTTCGCTGTAACGGGTGGCTTCACGGGCCAGCTCAATGTAACGGATGGCGTCAATAGGCCAGTTCGCTTTAACGGGCTGCTTTCAGAAGATATTACTTTATCGTATGTACAGTCACACCACAAAAAGCGGTCACTTTTAAATAACGTAATACCTGATTCAGTGGCCGAACGGTATAGGGCGTCACTATCGTGTTAGACTGGCCTGCTGATGACGGGGAGATTGGGGTTCGAATCCGGTCGGGTCTAATGAAGGTGGTTTTCCCTAGATTGTTTCCCAATCTCCTTCCACGCAAATGCGGGTAGATTACTTCTAAAACGCTTCCCTCCTCATCCTACCTCATTAGAGTAAGTATACCTATATTAGTTTTACCTGAACAGGTGATACGGTGATAAAAGTTAAACAAATTGACACCGAATTATTAAAATATAAGTTAGGTTTCCAAGTCCGACGCAGTTCAGTAATTAGCCAAGCTATATAATGGAGTTTTATGAGTATTTAACACAAAAGATGCTAATAGCGCTAGAAACAGGACAACCTTTATAACCTAAGCTGCTTTTAATGCAGCTTTCCCGCGACACAGGACTGCAAAAGCCGTCCTTTGTAGGTTATTTATAATACCATTTCCGCCCGGTTGATAAAAATAGTAGGGAAAAATCGTTCGTGCTGCCATTGCCTTGTGTTGAGAATTAAGATGTATCCGCGCGTCATCTATTGGCGTATTGTCACTTACATTGAAAAAAGGAAAGAAAATTGGATGTTCATCCATCACTTTGCAGATTTGAAGATGAGCATTTCGTAACCTCTAAAATTAAAGATGACAGAAACATTTTTAAAACTATTTGAATGGAAAAACTCATAACACACTTCTTTCTATCAGTGACTTTTCTTTATATTTCTGGTGTTGTACTTTTCCGATGGTTAATTTCAAATTACTTTATTTCTTGATTTCATCTTTAAAACGTCAGTATACAAATATTATTTTTAATAAATGATAAAATATCAATTAGTCAAATGACAAAATAATCCATTGTAACTCCAGGCAACTGACAAATATTATTTATAGCAGGTTGCACTCTGATGTCTAGACAGTGGGCGCAGAAAAGCGCGCGTTCGCATAAATGGAGCCATAAGGCGCCATGTACTTAGACTATTTCGGGCGGCTTTGCTGCTGGCGTTTTGTAAGACACGACGCATGTTTTACAAAACGCGACGCAAGTTTTCGGACGCAGAGCATAAAGACTCATTTGTTTCCAGTGACTTAGAAAACGCGACGGCTTTTGCCGCCGCGTGTTCGCGCGGCATCAATAACGCCGCAAAAGGGCTCTAAAACTTCCCAAAACGGCTTAAAAAATATCAAAGCCACAATTCCTCTCGAATTTATTTAACTACTTAACCTAACCCCCAAGGTTTAATACGTAGAAAAATACAGTAGCCCCTGGCTTCTTTGGTGCTGACTGACAGTTCACAGCTGACTTCTGACAGTCAACATTTAGGTATATACCTAAATTTTGACTGTCAGAAGTGACAACTGATAAATACATGTTTATTGCAGATCATATGGTTCAGCGTAGGGATACATAATTTGGTCTGGTAGCTTTTCAAAGCCGTCACAAGTCAGCTGTGAGCTGTCAGTCAGCATTTTATACCTGAATTCGATTTTTAAAAGCTATTTGTAGAAACGTTAGGAACTTGCCAATAGCTATGCGGATCAAAAAAACTAGGCCTAGGTATATATATATATTTTAGAATCAAAACTAACCTTTCGAGTACCTACCTCGGTGGCCGCATGGTCTAAGACCAAAGGCACTACTCTCGCAATACAGGGAGATCGTGGTTCAATCCCGTTTAGAGTGTACTGAGGAAGTTTTTCCCTAAATCGTTTCCCACGCTCTCTACTCAAATGCGGGTACACTTCCACTAAATCCAACCTTCCTCATTATTTTTCGTTCTCCTCATTCCTTTTCCTCGTAATTAGTACATAATAGTATAACCCGAATGGGTATAAGACGCGTTGCCTAAATACAATAAAAAAGTAATCAAGTGTACTTCATAAAATTGTGCTGTGACTGTACGTGGTCTCGTCGCGGTATCGTTGGAAAACAGCCCCTCATTACCGTGAGCCGCTGTGGGCCCACAGACCACTGTTTAGCCAACTGCATCTAGACATGAAGTGTGTGTGTGTGTGTGTGTGTGTGTGTGTGTGTGTGTGTGTGTGTGTGTGTGTGTGTGTGTGTGTGTGTGTGTGTGTGTATGTGTAGAATAAGGGGCCCGCATCCTGCGTTTAAAGGTCACCGTGAATTCAATTTTGTTCCTCCACACGAGCTAACGGTTGCGTTGTCTCTCAAACCGTCAATTACAAACACCTTTCTTCCGCTCCCACTGTTGAATAAATATACACAACACAATGTATAGCATTAAAGGGTCTTGAAAAATAATAAATTTAACCCTAATAATAATTGAACATAAATTTACAATTGAATAAATAGCTCATGCGAGTTGTGGTTTTAGGAAATAGTAGGGTAATATTTTGTCTGTAACTGACTATACAAATATGTTTCTAACCGCAAACAAAAGCAACACAATTTTCAATATATTAATCTTAATAATGTATTACGGGTGGTTTGTACAAATTAAAGTATTATACCTTTTTCTACTAATTGTTGTAAATCTTCTGATATATTATAAAGGCCTATCGGTATGTAAGAATGAATCTATTTTTAATATTCAACTATTAAATTGCAAACAACTCACCTCAGCGAATTTAAATCCACAGGTAGGTATTTCTCAACTCACAGCCGCACCTGTAATCTAAT
Organism: Timema podura; assembly: GCA_033556935.1. NCBI lineage: Eukaryota > Metazoa > Arthropoda > Insecta > Phasmatodea > Timematidae > Timema > Timema podura. The sequence continues at coordinate 113,188,978 of JAVRXN010000009.1, forward strand.
AGTTTGGGAGTTAAAAACCTCTCAAGTGATTCACACAAAACACAAGGAAAAAATCCAATCTTTTTTCGTAGATTCTAATTTAGCACAATTAATTTTATTTACACTTCGTTCTGCGAATAACTATAAATTTGAAAAATAGGTCGTTTGAAAATTAACTTCGTCTTCGAAACACTCGGGACTAAGCACCCGAAGAAACCTCGTTCGACACTAGCGGACTCTTACGACTGACCGAATCAACTAAATAAAAAAAAACTGAATAAGTAAGAGGGGGAGAAGCGCGAAAGAACAAAGTTGTCGGTAAAGGGGAAGGGAGGAAGCGCCATCCTAACGTCACGTGTCTATTAAAAAAAAAAGTTCCATGGTTTGCGATTGGTCTGCGATGGCCGCTTCCTGCAACTTCCAGCAATACAGGTGAATGATCTGTTTACATCGGGCAGGTGCGTTCTATCCAGTCATCAGAGGACACACGGCACAAGTTAGAGTACACATGAAATGACACACTGCCTTTTTCTAATCAAAGTACAGGCGTAATCAACGAACATAATTATCAGGGTTTGATCCCCTACCGGATGACCTTAGGCGCTACTGCATTGTTGCCAACAATTATTATTGAAGTTAGCTTTGTTTTCTTGAAGTAATCAATCTCATCTGTTTTAATTGTATGTTTCTAAGTTCAATGTGTGTCTATAAAACTCTACATTATGCCCGTCTACGAATCTTTGACTAGATTTGCATGCCTCCATCCGCTCCCTTTATCAGAGCTGATCTCATACCTTGTAGCAAGATTCGTGTATAGCGCACAATGCACTATTCATAAAAAAGAATACAACGGTCTATATTCAAACATTGTGTATAAATTCACGTAAATCGATTTGTATTTTACTAACATAAAATAGCCTAGCCTCATTGCACTACTTGAAAACGTACATAAAAATACTTCACTAAAGGGTTCACTCGAAAAACTACGCTAATTATATTATTATTATTATTATTATTATTATTATTAGTATTATTATTATTATTATTATTATTATTATTATTATTATTAGCACCGCGTCTTACTACCCGTTCGGGTTATACGCACTAACGCTAATGTGTAATGGTAGGGTGATTGTGAGATGAAATGGAGGACCTACAGTTTAACGTGGGATCCGAACCACGGTGGAGGCCTGGCATTCCTCACATTCACAAGTTGTGATTAATACACGTCTTGTTAGAGGTGAAGGAAGGGTTTGGCAATCAGATAAATCTGTGCCGGGACCGAGGATTGAACCCCGGACCCTCAGCACAGAAGTCTGACACCTTACACCTAGACACCTTACCCCCTAATTAAACTGTATCTTTTTCAACTTGAAACAAGCCTAATTTAAGTTTTGCCCGTACTAATCATCATTGTCAGAAATGGCAGTTTCCATCCATTGACCAGGTCTGTTGGGAATTAAATCAAAATTGATTTTATTATTGTTATGAATATTAAGGTAGATCTATTTCTCAGTAACAAAAGAATCAAAAATGTAATATTTCCCCTTATTTTTAATTAAATTATTATTATTATTATTAATATTATTATTAGCACCGCGTCTTACTAACCGTTCTGATTATACGCACTTAACGCAAATGTGTAATAGCAGGGTGATTGTGAGATGAAATGGAGGACCTACAGTTTAACGTGGGATCCGAACCACGGTGAAGGCCTGGCACTCCTCACATTCACAAGTTGTGTATAAGAGTATTGTATACAATCGTAGTCATTGACGATAAAACAAAGAAAATTCGTCAATAACAAACAAGTATGGCTACCAAAAGTCATTTAAACATGAACACAGAAGCTAAGACCAGTTATCACGTGTCATTAATCACGTGTAATTAATACAAAATGAGCGTCAGAACACTCATTTTATTTAGACTGATTCATTATTTAAAGTTTTCATTAGAAATTTAAATTCAACGTTACAGTGACACCCCTTGTAACCTTGTATTGGATTTAATTCCCAATAATTGTTTTCCGGCTTCGACTCATGTTGACGTCTGGACACACCAGACAGCCTTTAATAAAAATGTGTTTGTTGACGTGCTTATCTACTCTTATTTTTTATTATATTTTCTAGCTCGTGCGAAAACTACATACATATTTGACAACCCACAGTTCACAATCATTTTAAACGACATCATTTCTATAAATAAACTGTAGTTGATCAGTCTCATCATGATTAATGATACGTGTGAACAAATTCCTTTCATTATCATTTTCATGAAAAATGAATCATTGGAAACGATTAATTGAAAATTACACGTAAGAGCTCGCCTTAATTTAACGTTCTCACATTCTAATTGGCTTATACGTCTCAAGTCATTGTTAGAGGCCAGTTCTAATGTGTCATTTCAGTGGTTAATTGAAAATGAATACAAAATGAACGTCAGAACACTCATTTCATTAGAATGAATTATTATTTAAGGCTTTCATTAAAATTGAAATGGAGTTCTACTTTTCTTAATTTTTAATGATCATTAATAAAATATTAAAACAAAATGAACAGTGAGAACATGTACAAGAAATACTGAATTCATTTTTCTTTGAATGTAAAGATTTATTTAAATTCAACGGGGGTGACCTGGTGGTCTAGGGGTAAGGTGTCAGACTTCTGTGCTGAGGGTCCGGGGTTCAATCCTCAGTCCCGGCACAGATTTATCTGATTGCCAAACCCTTCCTTCACCTCTGACAAGACGTGTATTAATCACAACTTGTGAATGTGAGGAATGCCAGGCCTCCACCGTGGTTCAGATACTACGTTAAACTGTAGGTCCTCCATTTTCATCTCACAATCACCCTACCATTACACATTAGCGTAAGTGCGTACAACCCGAATGGGTAGTAAGACGCGGTGCTAATAATAATAATAATAATAATAATAATAATAATAAATTCAACGGTACACTGCGACCACTTGCAACCTCGTATTGAATTTACTCCTCAATAATCGTTTTCCAGACAGCCTTTAATAATAAAAAAATTGTTGACGCGCTTACCTACGCTTCTTTTTGTTTAAAATATTTTTTAACTCGTGCGATAGCTGCACACATATTTCACAAACCACAGCTCGCATTTATTTTAAACGGCGCCATTTTTATAAATGGGCATTTTGAATCCCGGTTGAGTGTACTGATAGTGGTTGTTCCAAAATTGTTTTCCACTCTCCCTCCACGCAAAAGTGGATACATTTGCTCTAAATTCAACCTTCCTCATTCCTAGCTCATTAGCGTAATTAGTACTATAGGCAGGAGTGTAACCCTGAAAACGGTTTCAAATATTCTTTTCTAAAATCGTTCTCCTGTGAAATAAAATAATAACCGTGTCGCAGTGTCATACATACTGTAATATTTGTTGGACAAGACACTGTTATATGCGGGGGAAAGTGAGGTAAAAAAGATACGGATCATTGAAGAGCTCTCAATAGAGTACAGTAATACAGTGGTCAACTGAAAGTATCTACTAGACCAGCCGAGGGAAAACTGCGGCCCACAACGTCAATTTGTGGATCCCTCACATCAATTTAAAACTTTCGTGATTTTATTAATAAAAATGACAAACTAAATAAATAATCATTGCGAGTTTTTGAACATGTGAACAAATGAGAAAACTCTTTATAATGTTAAATGTGTACACGCATAAGCTTGTGTGTAAGGTAATTACGGTAGTTATTTGACTATTAAATGTATTTTTGTCTGAAAATAAAGTTAATTATTTATTAAATTTATATTTTTATCACATGCTGCCGTCGGGAGAAAATTCTGCCCGCATCTATACTAGACATACACTAATGTGTCTGTGATTGTATCAATGAGGCTGTTGAGAAACTGTGTCTATGATTGTATCAATGAGGCTGTTGAGAAACTGTGTCTGTGATTGTATCAGTGGGATGTTGAGAAACTTTGTCTGTGATTGTATCAATGAGGCTGTTGAGAAACTGTGTCTGTGATTGTATCAATGAGGCTGTTGAGAAACTGTGTCTGTGATTGTATCAGTGAGGCTGTTGAGAAACTGTGTCTGTGGTTGTATCAATGAAGCAGTTGAGAAACTTTGTCTGTGATTGTATCAGTGAGGCTGTTGAGAAACTGTGTCTGTGATTGTATCAATGAGGCTGTTGAGAAACTGTGTATGTGGTTGTATCAATGAAGCAGTTGAGAAACTGTGTCTGTGATTGTATCAATGAGGCTGTTGAGAAACTGTGTCTGTGATTGTATCAGTGAGGCTGTTGAGAAACTGTGTCTGTGATTTTATCAGTGAGGCCGTTGAGAAACTTTGTCTGTGATTGCATCAGTGAGGCTGTTGAGAAACTGTGTCTGTGATTGTATCAATGAGGCTGTTGAGAAACTGTGTCTGTGATTGTATCAGTGAGGCTGTTGAGAAACTGTGTCTGTGGTTGTATCAATGAAGCAGTTGAGAAACTTTGTCTGTAATTGTATCAGTGAGGCTGTTGAGAAACTGTGTCTGTGATTTTATCAGTGAGGCAGTTGAGAAACTGTGTCTGTGATTGTATCAATGAGGCTGTTGAGAAACTGTGTCTGTGATTGTATCAGTGAGGATGTTGAGAAACTTTGTCTGTAATTGTATCAGTGAGGCTGTTGAGAAACTGTGTCTGTGATTGTATCAATGAGGCTGTTGAGAAACTGTGTCTGTGATTGTATCAGTGAGGCTGTTGAGAAACTGTGTCTGTGATTGTATCAATGAGGCTGTTGAGAAACTGTGTCTGTGGTTGTATCAATGAAGCAGTAGAGAAACTTTGTCTGTGATTGTATCAATGAGGCTGTTGAGAAACTGTGTCTGTGATTGTATCAGTGAGGCTGTTGAGAAACTGTGTCTGTGATTGTATCAATGAGGCTGTTGAGAAACTGTGTCTGTGGTTGTATCAATGAAGCAGTTGAGAAACTTTGTCTGTGATTGTATCAATGAGGCTGTTGAGAAACTGTGTATGTGGTTGTATCAATGAAGCAGTTGAGAAACTGTGTCTGTGATTGTATCAATGAGGCTGTTGAGAAACTGTGTCTGTGATTGTATCAGTGAGGCTGTTGAGAAACTGTGTCTGTGATTTTATCAGTGAGGCCGTTGAGAAACTTTGTCTGTGATTGCATCAGTGAGGCTGTTGAGAAACTGTGTCTGTGATTGTATCAATGAGGCTGTTGAGAAACTTTGTCTGTGATTGTATCAGTGAGGCTGTTGAGAAACTGTGTCTGTGGTTGTATCAATGAAGCAGTTGAGAAACTTTGTCTGTAATTGTATCAGTGAGGCTGTTGAGAAACTGTGTCTGTGATTTTATCAGTGAGGCAGTTGAGAAACTGTGTCTGTGATTGTATCAATGAGGCTGTTGAGAAACTGTGTCTGTGATTGTATCAGTGAGGATGTTGAGAAACTTTGTCTGTAATTGTATCAGTGAGGCTGTTGAGAAACTGTGTCTGTGATTGTATCAATGAGGCTGTTGAGAAACTGTGTCTGTGATTGTATCAGTGAGGCTGTTGAGAAACTGTGTCTGTGATTGTATCAGTGAGGCTGTTGAGAAACTGTGTCTGTGATTTTATCAGTGAGGCCGTTGAGAAACTTTGTCTGTGATTGTATCAGTGAGGCTGTTGAGAAACTGTGTCTGTGATTGTATCAGTGAGGCTGTTGAGAAACTGTGTCTGTGATTGTATCAATGAGGCTGTTGAGAAACTGTGTCTGTGATTTATCAGTGAGGCCGTTGAGAAACTTTGTCTGTGATTTTATCAGTGAGGCTGTTGAGAAACTGTGTCTGTGGTTGTATCAATGAGGCTGTTGAGAAACTGTGTCTGTGATTTTATCAGTGAGGCCGTTGAGAAACTTTGTCTGTGATTGCATCAGTGAGGCTGTTGAGAAACGCCAAGACTTAAATTATGGTTTTAGTCATACAAATATAAAAAAAATTAAAATGGATGTTTTTCCTTATTTTGGGATTTATTAATGCTTTTTTTCGAGTGAAAAATTGTAGGCCTTAAAAGGTTCGTAAACCCTAAAAAAAATTCGTAGGCCCCAGGCACTGTGCCTAGTCGGCCTATTGGATAAAGCAGCCCTGGTTTTGAGTTGGAGTGGTTCCCCGACTGATTATTATCAGCATAAAATATAATTTTCTCTGGAAACTATACTTGTTTGTCCTTAAATGAGGATGTACGGATCTTATTTAGTCAATTAATGGTAATTGAAAGTTAGTTAACTTAATAAATTGCTAATATGTAGATGTTCATTTAAACCAGGCTTACTTGGACTGTGGGTCGCGAATCCATAAGGGGTCGCGTAAACGGATGTTGGGGTCGCAAAAAGTTTGGCAACAATAAAAGGTTTCTGAACGCGCAACGACCAAAATGTAATTCAAAATCAAACGCGAAATCAATCCGAGGTGTTTCTGGCAGCACTCGCCCGTGTTGCATCGCGCGACTTCACTGCACCCTTGGTTCTAAACACACAACACATTGTAACATATTTATGTTAAAAGATGAAATTGAGAGTTTTATGGTACTAAAAATGTTAACATAGCCCATAGGTAAGAATAGGGTGAAAAATGGTTCTTTGGAAATGCTTACCCCTACAAATGGCTTTATGATTGAAAATAGCTCTCCCAAAGATATAATCGTGAGAGTTATAAATTGATCATCTGACGTGCCTGAGACACAGTTTCATGAATACTTCCCTTTAATTTTGATTCTAAAAAACTAAGTTGGGTTTCATAAACCATAATCAATTGAAATAAAAAAAGTCAGTCATCTGCCATTAAAAGTTCAACAAGAATTTGCCGAGCTTTCAAGCGACACAAGCTTAAAACTTGAGTATCCTCAAAAATCGTTAAACGAATTTTGCTTGGGATTAGGACAGAATTATGGTTTCTGGAACCAATATACAAGTTAATAGCTAACTTTAAATATAAGTGTAGTCTTGGCATAATGTAAACAACATGGATGATAACTTCTGTGGTGTTAAAAAAAATACATATATTTATTTATATTATTTTATTTATTATTCTTATTCTGTACGAATATACGAATTAATTTAATTAATTTATAATATATATATATATATATTATATATATATATATATTTATATATAATATATATATATAATGTTGGGCGCCAACTACCAACCACTTTATTTTGTAAGGTGGGTATATTTTATTATTTAATAAATTTATCCCCATAAACTGCTCAGCGTTAAGACGAAAACCCTTTTCTCAAGACCCCTGGACTTTACCTTAAGTTTTAACTCAAGTTGGACACTTACAACCGAAGACTTCCTGAAGCAGATTATTATTCTTGCCCTGGACATCCAATCTACTGAGAATATCTATACATGGGATTCAAGTTCAAAAAAAATAATACAATGTACATTGATATAATAAAAAACTGACACAATTAAATTTAAAGAGTGATTGTAATTATTGTTGTAAATGATATCCTTAAATAAACCCTACCTAGTAAGGCATGCCTCCTATGTTATAAAATCAATAGAAGTATTGTTGAGCAATACTTGAAAATGTTAAACTCTCACTTGAATTGTGAGGATACAAAAAATTATTATTAGTTATGACACAGAAATATTTCTTTAAATAAAATAACAGGATTAAAATATAATTTCTTTTATAATATGTAAAAATAATGTTATGATTCTTTAATAAACAAAATATTGTTGTGAGGTTGACAAACAGTAATATTTATGGTATGGAAACTGAAGTTATTTACAACTGTTCTGTAGTATTCCCTCTTCTTTAACTAAATGTCCAACACTTTTAGACCTGAAAGGCTAGAGGGATGTTCAAAAATGAAATAAAACTGTTTCAAAAGGAACTCTGGATACTTAACTTTTTTTTGCATCAGATCATCCATAGGTAATACAACAAAAAAATGACCAAAAATCAGTCTAGGATAGTAAGTTATTTTCCCTTCTTTAATAATTTTAGGTATTATAGTCAATTATATAAACGCTGAGCAGTATGATTAAAGATGTAAATTGATCTCCCCCAAAATATCCAATCTATGGAGTATGATGACCTGTGCCTTGGTAACAATCACAATTCCAAGAAATTATATTTAAAAATCTTCCCTGCAAACTCTTCCTCATCGTTCTTGCAAGGTTAAGTCTCACTTTTAGTGACACTTTTACTTATGAGCGTTACAATTAACTATAAGAAAAACACCATTAAATGATCCTCAAATCAGATTCTTCCTGACACTTCGAAAACCATTTTTTTAGACAACAAAACAAAAACTTTAACAAAACACAAACATGTTCCTTTTGTTTTTAAATAAACAATCTCCGGCCTAGGAGAAAAAATAGTCATCGAAATTTACAACAAAGAAAAAACAATCTTAACTATTTAAATAGTGAAAGTATTACTATAAAGATAACTTAACATTATAATTTGGACAAATGAACATAAGTCATCTTTAAAATTAATTTAAATTTGGCACAAAAAAAACCAAACGAGAATAATAATCTCTTCCGCTAGGGGCAATTATTTCTTCAAATGACCGCCAGATATCATAAGCGTCCAAGATCATAAAATAAATTAAGATCATAACAGTTCCGAAATAAACCACTCTATAAAGCAGATAGCATTAAAATCACCTACCAACAAAAATAATAAACATGGCGGGTTGGCAGTTTATGAATCAAAATAAAGAAAGGTGATTTAATATAGTGAAATAAAGGTAAGTAGATTATATGTATAATATATATTTTGATTGTAAATAAATAAATAATGGATATTTGAAACTTTAGGAATTGTGAATGAAATTTAAAACAAATAAACACTAAAATTGTCAACGTTATTATATATTTGAAGAATTGAGTCAACTGACTATTAAATTTATATTATAAGTAATACTTTTAGCAAAAATAACATCACACTACATATTTAAATATATTAAAGATTTTATTCGTTTTTGTAAAGTATTACCTGTAAAAATGAATTGTATATCCTTTAATGTAAATGTTTCTTCAGGCAAGGATTTATAATACTTTATTATTTTCAAACAACAACACTTCTATTCATCAGAGACATGTTTTCGCATGATGACATTGAAATAAACCGTTAACTCTGTCCCCCCACAATGAAGCAGACGATAAACTTGAACGTCACATTTTGATGCTTGGCAATGCGTATGTTTATGTCCATCCAGTATAATATAGAGATCACTGCTATAGAGTATAATTCTGGTACGAGATAAAGCTTTCCAAACAAGCTTTCTTCAAAAATCATCGTATATACTAGCTTACATCAACTTATTTATAGAAAAAAACTCACCAGCTTTGAATTTTGTTATGCTCTCTTCAAACTTTTTATTAACATATTTATTTCATTTAACTAATCACACATTGATGTATCTCATGTATTCAATCAAATTAATGAATGATGCCAAAATCCCACTTTGCATTGTATGTGTGTAAGAGATAAAGAGATATCCGAAAGTTTTCTCTCTCTTACTCAATGGTATGCAGACGATAGCTTGAAAATTACAGCCACAGACATTGATCTCTATAATATAACTGGATGGACATCTGTGGCTGAAATTTTCGAGCTGTCGTCTGCATACCATTGTGTAAGGGAAAAGGAAACTTTCGGGTATCTCTTTCTCTCTTACACCCATACACGGAAATGTGGCATTTTGACATCGTTCATTAATTTGATTGAATACATTAGATACATCAATGTGTGAATGGTTAAATTAAATAAATATGTTAGTTAAAGCTTTGAAGAGCATATAAAAGTTCAAAACAGGTTAGTTTTTTTCTTTAAATAAGTTAATGTAGCCTAATATATACGATGATTTTTGAAGGAAGCTCGCTTGTAAGGCTTTATCTCGTACCAGAATACTACCCTATAGTTGTGTTTGGTTAGCATAAAATACCTTACAAAAGGAAATTTATACTTCCGTTTTAAATTGCCGTCTATCCTACCAAAATATTATATATATGATAGTATTCTGGTACGAAATAAGGCCTTACGGATTGGGATTATTACTAAAAACAGGGTTTAGTAGATACTGTACTTCCTACAAGCCAATAACCTAAATTATCATTTGAACGTAAGACTTCTACACAAAGTGTGTCATTCAAACAAATGTAATACAATTTTTAGCTAACTTGTTTCATTATAGTTATCGAAATTTCAACATAATATGGTTTCTGAAAGATATGAGCCAAATTTTAAAAAAAACAGGTATTATAATAATACTTTCCACAAGCCTATAACCTAAGTGATAGTTTGAATACATGGCAACTATACAAAGTTTGTCATTCAAACAAATGTAATCAAGTTTTAAGATACCTTGTTCATTATATTTATCGAACTTTCAATATAATATTGTTTCTTAAACCAATATACAAGCTAATAACCAACTTTAAATATAAATGTAGTCGTGACCGACTGTAAGCAGCATTGATGACAACTACATAAAAACTGAAATATCTAAGGTTTTATTCGTATTTGTACAGTATTACCTGTAAAACTGGATTGTATATCCTTTAATGTAAATGTTTCTTCAGGAAAGTTTGGTATAATACTTCACTAATTTCAAATAATAACACTTTTATTCATCAGAGACATGTTTTCGCATAAGAACATTTAAAGAAACCGTTAAATCTGTCCCCCCCTCAGTGTAGCAGACGATACACTTGAGCGTCACGCCTTTATCCTTGGAATGTGCATGTATATGTCCATCCAGTTATATTATAGAGATCAATGGCCACAGATGCCCATCCAGTTATACTTCGTGTTAACTTCATCTGTGAGTTATACTATAGAGATCAGAGATCAATGATCCATGCTCGATGTACTTACACTTCTGTGATGTACTCTTATTAAAACTGTATTGAAATAATAATTAATATTGTATTTTAATTACTTTATTTATCATATGTGTGTGTCTTAATTTGATAGTTAAGTTAAATACCTACAAATTAGGTACATATTATGTGGATAGTTTGCACTGTACAACTGTTAATATATTTATTTATCTATTCAATTGAAAATTGCCATTTTATAAAATTGTTTTATATTAATTAAATCACTAGCAATAGACAACTGCAGATGACAGGCAGATCGGTGCTTGAATTCTGCTCAGGTGTACTGAGGGTTCTTTTTTCAAATTGGTTTTCCACTCTTCATCCACGCTAATGCGGGTAAACTTCCTCTAAATTAAATCTTACTCATCCATAACTCATTAGGGTAAATAGTGCATATGCATATAACCTGAAGAGGTAAGACGCGGTGCTAAAAAAAAAATTGGGGAGAATCGGAAATAGTTTTGGATAAAATATGTGTTTTTTGCCTACTTGAAATAATATGAACTTTTAAACACTGGCACTAGGGGGCCTACTGTAATTTTGATTATATAGCGATCTGTGAGCCCAAGATAAAAAATACTTGCTTTTCCTCGACTTAAAAAAAAGTTTAAAACAAGGATAATGTATATATATATACATATATATATACACATATAAAATTAAGACATTGAGCGGTAATCTACACTGTTGCTTAGGGAATTCACGGTACACACGATATAAATTCAAAGATAGCTTATATTTTCTCTGGACTGTCTTGTGCCTAAATATATTTGAAGCTTTGTCTATCCCTATCAATGTGCACTGTTTTCAGGATGCAGGCGGCGCTGCGTTGTGCAAGGAGCACTGTGCTAGCAAGTATCCCAGACTCTTGGAGTAATCTGGTCGCTCTACCGGCCCTGTGTAAACAAGTTCACATGAGTGCAGGTCTGGCAGCCTGGAGCGGGCATAACACACCCATGAGGTGGCCCAACTACAATAAGACTATTTTTCCACCGCAAGAACTGACCGAGGAGCGCAGGCCTGCAGTGAGTCTTTCACTCCACATTGATATGTTAGCACTCATTCCCTTCACACTTATTGATATTGGATAGTTGGCTCTCAGACTTGTAGGCAAGCTAAAACTTTTTATTTATTTAGTTGAGGTACCTGGGTAGCATGCACTTTCTAAACCGACTGATTATATCAGCACATGAGAATTTCTTTGAGTGAGAGCGAAAGGGCCTATCAATTTTGCTAGTAAAGGTGTTCTCACATACCTTCCAAAGTTCTTTTACATGCTACATTCGTCATGGGACTTCCCCTCTGAAGGAAGTTGTGCTACAGATTTTTATCACTCAATAAAAAAAAAACAGCTGCGCTTCAAACCACAAACATCGGGTCTTGAGGAAAGCACTTTTCTTCAAGGCCAACGAGGTTGACTAAGTTACAAATGCTGTCACACAATCTTTTACTCCTTCCTTTACTTCCCAGTGTTAATTTTTTATTGTTGATTTAACGTTCGCAACTGGTGTATCAACTTTTTATTTTATCTTAGTTTAAAAATTAACAGATACATTCAGTGCTAAATTGAGCACCTTGGGGAACAAAATCTAGATACATACGCTAGGCCTATGCCTATATGGTTAAAAAGCCAATTTATTGTAAAATAATTTTTACTCTACAAATATTTTTATAAAAAAATAAATTGTCTTAAACTGTTAAATAACTCTTCTTATGAATGGTTTAATACAAACTTTTATTACTGGGGCCATTAGTCTGGTCTAGATACTACACAATAGTTCTTGAAGGAGATAGGCTACATTGTCCAGTGTGCTCAAGTATCTAAACATTCCACCGATTCTATTGTGTTATCTAAATAGGCCAATTAAAAATAAAGAATTGTGTTTATTTAAATTGAATTGTTGGGTGGGATGTTGTTATAGGCCCACCCTCACGTCTAGCTGCATGCTTTAGCTAGTTCACTAATATTAACTAATATCTGGGCCCTGGAACATTTATTTTGAATTATTTGAATGACATTCTAGCGTTTGTCAATGTTACTAGCATGCTTTATTTGCCCCCAAAGTTGAAATATTTCCTCCACCTTGTTACAAGGTACTTGTGAGGAAATAACTCATTGTGCAGACACTTAATAAAAGTATCACTGTAAGGGCCTAATTTTTTTAAACCCCACCAACTTGGATCCAAATGAATATTCACATCTGAGATTTGAACCAGGCTACCTACTGACAGAGCTGTGGAGTCGGTACGCCAAGCCTTCACATCCAATTCAGACTCCTATATTTTTCTATTGTCTGACTCCAACGCAAACTCTTACATAAATGGCTAAAATATATTAATTAGTAATAACAAATTTACTGTAATAAAATTCTCTAAAGAATATGACTTCATGGGAAGTTTAAACTTTTGACATAAATAAATAAATTTTAAATAAATTTTTCAATCCAAATTACAAATATTGGTCCTGAAGAGCATTTGTCCTGGTTTACTGTGTGTGCAGTACGTGTGCCACATGAAGACCAACATCAAGTACAGTCCGTGGAAGATGTGGTACATTGCGTGTCTGGTGCGAGGTCTCTCTGTCGATGAGGCGCTCAAACAGCTCAGCTTTGTGCTCAAGAAAGGAGCCACAGCGGTGAAAGATACCATTCAGGAGGCCCAGGAGATGGCAGTCGCTAAACACAATGTAGAATTTAAGAGCAACCTCTGGGTAGGTGAGTGTTCCTAAATTAAAAGAAATTGCACCACAGTCACCAGGGACCCTAATTTTTAAATGTGCGGGTGGTGAATCCCTAGCATATTTCTCTCATCTCACACACCCCTAATTTTTAACATCTGAGCTGCGAAAGCTGACATCACACCATCGACTAGTGAGCAGATTCTACTCGCCAGCCTCTCACCGTGCGAGACAGGGCTTGTCTGGTGAGTAAAGCATAATAAAAACAAAATGGATGTCATCCCCCACTTGGGTTGAAACCTTCCGAGAGTGATTTTGTTGAACTAAACATACCATTAAACAAGATAGGTTTGCAGGGGTGAAAATATTATTGTTTTGGACACTTCATTTAACCCTTCAATAAAAATAATTGTTTGTGTGAAATAGCAATAATATATCTTAGTTTTTTTTTTTTTTTTTTAAGTTTTTCTAACTACCAATTTGGCTGAGATGGCAATTTAACATCCTTAAAATCTAGAGTTCTTGTGTTCAAATCCTGGCTTTTACAATATTTTTTTTAATTGTATCAGACTGAAAAAAAAACTTCATTTAAAACTTTCATTTTAAATTGTATTAGTAAGCATAAAATTTGTTTTAAATATTTTTATAAACGTATACAAGGTATTTGAGCTTACATAGACCAACACAATATTATTCTTTAAAAATAATTTAACAAGGTGAATTAAAAACAGAACATAGTTTTGAAATTAATAAAAATTAAATTAATGGGTTTACTGACATAAAAATGTACATATTTAAAAATGAGGCTAAGCAAGCTAATTATTATTAACATGGTAAAAACCTTGAAGGCATATTTATGTTTTAAAAATACTTGCGAAAATAAAATAATGCTGTACTTAATTCACATTATTAACAAGGATTTTTTACTCAGACAAAATTAAAATATTATATTCGAGCAGTGATCGATTTTGTGAACTTGTAAGCTTCAGACAAACATGCTACCAAATGAACTAAAGAAGCTATTGAATAACAAATATGTTTAACTGATTCTTAATCTGAGTAAATTTTGATACAGTAAACTTAGTTGCAAACAAATGAAAGATGGTTTCCTAATAAAACCTAATAAATCGTATAACATGAGGCACTCAATACAATAATAGTGTTTACTTTCATGTACGTATCTTGTGTTGTTACATAGTCTCACTCCTTTGGGGCTGAATGGTTTATAGTGTCAGCGGATTGAAAACTCAATCATAAGCGAAACAATGCCACACCAACTCGTATGGCAATAGAAAGATTTTAAAATAAGCTCTGGTTTGGTACAGCCTGCCGTTTGCAAGATCATGAGTAGCGAGTTTTTTCACACGTTTCAAAATTAGGGCTCCTGAAGAGAGAATGGGAAATCCCACTGAACTCTATAGCACTCTTAGTCACAGGTATGGACAGCACTCTTCATTAGGGTGTGCAAAAAAAATATTGTCTTGTTAATCACAATAAAAAACTATATATTTTTCACACCCCTTTTAAAAGGTTTTAAATTTTCAAAAATGTATTTATTAATTTTGTAAATTATCCTCAAACTCTTTATATTTAAAAATTACTATACCAGTATATTTTAAAAAACTATTCCCAGATATCTATTTTGAACTAAATATTAAAAGGTTATTTAAAAAAAATCATAAGTAAATTAGCCTCTTAATTAATTTATTTTAAAAAATAAACATATATCATGAGGTATTTATTATGTAAAATAGTCCCCTTGGTACCAATTTTAAACAAAATTTTAAGCTTTTTTTTTTAATCAGTCATAAATAAACTACTAATAAATTAATTTTTTTTAATAAAAACAAAATATATAAAAATTATGTATATTGTAAAAAACACATAGTAGATACCCATTTGAAAATTTCAAAAATCACTCTTTAGTAAAATTTAAGGGCTATGATCAAAATCAAAAAAGTCTTAAGGTATACTGTAGCCCACACATCATCTACATATCAAATTTTAACAAAATCCACTAAACTGTTTTAGATTTGGCCTTAGGAACAAAAAGATTTGTAAAACCCACGTTTTTGGGTTCAGTGGCACATAAAACGTGAAGATTCATCTTGAGTTTGAAAATGTTCACAATCATATTACTTTCTCTTTATATGAAAAAGTAAAAATACAAACAAGATACATAAAGAGCTAACCAGAACTGAGCAAAATGGATCTTTTGATCTTAGAGAAAAATACGATGTTCACCTGGTATTATTGACTTAAATTCCTCATTCACATCATCGTAATAAACTCAACAAAGCCAATTTTTATTACATGCTCAGTGTACATTAATTTCTAGAACATTCTTTTATTCACTTTGGCATTTAATGTGGAATACATGCAATCTGTATTTCAAAACTCAAAGAGCATATCACATGATAAATTAAATCCTACATTAGATTAGATATCAGAGTATGCCTGGCACGCTTATGCTGGTGGCTTGCTTGCTCTTGGATCATTATGAAGGTCAATTGCTGGCCCCATCAAGACTTGAATCAAAAGTTATTCATGATGTTAGTCAATGTCTCCAACAAAACCACCTGAGGGGTTCAAACTATAACCAGTTTTAATTATTGATATTCTATAATTTAAGATTAGGTGCCAACCGCTTGTGTTGTCTTGTCTGTCCTAGCGGAGTCATTCGTAGGCAAGGGTCATGTGGTTAAGGGCGTCCGACGGCATGCCCGCGGCCGCGTTGGAAAGGTGGAGTATTTTCACTGTCACTACTTTGTGCGCCTGGAGGAGGGCACTCCACCCGATCACTACTACTATCACAAGAGACCCAAGTCTGGACCAGAGCTCTTGGAGACTTGGCTTCAAAAGATGAGGAACAGAAGAATTACCAGTTCTTTGTAACCTCTTCTTGCTCGTCTACAAATTAACATTTCTTATGGAAGCATATATAAATATATATATAAGCTTCGATAAGAAATGTTAATTTGTAGACGATATATATACACATATAAAATCCTGAGACTACTTTGGATCAATGTAGGACCAAACACAGAGAAAACTGGTTTGAAAGTTTAGTTTTCTCTTTGTTGAATACAAGGAGAGTGAAAAACAGTTTCTGTAAAACCACCATACAATACCTGGCCAAAATTCAAATCTAAGCTCCCTGTTACTGGTAAACCAGACAAGATGAGCCTGACACCTTAATCTGTGTGTAGACTCCTTTCATTCAAAACACAAAAACTATTGTCAAGTTGTTTTGATCACTTAGACAACTGAATGGGTCATTAAGGCCGTGCTTTTACGTTTTGGATGAAAATATTTGTTTTACACGAATAAAAAAAATTGATCATTTTTATATGTATTCATTTTATTCCACATACCTCCTCTCAACTCCCATCAAACTGTTGTTAAACCTTTCCCATTCAACCTCTACACTTTGCATCTCATCCTTGGTATTAAGCTTCTTGCCTTTCTTAGGTTTCTTTCTTTCTCTCATATTAATTTTTTGGTTCTTATTTCTTGCACTTGGTCCCTCCTCGTTTCTCTCCCCCTATACGTCTTTCCCTAGCACCTCCTCAAACTCTCCTCTCTCTTTTCCTACTTTTGCATTAAGATCCCCCATTACTACTCCTTATTGTTGGGTTCCCGTTCCCTGACCGACTCAGTCCCGAGGCCTCCTCTTTCTCCGCTTTTATACCTCTCTATAGACACAGCTTGCGTGAAAAGAAGGAAGGTCCCAGGGGGACAGCCGAACCACAAGAAAGGGGGCCCGGGATTTCTCCCATTTCTCTTTATTGCAAAACAAGTACACAAGATATACAAGGTTATTACAAGTTTTATAGATATTCTCTGAATATGTGAGGTACTCTTCTCTGAAGTATCCTTATCTCCTTGTTCTGTGGCCCCGTTAACCTCCTCAGGGTTGGTAGTCTGATTTGTCCCTGTAGACTACTTGTATCTGCGGAGCTGGAGGAGCTTGGAAGGCTGGAGGGTATATTCCAATGTCAACGTCCCCTCCCGCTGCTGCAACTTCGACCGGCCAGCCTTGTGTCACCACAATGTATACAAGATTGGCACGATGGAAGAGAATTTGACGACACTAGTCCGGTAGCTTGAGGTAGAATGAAGCTAAAGCAAGGCTGAAGTTGATAGTGGTGCTTCTCTCTTCTCGTTGGGAGTTCCAGTCCTTTCGGTCGGAGGGTTAGGGCCAATTGCAGCGCTGTGGCTTTGTCTACAGGGAGTCCTACGGCAAGGCACAAAATTTCCGGTCGCCATTGGCGGCCAAACATTTGAGTCTGGCGACTAAAATTTGTTTTTTTTTAAATTTATTTCAAACATGCTAAAACTACGTAGGCTCAGATTCTTGTGTCTCAAACCAGCGTGTGTAAGTGCCTTGGAAGCTTGCTATTTTAAACCTCCATTTCTGGGCGATGGCATTTCCCCTCCATTGGAAGAAAAACTTCTAAGCCACACCTTCCTCCCTCCTTCATTCCTCGTACACCTTGGATTGGCCTCCCGAAGAAAAAATTCTTCAATTTGGGATGGAAGAAATAAAGAAGCTCTTCATATATTCATACTTAAACCTAAGCCTGTTTAGTGAGAAAGTGTATCTTCTGTCAGCAGAGTGGGCAGTATACAAAATGTTGTTTCCTTTTCACTGACTTTGAATCGATGCTGGAGAAGATTCATAGTGAAGAGTGTTCAGAAAGATTCCTCAATTTGCTCCAGATTCTCACATTTTGTGCTGTTCTACCAGTGAGCACAGCTTCGTGTGAGAGGGGTTTCAGCTGCCACAACAAATTCAAGACGGCATACAGACACTCTCAAGACTGAGACACTAGATGATTTGCCCTGAATTTCTGTAAACGAATCCTCCCTTTCAGAGTTTGACCCAACAGCTGTGATTGACAAGTGGTACTTCAGTGCAGAAAGGCAACACTATAAAAAAACATAAAGTGATAAAAGTACATACTTTTTAAAAAAAATCATAATCATTAATATAAAATAGTGGCGACCAAATATTTTAGTCTGGCTAGTGTCTTCAGACTTGAAATTTCATGCCCTGTCCTACGGCATCCACTGGGCTCATGGATTCCCATGTCGCTGGAGTCGCATTGGAGTGATCAATGGTGCGGCCGCAGGAGTTGAGTTATGGTAGAGTACCCTGGGTCTTGTGCAGATTCCCAGTCTTTGTTCAATATTCCGAAATCTCTTCCTGGGTTGCCATTGATTCTTCAACTCTGATTTAGGAGGGCAGTTAAGCGATCTTCAGCCATTCTGATTGTTGGGCTTATTGGACGATGAAGTCTGTACAAGGATCTGGTGAGGAATCTGTGTTGTATGGTGTAATGCTACGCGAGCTATGAGCTTTGATTGTGCAGTCCGCTGTCCGGAGGACCTCTTCCTGCTGACGTTTAATTTCTTCAAACAGTAAAGTTTGTCTAGTACTGCTTCATCGGGGTACCTGGTGCTCTTGACATGTGAGAACGGTCTGTGCTGTAGGCTCCGATCATTGTCTTGCTGGGTTCCCTTCCCCTGGCCGACTAATACAAGATTAGGAATGAAGTTATCCGGGAAAGAGTAAAGGTACAGGAAGTACATGAGTTAGAGGAAACAAGACTGAGATGGTATGGACATGTAATGAGGATGGAAAATGAGAATATGCCCAAAAAAAAATGTTGGAAATTAAGTATGTAGGAAAAAGACCGCAAGGGAGGCCAAGAAAGAGATGGGAGGAGCAGATAACAGAAAGTGTTCAAGTGAGAGGAGAAGAATGGAAGAAATTAAAGGAGGAAGATGGAGCTATTTTACTAAACTGACCCGGCCATAGGCTGGAAACAGTTGATGTTTATGATTACTACCGACTACCTTACCATCACATATTGAATGCAAAGCTTCCACATTCTTGCTGGAGCTTTGATACTTGGTTACTACCCTTCTTTTTTTGTATATAAAATAAGACTAATCCACTTGTAAAGAAAACACTGTGAGGTTAAGTTCAACATAATTATATCACTGAGTAAATTGATTAACTTTGATGACCCACAATATTGTAGGGTAAAATAACATAGAACAAACTGGCCAACTGGGCACTCAAGAAACGTTTTTTGTCCGACACTGTTCTACTTCGTGTGGCGCACGGGTCAGCCCTATCCTGTTCAACAATCCATACATCAATGACCTATTCTTACACACTCCCCCTCTGACCTCACTGGGCGCAAGTGCCATCTATCTACACACATTTCAAATAGTCCACTAGGTGTGACGTAGATGGTACATAATTCAATTAGCAACATTTCCTCTTCTTTGTTAAAATTTAAATTTCATGTTTATGATTTTCAACAGACGTTTTAGCAGACAAATAAATATGATAAAAGATATCAAATAACCTCACACGGCATAATAAACTGGATTTGCTTTGAATGATTGGTTTTCATAACAGTTCCATAGATGTTGTAATGATTTGCTTATATTCTCTATGGTAAAATTAAATCAATAAAAAGCTTTTAAACAAATCTAGCGCTCCGAGAAAGTTAATGGGTAGGAACTAATGGAAGGCACCTGTTCATAATTTGACGAGAACATAAAAATAGTATTGTTAAACACAACACCAAGTTTAACCAATGGTTAGACTTTATGAACAGTTCAAATTACGAGGACTTTGACGAGACATTGTGAGATTGGCCCTTAATCTTGTTCAATTCATTTTTTAGAATGTATTTGTATCTTGTGTGGGATCAATCATAATTGGTATTTGAAGTTTTGTATATAATCTGTAATTTGGAGATACACTTATTTTTATAGTATTATCCATAGTAGTTAAGCAGTGAAAAAAACTTATTGTTGGCTCTCAAATTTAAATGCAATATATTATTTTTATATTAACACTTAAATCAAAATCTTTTACAATCTCTGTAATTATATGGGACCACTTTTGTTGGATTTAACAGTGACTTACAGAGATTGGATTAGAAGGAAATCATTAAAATAATCACGTTTTAAGTTCAACCTCCAAACAGTAGTCTGTTGATAGGGAGTATAGTGGAAGAAGCTAGCCAAAACTGTAAAGAAACTGCTAAGATGGACATTGGGCCAAGCATCAATTTACAATATTATGTGATAATGAGGCCATAATTAATTCAAGACCAGTAACCTATGTCGCTGGTAGTTTGGCTGAATTTAAAGCTTTGACACCAACAAACTTTTTACAAGAAATCCCCTATCAATAAAACAGTCTGAATTCAGTAGACAAGATTGACATTGGTAAGAGAGGCAAGAACCTAAAAAACATCGTGATGATCTAAGGGCCTTTTCATACTGGCACATTATTGTCGAACACTAGTGACCATCACCGATGTCTGTAGCGAACAATGATGGGACACCGGTGTTTGAAACTTCATTGCTAACAAACTGTGTATCATTTTATTATATAAAATTGACTAAAGCGATGAACCATTGCTGCTAGTCCTAGATAAAAAGATGGAGAATACTAAGGAAAAAACGCTAACATGCTCTTAATTTTTTTAATTTTCCGTTATTATAAAATTAACATAGTATTAGTATCTTAACAAAACTATAGCATTTATTTTATATACTTTAATGATGAGTTAAAATAAGAACAATAAGCTTTGTTTATTTCAATGTTTTAAGGTGGGATGGAAGGGGACGCCAGAAAAGGACAGTGTTTTTGTAGTTTTTATGGCAAAACTTTTTTTTTTTTGACAAAATAAATAAAATATTGCTCCAGTATAAACATAGAATTTAATTTTGGTGACCTCGAAATTTCATGAATATCTGTCAAGGGTATTCTGGAATTTAATGACAACTTTTTCTCTTTGTTTAAAAAGTTTGTTAGATAATGCCACCATGCTCATGACAGATATTCAGGAAATGTTGATATCAACATGTGAAGAAAATTAAACTTTACATTTGTACAGGAGCAATAGTTTATTTATTTTGGACAAAAAAAGTTTTGCCATAAAAATTGTAAAAACACTGACCTTTTCTTGCGTCTCTTTCAATCACGCCTTAACACTCAAATTTGGAGACAACTAATAAGTATAAAAAGATCCACATTAAATCAATGTTTGAAAGAACCTTTCACTTAATTATTGTGGCACAAGTCACAAAAAACCAATATATCAACAACAAACAATATACATATTTTAGTAGACATCAATATTTAAATTATATGTTTTTTACTTTTACCACATAAAATACATACAGCTACAGGAACAAATAAAAACAGAAACAAGTCATTGACCTTAGGAACACAGTTTACACTACATGTATCCCCTTTAGAGAAGTGTGAAATAGTTCATACAATAAAATTAAATATAATATCTAATTAACTAGATAAATTAAGCACAAACAAGTAAAAACACAGACATTTACAAGAGGCTATGCTAATATTTGTATTTCAAGCTTCGATTTAAATAGATACTAGAGCCACAATTTTAAGGTTTCTGAAAAATGTTCTTTCTTTGCCTTGTATTGTGTGTTTGGTAGTGAATGACTAATTGTAATTGTTTACTCTTCTCTCTACCTGTTGGGCTGTGTTATGCAAATAAAGTTTGATTATTTGGTTTGAGGGTAAGGGGGGGGGAGTAAAGAACCTAATACAGAGGCTATTGACAACCAGATGTCCATGGAATGTCAAGGTCAGCAAATGAGTAAAATGATTTTGTTGATGAAATTAAGAGATTATGAGGCTTAGATAAAAGATATATAGAAAGGTATCTCTAATCTCTCTGTAGGGATATTTCTATAAGGAAATCTTTTCGCTTTATTGGGGGTAATTATATTATATTTGTAAGAAGGTACAGAAAAGGTGGATGGAAACATATAAAAGGAACAAAAAGAAAAGAACACAGTTCACACTACATTGCTGCCATTGAACAAAGTAAGGCTGCCCCTTAATAAATTGATCGTTAACGCCTAGGTTTCATTCTATTGGAACTCATCAGAAGGGAGTGTGAAACGTTTACGTAAATTCCTACTAAAAGAGGAAACCAAAGAGACAAAATGAAGAAAAGGAAATTTGTAAAGAATGATAGGACACTTAGATAGGAACATGTAAAGGTAATAACATAAAGGACAAACACAGGAAATGGACATTGGATGTGTGTGTGTATATATATATATATATATACACACACACACACACACATCTTTAGCTTTATGAGGTAATTGTATTAGGTACATTTAAAAGAAGGTATAGGAAAGGTGAATAGAAACACATAAAAGGAATGAACACAGCTCACACTTTAAATTGCTGCCATTGTCTGTAGGGATATTAAAACACAAGTAAATTAGTGCAAGATGGTGACAAGTAGGCCCTACACCCTAATGTAAAAATGTACTATACCTTAAAAATCATTTTTGCACTAATTTCTTGCTGTTAAGAGGCCACCATCAAATGCACAGCTGCACTCCATTTACAGGGAAAATTGGGTTATTTTTTTAAATTGAAAAATCTTCAAATCCAAACATTTTCATTAATGCTTTTTTTTTTAATTTCTTTAGAAACAATAAATTGAATCATAATTAACTTTTCGGTTACCATCACAGTATATTAAAATTTATTCTTATAAATTATAAGACTTAATTTTTTTAATTATTTAAAAATAAGCAATTTAGATTTTAAAACTTCATTGAAAACATTAAAACAATTTTAGTACAGATTTGTTTTTTATTTACATAATTAAGTTTTAAAATTATATATTCATTCATCCCAAGCTCAACTTGGTTCAATACTCTGGATCTTCATGAGAAATTCGCTTGAAATCGACGCAAATAAAAAAAACTTGAGCTTGCAGACCCCTAAATTTACAAACAAATCTATATTTTGACGCTTTCATTGCAGCTTCCTTAGGAAGTAATAGTAATAATACTAAACAGGAAGTTAGCTTCAGTGATACCAACTTAGTTGTGAAAGATAAAAACTTTTTTGATGGACTTGAAATTTTAAAAGGTTCTATTGTTCTCTCTGGATGGCAGGTGATATTTGTGTCGTTGGAATCAGGCCTTGTTAATAAATAATTAGGTTGGATAGTTTTCTAGACTTAGTGATCCAGTGATGCTCCAGCTAAGAAGGGAAGGGAGGGGCCTGGACAGAAGAACGTTGTTGCTAGTGAGGCTAATCCAAATTTAGCCAACTTGTGGGGAGAATATCCTAGAGCTCGAGTCCTGGTTCTGTAAGGCGGAGGACGCCCTAATCCATCTTGGAAGTCGTCAGAGTTAGATAAAAAACAGCGCCGGGCAGTCGGGTGTTTGACACCAGCTAGGTTTATAGCAACAAAGATAGGCCAGGGCACGGACTAAGGACATTGACATAGTGAGTACCTTTTTCCAAACTCTTTCAATTAGTTCTAAATCCTACATCACATTATACACTAGTAGCTTAGTTAATCTATTTCAATAAACCAAATTAAATGAACCCCACAATTATTTGCTACTACCTATCCATCCCACCAAGCCCATCCTGACACATAGGTCCACGGGACGGAGAGTAGCGACGATGCAATATGTCTCAGCTAAGAAGCTGAGAAGTGGCACAGCAATAGCACACAAAGTTTAGAAAACCACCCAACCTAAATATTCATTAACAATGCTTGAAGATGCTATGAAAGAAAGAATTGAAACGAAGTTTTTGTAAATATATGTTAGTGTTTTTACTTTAATTAGTGCTTCATTTTTCTGCAATTCTCTTTAATTAATTACAAACTATATTTTGCTTAATACATTTAATTTCACATATAATCAAAATAAATAGTAGTTATCAGGGCCCGGAAGTTGATGACATTGCATCTTTTTATACATTTTGTGACACCCTGATATTGAAAACATGATTTTTTTTCTCCCATATTTGAAGGATTTTACAGTTTTAAGCTATTTTTTTACGTTTTTTACTTTTTTTTTGCATTTCCCTTGTTTTTACTCGTATTATTCATTTTATGTCATTTTTAGAATCATTACATAAAAATCATAACATACAACTGGTAATCTCTTAATGCACAAATTCATTATTTCCATTTACTTGGAGCATTCATTTTGTCATGTAATTATTAGTATGACCAAACATGAGACATTAAGCATAGCCTAATGTTTTCTGACAGAACAGTACTTAATTGTGCATGTATTTCTAGATTCTTATCTTATTTATGTTTCAATGGAAAACCCCAATGCTTGAGCAAGGGTTGGCTAGCTTGGAATTTCCAAAGGATGGAAAATGTAAGGCATTATTTATATCAGCGATACAGTCATGAATGATTGTTTCGTTAGTTGAGTAACTTGTCAGTTGAAATTGTATATCTAAGTTGATGTACTTCCATTTATTTGTAATATCTCTGCCAAGTGAGCAGATTACCGAAAGTCAAACAATCACAATTCTACCATTTACGGCAGTTAGTCAACGAGTTTGGTGAAAGAGTTTTTTCCAAGGACGGGAAAGTATTATTTTGTAAACTGTGTGAATCAACAGTTTCTGCAGTAAAAAGTTTTCTGTTACTCAGCATATCAGTCATCAGAAACATAAGTGTGCTTTAGAACAGGCAGCAACAAACAAATTAATTCAACGAGTGCTGTTCTAAAGTGCATCAACCTCTGAAATCAAATCATCTCCTTTAAATCAAGAGTTGCTTGAAGTGTTGTTATCAGCTAATATTCTGCTCGAAAAACTAAATCATCCTAAATTTTGCGAGTTCTTAGAAAGACAAACAAATCATTCTCTTCAGCGTAAAAGCTATGTTAGCCTGTGCTATGAGAAAACTATAGATAAAATACGAACAAGTATGCATGGGAAAAAAAATATGGGTATCAATTGAATTTTAAAGGTATTATTTGATTTATTTATGAGCATCTTTTTTATTTTTGGAAGCATTAATACACAATTTTTAAGTGCATTTTTTGCGTTTTAAGGCCATCAACTACCGGGCCCTGGTAAAAACACACATATTAAATAGAAGTATTTTTACTTTTATGACACTATTTTTATGAAATTATAAAACTTTTTTTCCCCAGCAGTCCAGTTTTTTTTTCAAAATTACGATGACATTTGATGAGCTGTTACTTCATCCCCTGAATTGATCCGGGATCACAATATCCATGAGATATTGCTTGTTCACTTTGAGCATGGACCTACAACAACATATAGAACACTGTTAACTGTATAAGAATTCCCTCATTATTAGGACATTTTGAAAATTGAAATTTCATATCTTAATAGTCTTTGTTTAATTCTGAAAATTGAAAAATGACACCTGGACACGGGAATCGAACCCGGGAGCTTTGTCTAAGTACGCCAATGCTCTAACCACTGAGCTATCCAGGAATCGTCCCGTGCCCAGGGTCATCCTTCACTCATATTTTAAGGCAGAGTCTATGATGAACGTGAGGAAATCGTCGACTACAAATGTGTGATTTTATCAAGATCCCGATCTATCAGATTACGCAGCCACCTTCGACTCGGTAGTTGGTTTAATGCTGCCAATTGTTTTGTTAACATGTCATAAGAAGCTGGCTCCCCTCTCCCCCTTAATCTTCTAAAAAGTTGCTGATAGTGTTCATGCTGTGTTTGCCATTAAAACAAAGCTCCTGACCTGTTTTTGAATCCTTTGTGCAAGACATTGAGTCCTACAAGCGACTTTAGAAGTTTCTCTGCATCTTCAGGTTGTAGGTGCAGTTCCGTGCAGAAGATTTCTGCTCCAATGGTACACTTCTCAGAACACAGAATCAATGCTCGACGATAAATACACATGGCCTGTAAGGCAGACATTTTGACAGTGTTAGGGTCAGAATAAAACTGAATGGTGAGTCATTCAGATTTGAAACAATTTTGCAATATGTATCTGATATGTTCTGTTCCCTGCTGAAGCACACTTGAGGGAGCGGAGGAGTTTTCTCAAAGAGTAAATAATTTTACTAAAAATGCAAAACATGTGAGGAACCACTATTATGTTGAAACAATAAAATAAATGATTGCCTAATGGCTTGGAAATATATAATAAAATAGTGTAGAAACACTGTATAATAATGTAAAGTAAGTGATAGCAAAGGTAGCCAACCTGAAAGGATAGTTAGGTTATGAACAAACACACTTCTTTCTTAATTTATTCTTACACTTATAACACTTTCCACAGTGACAAATCGTTTAAATTTTCCGAAATATTCCTTTTTTATATAGAGAAAAACATAAAACACAAAGAAGGATGATATAAGGAACAACAGGCCTGAAGAATTATAAATGTATATTTCTTTGTGTTTTATGTGTTTCTCTCTATATGAAAAAGGAATATTTCTGAAAATTTAAACAATTTGTCACTGTGGAAAGTGTTATAAGCATAAGAAGAAATGAAGAGAGAGGTGTGTTTGTTCATACCTAGGCCTAACCTAACTACCCTTTCAGGTTGGCTTCCTTCACTATCACTTACTTTACATTATTATATTGTAACACACCATGGGAGGTGGAGGAAGGGGTTGCAGGCCATTTACACCTCACTGTGTAAATTAGAAATGTCCAACCTGGGGGCCCCTTGCAGCCCCTGAGTATGTTCTGTGTGGCCTACCAGCTCAAAACGAAACACTTCAAATTGCAGAAATAAAATAACAAATTACACTCTTTTTAACAGACGTGAATGCGTAGTTTTCCACAATTATAAGTATAAGTGTTGTAAACTGTATGTTCTATAAGGATATTGGGATTGCTGAGCTACCTTTTGAAGTTATTGAAGCTGCTGAAAAACTCATCATTTTTATAATAGATAACTTTTATTAAATTCCAAAATAAATCATATTTACTAAATATATTTTTCGTTAACCTCACAATCCAACAATCACTCAATCCCACATGACCAGAAAAACTCTCCCAAACAAACCAATCCCATATGTCACCATTGTAATCCCTCCCCTCCCCCAAAACAAAATTACAAGACAAGCTTTACCAAAGATATTCCATGCCCATCCTCTATCCTTGTTTTAATGTAGAGCACAGAGGATGTTTTGAATGCAAAGGCTATATAAAGCCACCCCTAAAATTCCCAATCTGGATAAAGTACAGCGACCTGTCTAGTGTTGGCATCATGGTCCATTAATCCAGGGTCCGAGCACTGTTTGTCAGGATTACCGTCCTCTGCGCATTTCACACAGCAATGGTTCTCGACAAAACTGTCCCCTCGAATTCTATAGCAAACCTAGAACAAAACAAAACACACTCACTATACACTAGTCAGCTCATCCCAGAGATTTGTGTACATGGGTGACAATGTCAAGTAGGTGTTAAGATGGCAGTTTCTTATTGTTGATTATTGGTGGTCAGTGAAAAATACAAGAATGGTGATATTTTAATAGCTGTATCAGCCTGGAATAGTGAAAAACCACCCATTAGTGAAGTTGATCTAGCTCAAACCATTTGCCACCCGCTACTAGTGTTGATGTTTGGGCTGGTGCAGAACTAATGTCAGTTTTAAAGTCAGGGAGGAAGTAAAATAAACACTCATTCAAAAATGTATTTTAAATCATTGACAGTTTATTTAGTTGAGCACTTAATGTGTCTTGATTGTTGGCTGAAAGCTTTTGATTATAGTTTTGTGAGACTAATCCTGATTCCAAGATTTACTCACTGCATGTTGCCAAGTGTCGCAGTAAACACAACAGATCATGAGCCCCATGTCCTCGTTGCAACCACATGGACACACAACTTCTCTCTGGCTTTCTTCATAGTCCTGGGAGGACAACGCTGACGCTACAAATACCCGTAAAGTTAAGATGACATACAATGTAACATAAAGCACATTATGTTCACAAATCTTTAAGTTCCATGTTATTGTACTGTTCGTATGTTTGTAACTTGTTACATTACTCAACAACTAGGATACACAGACATTTAATGTGAAAAAAATTAAGGTGCATATTATAACGACTTTTAAAATTGGTTGTCTTGATAATTATAGAATTTCTAGATTTGTAGACTTCTTTACAAATATCAACGTTAACACTACAGAGTGTGTCTTCTAGGCCTCAAAGTAAAAGGTTATGTTAATATTTGAATAAATTCCAGAAATATTAATTATATGTGCTTCAAAAGTAAGTTTGTGACCTATGTATTACTTAACTAATTGATAAAATTTGATTTCTTAACATTTTAGAACATAACTTTACTTACATTTAGATTTTTTTTTTAAATCTAGAAATTATAATGTTGTGTAGGTGCCTAGACATTTTATAGATATTTTAATAATTATTCAAGATTATTACTAATTTTATGTAAAGTCATTTATATTAATTATAATATTTACATTTTGAGGATAGTTCATTTATTAAAATGATGAATACAAGTTCACTTTTAAAAATAAATAAGTAAATATTTAATTACCACCAATAAAAACAAAATACTACCTGTTTATCCAAATGTGTAGGAATTTGGGTATATAATTTTTTTCTATTTAATTTTGAAAATTTAATAGATACCATTACTAAGCCTCTGTTAATCCCTTATTGAACTAATTGATGCATATAACTTGCTTCGGTGGCCACAAGGTCTAACACGCTACCCTCGCAGAAGACTAGACTGATGGTGACAGGGAGATCAAGGTTCGAATTTCTGTTGGGTGTTCTGAGCTGGGTTTTTTTCAAAAGGGTTTTCAACTCTTCTTCCACGCAAATGCGATTACACTTCTTATAAATATAACCTTTCTAATCCCTAAAACTTTTAGTGCAAATAATACATAAACATTTGACACAAGCAGTAGTAAGACGCGGTGCTAAAAAGAAAATTGTGTATATTTACCTTTACATCCATAACTGTTTAAAGCCTGTGGTTTGGGTCAGATGTATACCTCAGTTTTATCTTCTGTGGTGCTGACTGACAGCTCACAGCTGACTTTTGACAGTCAACAGTTAAGTATATACCTAAATTTTGACTGTCAAAAGTGACAACTGCTAAACACATGTTTTTTGCAGATCATATGGTTCGGCGTAGGGATACATAGTTTGGTCTGGTAGCTTTTCAAAGCCATCAGAAGTCAGCTGTGAGCTGTCAGTCAGCACCACAGAAGCTAAAACTGAGGTATATATTTAACAAACTCGTTAAAGACTAAGGGCCTTTTCACACTGGGAAACAAGTGTCCAATCTTAAAATACATTAGATTGAATGGAGCCTTTCATACTGGGACACTGCAATGTGTGGACCGGTCAGTGTCTTGACAGTACTTGAGCTCTGACACATGTGTCCAGGTGAGTCACCACTTGAGGTACATTAGTTTCAATAGGAGCGTTCACACTATGACACAAGTGTTGGGCACTGTGTGTAGCTCTGCCGACTACTGTTTTTATATTTCCACAAATTAGTTTAGATTTAACAAACAGAGAAGATTTTATAAGTGAAGTGGAAAGTCATCCTGTCATTTGAGATGTTACTTATCATCAAATAGTGTGTAAAACAAGTCTTTCTTCAGCCAATCCCAATCACGTAGTAGAGGATGTGCACGTAAACATTGTATCCTCATTCTTCTTCTGTTGTAGTAGCAATTAGTTCCTCATCACTTGAGTCAATTCAAGTGTTCCATCAGTGTTCGCCACTAACGCCAGTGTCTGGCACTTGTGCCCCAGTGTGAAAAGGTCACCTCAAAGCAAAGCCTAGACTTAAATAATATGTATGCTTAGGTTAAATTTCAAGATAAAACGTCATGCATCTGATACAAGTGTGTCAAACTAGATCAACCATAAGGGCCATATTAAACATTGAAAATAATGAGGGGGCTGCATTTCATAAAGTTTAATATTTTCACCATCTAAAAGTGAAAAATCTCAATTTTAAAATACTTACAATAACAAAATTAAATTTACATAAAATGTTAATACTTATCTTTTTTTTTTTTTTTTACAAAAAAAATTTGAAACTTTCTTTATATTTGCAATAAATGTGTGAGTAGCTTTAGATCTCTTTAAGGTCACGTTCAAAATAGATGACAGATGTGTATCAGTAAATGTGATCGCTCGGGTGTTTGTTCCTTTCAATGAGTGAAAACACACTTGTATGCTGACAAATATTGCACATGTTTGGGCGCAAATTTAACCATTATTAGTAATCGATCTTTGGTGAGTAGGGACCTCACTTGCTACCAAATAATGACCAATATCTGAATGTCAAAATCTTAAATTATGTATTCCAACTACGTTTATAAAAATACGAATTGGATCATCACAACATCACTCATAAGTCGAGCCGCAAGTTTGACATGCCTGATCTAATATATCACCATATGGAAACAAAAGGTTCAGAAACAACTGATTTTGGTGTTTTTTCAAAGTGAACTTTCTTTGATCCTTATTTATTAGTTGTAGTGTAAAGTCTAGTGTGCTGACTAATAGTGACTGATTCTAAATAATTGCTTTTAACCATTAATTTACAATTTGGTTAGTGGGAAAGAGCCAAATTTCAAAGTTAAATAATTTTTCTGCTTTTCTAAGAATTGAACATTGAATCTTAAGATCAATAGATAGATGTTTATAATTTAAACAAAAACACTTTTGAACTATGGGTGTACAACAAGCGATCCAGTTTTATGGCCAAAACTAGATGTGAAGTTTTTTTATATCACATATTATTAAGCTAGTACATTTACATATTTCAATAGGAATCTATTTGTTTGGATCTGTAATAAATTAAATATGTAACTAGACACTATAAATATGATTATATAATTAATAAATTTGCATACTTATGTATAAACTCAAGCACTATGTATATTTTAAATTGTAATTATTTTACTTGATAGCCTTATTGAGCTTTTAGTTGGATTTAGAAATGTGTCTAGGCACAACTTACTACCCGTTTGGGTTATACACCTAAGTACTAATTACAATAATGTGTTAGGGATGAGGAAGATTAAAACAGAGTGGGAAACCATTTAGGAAAAACCACCCTCAGTACACCTGACCGAGATTGAACCATGATCTCCCCGTCATCAGCAGTCTACTCTATTGTGAGAGTTACTACTTAGACCATGCGACCACCAAAGTGGATTATAACTAAATTGTTTTGAAAGAATAAATGGTAAACTGAATAGTATGTGATCGTTATTGTTATAAGGGGCAAACAAACATACATTGTAAGCACAACAGTGCTTGAATAAGCGCTTTCATTATACAGTGGGACATCCATATATCGAAATTCTTTATGTATCGAAGTTTTGGCGAATCCCCATGACATTACATAGAAAAAACTGTTTCTATATATCGAAAAAAACTATATAAATTGAATTATTTTTTTTCAAGACGAATCAGGGTTTCCTACCCGTAATGACGATGGTATAAGAAAAACCAGTGAGAAAAAATACAGTAGAATGGAAATATCGCAAGAGGAAGAAGGAAATGTTTGGTCAAAGTTTTTCACACAAATGTAAATCCATTTGAATACTACATGTTTTTTAAGGTATGTTAAACACATTTTTTTCTTGTTTGTTTTTAATTATCTTTATGAACATAACTTGTACATAATGTGATTCATATTCATTTATATGAGTGCATTGACTAGGAAATATTTCTAAGTACAAAAGACTACACAATATTATTATAAAAAAGATTGTTTTGAATCCTCGCTTCTCTATCAAGTAGAAGAAGTGACGATTACCATTACAATATTATAACATGAAGGCTTGGGAAGGACTTAAAACTTTGGTTCAAATCATGGTGGCTCAAATTTTATGTTTTTATGTAATACGAGAGATTCATAATTTAAGGGTCGCTACAAATCCTTTATTTAAATTTAGACATAGGAGAAATATACAAGTATAACAAATAAGTTTATTTAAATGTAAACAAGAGAAATAGATTTACATATGTTTTAAATATCTATCGTAACTCATCAGGAGGAGTGAGAAATGCAATGCAACTCTAAAAGAGAAACCAAAAAACAAAAGGAGAAAATGGAAAATTGTAAAGAATGATAGGACACAAAGATAGGAACATGTAAAAGGTATAACATAAAGTACAAACACAGAAAAGGATATTGAATGTGAATATATAATATATCTCTATAAGAAAACCTCTTTTCGCTTTATGAGGTAATTGTATTATATTTGGAAGAAGTACAAGAAAAGGTGGATAGAAACATATAAAAGGGATGAAGGCAGTATGGCTTTTATAATGAAAAGACAGTTCCATAGTTGTATACATCCCGATAGGCAGGAATAGAAATAAACTCCTAGCTGACTAGGAACTAACAGAATTAAGATTGACATATAGTTTAGTTTAGTAACGCTAGAAATAAGGATCAACACTCATTCTCCTACGAAGGAGTGTCTGCCTCAACATAGCGGCAGTCAAAAATAGCAACAAATATTAATTTAAGGTTAAGCCACAATACATAAAGACAATCCAGCCTAGCTAATACTAGACTAAGACCTGAAAGGTCTATTCGTAAATAATAGTGAAACTATAATGAATGAAAACAAGGGGTATTAAATCCTAGTTTCTTAGAGTTACTATGAAGGAAGTTATATAAGCTAGCTAGCTTGAGTTAACTCCATAGAGAGTTATGGAAACCTAAGAATAAACTCCTAGAAGAGGAACCAGCATATTACAAATAGTAAATGGTGAGCTATCAGGCATCTATGCAGTTAAATTACTATGGCCGGTTGATTCCTAATAAGTACTGCCTGGACATTCTATAATATATTTATATTTCCACCCTAACTTGGGCACACAATAAATAGTACAGACAATAATTGGTTTACTTAATACAAACAGCGCCTGAAGGGGCCGGAGACAAAGCACTATCCCCGCTGGCCACAACTACAAACTAGTAGTGCTCCCACAGGTTGCACACTGTAAATAGATACACAAAAAAAAATAATAGTGACAGCTATCTGTCATTGACCTAACGAGGTCATTGAAGAAAACATTAGATAAACTGATTTCCGCCATAAGGATATCCTAAACATGGTCATACCATTTAGAGAGTAATTATTTTTCCCTAATATATAAAACTATGACTTATGGACTTAGAAAAAGTAGTCA
This sequence comes from Timema podura, assembly GCA_033556935.1. Classification (NCBI taxonomy): domain Eukaryota; kingdom Metazoa; phylum Arthropoda; class Insecta; order Phasmatodea; family Timematidae; genus Timema; species Timema podura. The sequence continues at coordinate 113,222,509 of JAVRXN010000009.1, forward strand.
GACACTCTAACATAGAAAATAAAGTCGTATGGACCTAGTTTATTAGAGTATTCTAAACTATCCATATGGGCATAGGAAAATATGTCATAATTTTGACAAACAACTCTATGTCTTATGGGAATAGAAAAAGAGCGTTAAGATTAACATTCAAAACTATGCCTCATAGGATAAAAAATAAAGTCAGACATTCTAACACAAAAAACTACATCTGATGGACATAGTTAAAGAGGTGCTACGAATCTAACCCAGATTCTAACTGTCAAATACTTAAAGTCCCAAATGAAGCTTCATCGGCAACGAGGTGGAGAGACCGACGCTTGACACTTCGTAGTCACCAGTAGTTTCTTCAGCGAGATTTACGTCCTAGTTCTTCTTTCCGTCGAATTGATAAAATAGAATACAAAATGTGAAGCAAGGAATGACTATTATATAGTAACAGAACTGATGAACTCGGGGACAGTTTGCATCTGGACATCTAAGAGGGGAAGCGGGTTAAGTACGGAATTGTGTTAAATGACCACTAACACTCGTTGATAGTGTGGCGCCCAGACAAAAACTTCTCTGCCATTTCTTCAAAGTGGGGCCTGCAAGTAAGATGTCTTTTAAACTGATGGTCCCAGCATGATCAGCTGGGGCAGTTTTCCTAGAGCTTGGGCGTTTCCCGGCAACATACCATCTGCACCTGACTTGGCTTCTGCTGGGGTTCAACCCAACCTCTACCAGGTTGCTCAGGCCCTGGGGTACACACTTGGTGGCTAGATCAGGATTCAATAGGAAAGGCTAAGCGGGACCCGCTCTTTGTATTGAACATTTGAACTTCACTGCCTCACTTATACTAGGCTGTGACATCGGCACGCCAAGCCTTCGACCCAAGACTCCTCTATTTTTCTACTGTCCAACTTCTTCATAATGGATAATGTATATTAATTAATAATAACCAATTGATGGCAGTAAAATGCCCCAATACATATTAATTCATGGAAAGCTTCTACGACATTGTAAATTTATATTTAAATTAAATTTATTAATCAAATACATTTATTTTGAGGTTGGAGTCGAAAAATTTTTATCGACTTCTACTCCATCCAAAATTGCTTCCGACTCTATAACCCTGGTTTACACCTCTGATGGGCTTAAAGAGGAGGGATATTGTTAAGAAAAACTTCTAATGTTTGACTAATAAAAACAAAAATTTTTGTAGATATTTTTCAAAGAGGTCTTAAATCTCCAAAGGCATTAATAATTTGAGATGTTTTGAATATTGTCTACATAAAATAATCACATTTTGAGAATAGTTCACTTATGACGATTGTGGATACAAAGACTTTACAAAATAGATCAATATTTAAATATCACAAACCCAAATGGGTGGAAACGCGGACAAAATGTTAGGATAATTTGGTTTAAATCTCTACCATATAGATTTTAAAAAAAATCATTTTGAATTTATAGTTTCTAAAGAAGTGTATGCCTGAGATTTTATTGCTATAATACTGAAATTGACAACTGCAGATGAGGTATGTAATCAATGGACAACATTTATAGATTAAAATTAATTTCATATTAATATCGAAAGTTAGGGACTGAAGTCCACGTTTATTCAATAACCAACAAAATCAAATTATTAATTACATGCTAATTCATTTGGGTTTTTATGCCAATTTTTCAATCCAGTTTGTTGTACCACTAATGGCTTTTCAATAAACATGTTGGTGCATTTTATTACATTTTGCCCTTCAAATTCCACTGCCTTTAGAATGTGACTCGCAGATATTATGGAAGAGTTTATCAAGTTTGGTCAAAATCTGTTTTAGTTCAAACTTAAAGGTTTCAAACCATTTAAGGCAATACACCCAGCACATTTCAAGCCCCGACCTTCCCATCATCAGCAAATCAAAGTAGATTAGTATGACAGTTAGTCCGCATGCCCACCGAAATGTTAAAGGCATGCTAACTTGGAAAAAGGCTTTGTTTCTCATCTAGCGTCAAACATGTCTGTTGTTTGTTTTGAAACCTTTGGACATTTTGGGCCTCAAAATGGTGGGCTAGGGAAAGGTTAAAACCAAACCCATAGATCTTTTTGAGTGCCTACGTTTATTTGAAGTTTGGATGAGATTAGTTTAATGTTTTACAACCCACTCCTTCTATACTACCCAACCTGAGAGTCTTCATTTAATAAAACCATGATTTGAACCAAAGTTTTAAGTACATCACAATTCCCTGAGTATACCAACTATGGCCAAAGTCTGTCTGTATCTATTAAACTATGTTGATGCACGGTACCTGGCTGCTGTGGGCTTCGGAAGGGCATCATGGCTTCTTGGCTTAGTTTCCCAGCTCCTAGGGATGCTTTGTGCCCTCTTTTATCAGACATAGTCTGTGGCACGGTCACAATATTCTCCTGCTCCTCTCTTGGGACACTCACCGCCTGCTTCTCTGCTCCGTCCTTGGTGACTGTTTGGAAGTTATTCTCATCATCATTAACTTTATCGGTAAGAGCTGGCAGAGCAATCTTTTTGGTGGGTTGTTTCTTTACTCTTTTAACCTTGAAATCAGAGTTTTCTTTGTTGGCAGCATTTTTGGTAAGTTTCTTTTGTGGAGGTACAACAAAGGTAGTTTGTTCGTACTGGTGTGTTGTTGTGTTGTAGAGCACCCTCTTCCCTTTTCGTTTTGTCAGGGACTTATTGGGAGTGTTCTCGACTGGACAAGCACGTTCTGACACTGTGCTTGTGTTGGCGCTTCTCTTAGGGGTTGGCGTGTTTGGGACCATTTCATCGGAACTTGGCACTATGTTATCGTCAAAAGTCACCAGGCCTCTGTTTGTCACTAGCTCAATAGGTTCCTGAAATAAAAAATGTGTATATAGTAAAAGTACTATTTTTACACATTGAAATTGTTTCACTAACTTAATTTATAGTGTATAAGAGAATAAAGGATGCTGATGGCTGAAATTAATATATAGAAATATAAGGATACAAAATTAGATTCTGCATTCTAGAAAACACTACAGACTCACAGTTACAAAAGAAACACAACAAAAATGATAGAGATAATTTAATCAATTCGTTGATGAGCTAAAGTTATTAAGGAAAGTAGTTGGTTGAAAGAAAGGGAAATAATCTATTGTTATTTGTGAGTAATGTGATGTATGCATTGTTTTTCCTCCTGTTTTGGTGTTGACCACAAGAAATCATTTAAAAACACTCAAAAAGTGGTTATACCGATGTAAATAATGAAAGTTTTAAATATATAAAGAGTTTTCTCTCGTGAAGTCAGCAAGCTCAGAAGATAGTTAAATTATTTCTGACAATTATGTTGTGTTTCTTGTGTGTATGTTGCCTTTCTTGTTTTATAGTATGTAGAACCTGCCTTTCTATATTTTATATAGTGTTATATTACTTAAAACTACTCTTTTACTTTAAAACTTTCTATTGTAATGGTACAGAAAGACACAGTATGACACACATGTATTTATTAAAGGGCTATTCACATTTTTAATGGTGGCTTATGGGTCGTTACTAGAGCAAGTAAGGCTTGCCGGGACTGTACTTGCAAGCAGTTCTCACCCTACCTCTCACTATCCATTTGACCAATCACACACAAAATAATGTAATAACTAATTTATATTTATTGATTTCAAAGGTCAGGTTTGATAATGACGGGAAGGAAACAACTTTCTAGTGCAATCCAATCAAGCCTTGCTTACCTAGACGACATTAGAGGCACTATTGGAAATGTTTCTCGACTCTTAGACAAAGAGAGTCCTATTATCTATAAGGAGGTATTTACACTAAACAAACCCATCTGCGGGTGTCTCACCCTGGTGACAGAGACATCGTCCCGAACGCTACCTCTCTCAGAGGCTGAGACTGGATGGTACAGTGTGGACTGCACGTGCACCTTGGTAGCATGGAACGCTGTCTGCACTGCTCCCAGTTTTATCTTGGGTGGTGTCTTCTCCGCCATATAAACATAGCTGGTGCTGTTAGCGGCATAGAAGCCTGGGGGTTCGTAGTCAGGTGGGGTCACTGCCTCACAACAAAACACAATATACTAGTCAAGCTATTGAAAACCAATTAAAAAAGTTATTTCTTGTATTGAAAATATGACTTAATAAAAATGAAGACGAGTAACAAATGTTGAACATCAAGTTAGTATATTAAAAGTGTTACAAACCAAGAAGTTGTTGAAAGTTTGGTTTTGCCAGGCTATAGCCTACATGTTGTTTCCAGGATAAAACTCAAGTCAGCCATGTCAATAATTTTTACTTACTCTATGGCATTAGGAACTCAAAAGTTCATTGCCTCACTTAGAAAAGTACACCACTTCTCCCTATCTTGAGCTAGTTCTACCCAGTCCACTTCATCACACCCTATTTTTTTCAGGTCCATTATAATGTTTGTTACCCTCCATCTTCGTCTAGGTCTTCCCAATTGTCTCTTCCCATTAGGTTTGCCAGTTACACCCTAAACACGGTTCTAGATTAACTCATTCACGCTGCAATCAATTTGAAATCGGTATTTTTTAAATATTGCAAAGTTCTAAAAGTTACCTTAAATTCCCTTTCTTTTAAATATATTGTAAGCCTGGAATTTTAAAAATGATTTCATAGTGTTGGTGATTTTTTCGATGAAAAGTTTGTTATTATTTTAACTTATACAAAATCAAAGTAAGATTACAGCCATCCATCACTTGCTAGAAAACACTCAAACCACTGTAAAAAAAATTGAGACATTTGATCATCTTCAAGTCATGATCACTTTAGGAATAATTATCTATGGCTTCTATGTTTTCATTAAGTGTGCAGGATCTGACTTCATAACCTTTTAATTTTATATTAATTGCATCCATTAGGCTATATTAACTATCATTTTACATTATTGCTGCTTATGGGGGGAGTGTATGCCCTTCAGGATTATAACCAGACACACTCCAAGCGATACTATCAGCTCCCAAACCTCTGGAATCCTGATTCCAGCACTAGAGATTCTCTGAGGTGAAATATTTCAGGCCTCCCAACCTACCCTCATCAAAGTAAAGCAGCTTCATGGTGAGAACTCTGTTGTCAGGAAGTGGCTCCAGGTTCCAATACAGCTGCTCACAATTTGCCAGTAACTTCAATGTTGACTGACACAGATCCAGTGAAGCATCTGGGGTCCCGAATATCTGACTGGAAAACATCGCTATTGTTACTTTCACAAGAGCAGGGCTTCTAACAATAACATTAAAAGGTACAGGTTTGAAGCAAGCGTAATTAACTTTATGAAAGTAAAAACTTCGACTAGAACTACCAATTTGATGAACATGTCAAATAAAACTAAAATCAGGTGGAAACATGTTAATTAAACTGGATGTAAGGTTTGCTATAACCATTTTGAGACCATTTTGAGGTTTATATTGAACAAGAAATGCCCACATTATTCTTTGCCTTTTTTTGTGTAAGCCTAATTTGTTTACAGAAGCATTAACATACATATCAGATTTATTTTAATGTTTCTTTGATTAATCTTTAGATAAAAATAAATATTTTACACTAAAATTGAATTTTGTATTGAAATATTTTTAGCTGTGTTTTTTTCATAATTCATTGGGCCTAACTTACCAATCATTTCACTAAATATCCTTCTTACCTGGCCACTTTGCCACTCTTGTCCTTCACCGAATACTCAAACTGGCCACCATCTTTGTAGGCAAAGTAGAAGGTGTATGTCTCTAAGACAGGATCCCTGATTGACCCCTCGTGCACGGCAAAGATCATCTGGCGAAGCTAATTGTGACAAATCAAATTGACAACAATCAGTAATCTTTATGTTTATTGAAAAAAAGTAACTGATGTTATAGAAGGAAATAGGTAACCTATATATTTGATTGGACAGAAGAATGTTGAGACAAAAGTAAGGTTGGCTAGCATACCTGACTACCAGGGAGTAGTGGTTAGCCACATGGTTAGTATACCATAAAAATTGATATTGATTTAGAAAAATAGCTAATTTAACTTTTTTTTGTATGCTCACATATTTCTTGTCCAGAGCATCAAATGCCCCCTTCATCCACTTGAGGACTTGTTTGACCTCTGTGTTGTTTCTACCCCTCAGTATCTTGTACTCAGAGCCGTCAACCGAGCGGTCCGCGTAGTCATCCTTCGGAAAGATGCTGCGTACGTATGTGATGTTGGAAACACATATGGCCACCAACTTCTGCATTAACAGGGACGAGAGAGCGGCGTTCGTTGGGTTGGGGAACACGCTCGAGAACTGCAGTTAAGACAGATATGAGAGAACATGACAATGGACAACTCTTATTGATATAAACACATTTACAGGGCAGTAAGAAGGCCTATAACACTGGGCTTATATTCATTTCAAAATTTCATGTTGTTTAACCTGTCAATATTTTCAATTAAAACCCGTTATTTTCCAAGCCTGCTACTGATTTACCTAGGCCCAGTATGTCAAAATAGACCTACTCTCCTTATGCTTGCTCAGTCTTGTATTTCTAAGCCCTAATATTTAATTTACTTTTTAATCAGTAACACACAAAGAAATTATCTATCATTGTGATAAAATAAAACTAAAATTGTTAACAATATGAAATATGTTCTTACTAAGTTCACAAAATCTCGCTAAATTAAATGACTTACTTGATATAACCAATTGTTCTCCCTTCCAACCAGTCACTTTGAATAAACTAAACTAACAACTTGGTCGATTTATTAGTGCTTGAATAGGCATCAACAAAGTAGTTAAGAGTTTTTCTTGGATGAATTTATACATGTTAACAGTCAAGCATAAAACTTAGGCCACATGATCTTTATCCATATTAGTAGGTAGGTAAATTATCCCTTCCTATATAAAAAAAAATTTTTTTCAATAAGAGAGAAAGGCAATAATTTAATTTCAGAGCCAAAATGAGCCGTAGGGCCTACATTTCATAATGCAAATATTTTAATGTAAACGGTAATTTAAATAGTTAGAGACAACTTGGTTCACATAAAATTATTTATTGTAAAATAATGACTTTTCAAAATCAACTATAGGCCTATGAATTTACATAAACCCTCACTTTGATGATAAAATGGTTTAAAGCGTCACCCTCACAAAAGACCAGACCTCCAACAATCAGAATAAGGTTCGAATCCTAGTCAGGTGTTTGGGTCTTTTGCATCACAGCTTGATATCCATTCAAGTTATATGAATATGTACTAGTTAAGCTAATCTGCTAAGGATGAAAAACGTGTATATCAGCGAAAGTGTGCCCACCTTTACATGGAGGGAGAGTGAAAATTATGCTTTAATACATCTCACATGAATTCAAATTCTGATATTTTCATCATTGACAGTCCAGTCTATTGTGAGGGTGACGCCTTAACCATTTGACCACAGAAGTGGGTTGGTCAGTTGTAGTGAGAGTGATTTTCCATTCACCCTCCAAATAAATTCGAGGACACTCCCTATAGATGCAACCTTGTTCATAACACAACAATGTGATCAGTAGATGTGTATAAATGGAACTTAATATTGAAACAAGGTGATCAAAAATGTTTATGAAATAAATTAAATATCATAATTAAACTGTTTGATCTAATAGGGCCGACTAAAAGCTCAACTTTACATTGTTGAAATTTATTGGTAGATAGTTTTATATAAATGCTTAGGCCTATAACAATTGTTGAGTCTAAAATAGCATCTAAATTATCATTTCACTAAATTACTAATAATGGTGTAGAATTGAGATGTATTGTTTTAAGAATAAAAAATAAATTCTTTAGATTTTTTAAATAAATATAAGTTAGTTATTTAAAATGAATTATTACTGTTGCACAGTTGACGGATGTATCCGAACTTGATGAGCTAGTACGCATTCTTCTCTGCATTTTCTTTAAATTTTTCTTCTAGAGATTTTAGGTATAATAACTAATACGCAAAGAATCATTTAACTATCCAACAAGAACAAAGGCAATTCAAAATTTCAAATATGGAATATAATATACACAGGCCTTGTTCCGCCAATACGCGAAAGTTCCATAAAATCAATTCTACTATAAGAATATTGAAATCGTTTTAAATTAATGATTAAAGTATTTTTTAAATATATTAATATAATTTTTAAATAAATATAATAGATAATTTAAGTAAAATAAATTGTTAGTTTAAACCAGAGAAATATATGGTTAATTAAAACCGTGAATTATCATTACCTTTTTTATCACGCTTAAGATAAAAGAATGATAGGGACATATACTCCATTCACGGTAGGAATTACTCTCTGAAAGGTCTTTTTTCCTACCAAAATCCTACTATATAATAGCTTTCTGGTAGGGAAAAAGACCTTTCAGAAAACAATTCCTACGCTGAACAGACTTTAATAATGATAACTATTATTATATTTAATATATTATGTATTTATAATTTTGAATTTACTTTACAGTCTCTCCCTTATATCTATCTAACCATAGGCAGTAACCTCTGAATATCTACCTAAATATATGTATATACATAAATAATATCTATAAAAATATAAGGCATCAATGGTTCAAAGGGTTTTAAGTGATATTGATATCTATAAAATAACGGAATGGACATCAGTGGTTGAAATTTTCGAGCTGTGGTCTTCCTACCATTGTAAAAGAGAGAAAGAAACTTTCAGGTATTTCTTTCTCACCTACCTACATACATACATACAAGGCAGGGTAGAATTTTTTTTTTCATTCGCTAATTTGATTGATTACACTAGAAACGTAAATGTTCGTTTGGTTAAATGAAATGAATGTGTTAGAAAAAGTTTTGAAAAGCATAAAAAAAATTCGAAACTTATAACTTGCTTCATTAAATAAGTTGATGTAGACCACTATATAAATACTTCCTACAGTTCTATAAACTAAATAATCGTTTGAAAAAGATGTCTATACAAAGTAGGCCCATGTTGTTCAAACAAATGTAATACATTTTCGACCAGCTTGTTTCATTTTAGTTACCAAACTTTCAATTATTATAATAGAGTTTTTGAAAGCAATTTACAAACTTAGAGATAACGTTCATACATGGTTACTTCTGTAGCCACCTCCTCAATTCCACAACGAATTAAGGCCGGTGTACAACAACAAAAAGATACCATTAGCAGAAAATTCAAAAGATATAAAAAAAAACAAATATTTCAGAGGAGCCGATAGGACTAACATCAAACAAATGGACCGTACACTGATCCATTTGAGTTTTGTCTCCGCGAACCCGCTCTACAAATATTTATTATTAGAAACAATTCAAATATTTGCCATTATATAAAAAAACTTCCAATCATTAGATGAAACTAGGGTACGAAAGTGACATAAAGAATAGGTAACAGTATAAGGTATTTTATTTATATATAAAAGTTAGATATTTTAAATATGATACAGAAGGATATTTGTATATGTATGTGAACGTTATATAATAAACTCATAATAATATGAATCATCCATGACAAATGTAAACATTCAAAGTATTAACAACTTCAGTAAAAGACTAAATCTAACAAGTGAGCTGAAAGCTCTAAGTCAACAAAGTTTACGTTGCGAAATGACAACGCTCTGCATCAATCTAGCAGTGATTCTATTATCTAGTTCAAGTCGTAAAATGACAAATGTAAACATTTAAGGCATCTAACAAGTGAGCTGATGGCTCTAAGTCAATAATGTTTACGTGGCGAAATGACAACGCTTTACATCGGTCTAGCAGTAACTCTATTATCTCTTACTCACAATTACCAAAAACAAACACGTAGAGTAAAGAACCAAATCAATATTTTAAGATACAAAATACCTTTTTCTCAGTCGTACAGACTATAATCTTGTCTTTGAATAAAAGGTTAGCTTTCCTACAATATTAATAGATATTGACAAAAACCCAAAAGGGGATTTTTAGCCTACATTCTACAAAGGAACATTAATTCCCGCAAAATTATTCTAAGTAGATTTAAATTTTCTTAAGCCAAACAGGCTGTAAATTTAACCATAAAAAATTTAACATTTCCATGATATTACCAAATGTTACTAGACACAACCCGGAAGGGGCCTCTGTGTCTACAAGACAACAACAATAATGCTATGTTTCTATTTGAAAGATTGGACTTGTTCATTAAATTTCAAATGTTAGCCACAAGGGAATTTTGATACACAATTGCCGAAAGAGAATTTTATACCTTTAGTATTCATCCTGAACACCAACGTGTTCCTGGAGGAAGTCCAGACAAGAGTAAATATTCATCTATTCTACACCAGTATTTATGCCAATATTTTAGCTCAGAGAGGGGGAAGAGGGAAAACACCAAAACAAAGGAGAAACACAACACATGACATAAGAGGGACGGAACATCTAGACGCGAGAGGACGGTTCGAGAAGCGTGGTGGAGCATGGAGAATGACCCAGACTAAAAGTTTCTATCGCTCAATGACGTCTCGGGCATCATACGTCACACTATTTTTCCCATGACACCTTGCGCCGACTTGAACTCCGTGCTTCATTCAGTCAGTCTTAGCACAAAGTTTATAGTGGAGTGTAGTTCGGGAGGCCGGCTTGGGAAACGTGATAACAACAACATAGGGCGATGGGGCATGGTAAGTCCACTTTTGTATTATTTCACCAGTGCTTCGTTGATGTTTTAATCTTTTCTTGTAGTGGTTATTTCAATAAACGCTACACTTCCTACAAGCCTATATCCTAAATGATCGTTTGAACGTTAGACAACTATACAAAGTCAGGCTTCCAAACAAATGCAATCTAGTTTAAAAACATCTACATTATTTCATTAGATTTATCGAACTTTCAATATAATATGGTTTCTGAAACCAATATAAAAGCTATAGCCGACTTTAAATATATTGCAGTCTTAGCAGAACGTAAACAACAGATGATAACAACGTATTTAAATACATAATAATGTTTTTAGTTTTTGTACAATAATACCTGTAAAACTGAGTTGAATATCGTTTAATATAAATGTTTCTACAGACAATTGGGGTATAAAACTTGACGAGGGCGCCCGCAGGATTTTCCTGCAAGGGCCCAAACCGAGGGATCCCCCCCGGGAAAAGTATTAAATTGAAGCCTCAAAATACACTTTTTAAGACAATCCTTGTCTACTGAAAATAAAATACAACATAAGAAAAATGTTTAAAACTTCTAATATTTATACAACCTCAGAACCTCAGAGGTGGAAATTGCCCCTCCTGCCCCCCTGCGGGGGCCCCTGGTGCTTGACTATTTTCAAACAATGAAAATTATATTCACCAGAGACAAGTTTTCGCACAAGAATATCGAAAGAATCGTTAAATCTGTCCCCTCACAATCAAGCACAGAAGACAAACTTGAGCGTCACGCTTTGGTCCTTTGCAAGTAGTGTGATTATGTCCATCCAGTATAGCAGTGATTCTTAACTTTGAGCATACGCCCAAGAGGGGAGTAATTTAAATAAATATATATGTGTTGTAACGATATTGATTTGGACCGCTCTCATATATTTAAAAAGTCATGGATGAAGGTATTTTTCTTTGAAGTATCGTATGTAGATTATCCTTTTAAGACTTCATCCATGGAGAATCACGCGCTTTTGAAGAATAATCTAGAAGGATTGTACCATTAAAACTTATTTTTTATTGTCAAAATTTAACTCCACAGTGACTGAGTGTGTCTAGTGTCCCGAGTATCATCATCATCATCATTATCATCAGTTTTCTTTTTCTTTTAAATAAACATAAATTGATAATACAAAAAATTGTGACATAATAAATAAATAAAAAGACTTGCACCAACCCCTTGGGGTTCTCGTAAGCCAAAACATTTCTGTAAAAAAATAAAGTTTTTCTTTTTTAGTTCATCCCAGATTAGGGCACTTTTTCTTTTTTTATGTGGGGGAAAATTTAAGTCCTCCCACTAAGCTTTTATGGTCTGACCGGCCGTTGTTTGGCGGTTGCACTTCACTCACTATAACCCCCATGGCAACACGCCCACTTTCACCTATCTCGGCCTACTGGCCGGCATCGCCCGCTATCTGACCACTCCCCCCAGTCTCACACGACTAGAAGGGGCGGTCACGAATCCCCCGCTTTAACTCCTCGGTCACCTGCCGTCGTTGACAAAGGGGTTCACTACGCCGTCCCTTATTTGGCGGTAGGGTTGGGCAGGGGCGTCGTAATCGCCTATGCCCCGGACGATCTGGTTGGAGCTGGCCTGCGCCCGACTGAAAAATCGTTCCGCCAGACCGTGGATACGGCTGTACAGGGTCGGGAGGCCTGACATAGTCAGGAGAACGCGGTTTGGGATGCGAGGCGAAGCCCCGAGGATCAAGAGAAGGAACCGGTGGTATACAGAACGGAGATGATTGTATCTGTATCTAGGTAGATAGGAAAATACGGGAGCGGAGTAGAGAAGGATGGACATCACACAGAGCAGAAAAAGTATGATCTTTCTTTCTTTCATAAGTATTTTTATTTTTTCTATAAATTACATTGATAATTATTAACTTAATAAACAAACATAAATGAAATAATAACATACCCCAACCCATTTGGGTTCTCGAATGCAAAATTACAATTGGTTATAAATAAAAGTTTTTGATTTTCTGTCCATCCCCAAACTAGGGTACAACACAATTTACGTGGGGGGGTATATGTCCCCTCCACACTGCACATACAGCCTGGTCGGATATCACACCGTGGGCGCCCCTCCACGCAACACTGGGCAACACACGCACTTTCACAGAACTCGGCCTTTAGACCGGCATAACCCGCTATCTGGCCTCCCCTCCCAGTCTCACACGACTCGGAGAGGAGTCATGAATCCCACGATTCGACTCCCAAGTTACCTATCAACGTCGACGAAGGGATTCACGACGCCGTTCCTTATTCGGCGGTAGGGCTGACCAGTGGGGTCGTAATCGCCGATGCCCCGGATGACTTGGTTGGAGCTGGCTTGCGCCCGACTGAAAAATCGCTCCGCCAGTCCGCGGATACGGCTGTCCAAGTATGCTAACAAGTTGCTTCATTACTGGGTTCCCATTTTCGTTATCCTAATACATCAACCATTTTTATCAGTTGTAGGAGGTTGGGCCCAACCTCCTCCCAAGTCTTACTCTATAAACTTATACTAAACATATATTTTTTTTACCCTCTTATAATTATCCTTACTAATTCTATATATATCATTGTTACATATTTTCACGGCTGGATTGTCATTGGGTCCTGTTTTTTAAAATAAGTTTCGGGCTTAATAGATCCCCTTGGCCTGGCGCTATCTCTTGAGAACCTTTGACACTATTGGCGGGCGAACTGGGGGCTCTCGGTGGTTCACTCGGTTTCGGAACGGTCACTAGATTGCCGCACAACAACCATGTACGTTATGACAATACACAAATCCACCGTCACTTCGAAAGTATTGCAGAAATGCACTTTCTCTTGATTGAAAGTAGGATACCTTAGCTCCTTTTTCAAGCAAGTTTTTCTTATGCAGTCTTGATGCTAGGAGTTCTGAAGTATTTTTGGATAGTCCAAAATCTCGTGCCAAATCATTCAACCCATGCTGATAAAATCCCTTATGAAAGGAGTCATCTTCAATTTCAAAATCTTCATTGTTGTTGTCACTTCAATCTTCACCATACTCGTATTCCTTTATTTCAAAAGAGGGTAATTTTTTGAAAACTGGCACTGGGATTTCAGCTGAATGAGGCACTAGGCGTATAGCTGATGGTAAACTAGGATACTCTTGTTATATCCTGACGTTTTCCCTATACAAAAGTAAGTCACTTGAATGAACTCAGGGCTCTCACCAAATCATAGGTATACCAAATGGCAATTTATTACGTGATCCCTTCGTTCACATCCGTAAACTCTCGACACACTGTTTGGACATCTTGTGAAGGGACCAAGATTTATAATTTTCATTTTAAAATATAAAAAATAGGCTTGCCTGACAAATGCGCTGATATTTGTCCTTTGACTGGGAATGGTGAAACTGCCACATATATAACAAAACGAACCGGGGCTGTTTAAGCACTTACGACGTAAAATAGCAGAGGCATACATGATATAAAGGAAAGGAAATAAGTACATATGTAAATAAAAAACCAAACACTGCTAACTTCTTGTATACAGACACAAACAGTCCACTTCGAAATGCGCTTCACTATACAGAGCGACATACAATGTCTCACTACACTATCTCAGGTGTAACTGAATAGCCTAGACAAGTATGAACATGTCTCCTATAGCGTCATTCACCCTCCCCAATCTAGGGAGGTTTACTTCAGCCAATAGGAGAGCACTAGTGCTTCCTATGATCCAGGCTATATCCAATGGAGAGTGGTCTTATTAAGATAAGCTGTAGAGAAAAAACTTGACGTGATAGAAGAAAACTAGCTACAGTTTTGAAATTAGAATGTCTATTTAACTTTAAAACAGCTGAAAAATCGAACTCAACAGAAATTGTGTTAAAAATTGTTCCCCTGTGTAATCATCGTATATATTGGGCTACATCAACTTATTCAAAGAAAAACTAACCAGTTTAGAACGTTGATATGCTCTGCAAAGCTTTTACTAACATATTTATTTCATTTAACTAATCAGTTATTGATGTTTCTCATATATTCAATCAAATTAATGAACGATGTAGAAATGCCATATTGCCTTGTATGGGTGTAAAAAAGAAGGAGATACCCGAAAGTTTCTTTCTCCCTTACTCGATGGTATGCAGACGACAGCTCGAAAATATTAGCCACAGATGTCCATCCACATCCAGTTATACTATAGCAATCAATGGAAAAACACCATACCAACATTTTAACACAGACTTAACCGATCTTTTGAGTTAACTTGATCTGTGATAGATAATAAAAGTATCGTGAGTAAATTGATCTCATCATCTGTGATTATTACATAATACTTAGAGACAACCATAGACAAAGGATACAGGAGACAACTTTGGTTATTCTTTGGGAGTGTTCAGAGCCGCATAAAATAGATATTAAACATATCAAACGTATAAAATAATTAATTGTTCTATTCCATGCTCTATCGGTGGTTTAATTAATGATGAAAGCATGGATGTTATCAAACAATCCTTCCTTTCTTCATGGATGCCTACAAAATATCCATGGTCTAACTTCTTAATTGACACTAAGTAAATTGTACCTAATCAATATAGTTATTTAAAACATTTATATTTCTGTCATACTGAATTTTATTAATTTATGGTTTTAAAACTAGATAGGGTTTTTATAATGTTTTGCATTTGAATGCTTTACCATTTAGGCCTATGTTAATTTAATTTCCTTGCAAAATAATAGGTTCAATGGGGTCAGCAATTTTGAGATCTCCACTATACTATTTCCAGTATATTAAGAACAGTCACTACACTTTAAGTGTAAGATTATACACTCCTTTACGAGACGAAATAAAAGATGCATCAGATAAGCAGACACATTTTGGATTTGAGAAAGTTAACGAAAGTGACAAGGCTAAAAAAGTTTATTCTGTGTTTGAGAATGTGGCCGAATCATATGATACTATGAATGATGCCATGAGTTTTGGAATACACAGAATCTGGAAAGACATCTTTATTCAGAGACTGGCCCCTTCACATGACACACAACTATTGGATGTAGCAGGAGGCACTGGAGACATTGCATTCAGGTTCTTGAATTACTTGAGACTGTCTGGTGATCACATCAACTCTTCCCCGAAAGTGACAGTTTGTGATATTAACAAGTCTATGCTTGAGGTCGGTAAAACTCGAGCGAAAAGGTTGGGTTAGATGGTTCTCGCATCAACTGGCTTCAGGATGACGCAGAATGTCTTCATGTGGAGGACAATTCCTACACTGCATATACCATTGCGTTTGGCCTCAGGAACGTGACTCGTGTGGATAAAGCTGTGAAAGAGGCTTATAGGGTGTTGAAACCCGGAGGTCGCTTTCTCTGCCTGGAGTTTAGTCAAGTAACCAGCCCACAGGTGCGGTGGATATACGACGAATATTCGTTCAGAGTGATCCCAGTCCTGGGACAGCTCATTGCCGGTCAGTGGAAGCCCTACCAGTATCTCGTGGAAAGCATTCGTCAGTTCCCACCACAGGAGGAATTCCGAGATATGATAAAGTCAGCGGGTTTTCAAATGGTCACTTATGAGAATCTAACATTTGGAGTTGTGGCCATCCATTCTGGGTTTAAACTCTGATCTTAGATGAATGAAACAATTTTAGTTTGGTATCTGTAGTGCTGGAATACTTTCTCTGACTATTACTTCCTGAATACTTTCTGTCTCCAAGAGATTATCGTTGTAGTAGGTACTGTCCGAGTACCTTCTAGTCTTATTTTCATTTTATTTTTCAATATTTTATTCCAGCCCATGCTTGTTATATTTGTTATGTTTTATTTTAATTATTGATAACCTGCTATAAAAACTATTTTGTTAACTTTAGCAACCCATTTATAACAAATCTAATTTAATTTTTGTAGCTTTCCAAGTACATAGCAGTTGTATCTATACATAATTAGCCTACTGTGCCTAACCAAATAATTATATTGTATACCGTTCCTATAATAAAGTCACACATGGCTCTGGGACATAAACTGCTAATTAATAAAATAAAATACTTCAAGTGGAGTTTTGCTGGATGAGATAATGGTGGTTGAAAGCACTAGATGTAGAATATGACATTATAACCCTACTAGGGTTCATATCCTGAGTGGGTCAAAACCTAGTATTCACATGGTTTTAAACAGATGAGGTATGGGTTGTTTTAGAGTTTGCTAAACTAAGTACATAACTTATTGATAAACCATACCTATCTCCTTGACATACCTAAGACCCCTTTAACACAGTCCAGGTGTTCATCTGGCACCCGGACAAATAGAAATACATGGACAGGCATGTGTTCTTTTTACACCATCCGAACCCGGGCATAGAAATGGCCCGGATCTCCCTGCTACAAACCTCTGAGTCTCAAGACAGGTGTTTGCCCAGACTGAGCTCTAGCGGACCACAGCGTGCAATGAATGCCTTCACACGATTCGGGTATTCAGTCGTCTGAGTGGTCTCTTGGTGTGCTGTTGAGGTTTGTTGAGAGTGTGTAGTTTGCAGTAGCCACGCAAGACATGACAAAAGAACAAAAAGAAGTAGACGTGAAAATGCTAATTAGTTTAGTAGAGTAAAAACCAGAAATATGGGACAAATCTATTGAAAAGTACAAAGATCGCTTGGAAAAGTGTTTTTGGCCAACTGAAATAGATTTTGAACTTTTAAATGACGGGACGAGGAAATAATTTGGTTGATTTAAAATTAGCTATTCCATTACTTGTCTTTTTTATGTATTTTTGTAGAGTATATTATAATAATTATTCTATCAATTTGCAACCTATAGCTATCCTACATAACTAAAAAAAAAATTCAATTATTTGCATTCATTAGTATTTTTGTTACATGACACTATATAAAATAAACATAGTCTATGTATCAAAAAGAAGTGCATGTAATGCCTGGTCCGCACATATATTTTCCCGCAAATACGCGGACAGCTGTATAAACACACATTATTTAATTATAGTTGTGATCAATTTATAAGACAGAGAAAAGGTCCGGGCTTGGGAGCCACTCGGATAAATATGGTTTATCGTGTGAAGACATAATCCGGGCACCGGCTGTCAAACACCCGGACCGTGTGAAAGGGGCCTAATGCTTAACCACCCCATTCAATTTATATGGCATAGCTAAGAGATAGCTGCACCAAGGAGATAGGAATGGTTTATCATTACGGCTCTTATAGTCTACGCTAACAACGTCACTTGTGTGTCAAATAATGGTAGAAACTATAAGTTAAAAACAAAACAGAGATAATATACAATTTTCTAAAAAGAAGTGCAGTGATTTTTTAAAATATAAACAGTCTATGTGGTGACCACAATTCCTGTCCTAGACATGTTTTGAACTGAACACATTTTATAAAATTAATACAAAAGTGTTTTTTTAAATAGGCCTTAAGGCTGTTACACGGGGAGGGCGTTTTATGCGTTTGGAAATCCCGCATTTTTGAAGAAGTGGCTTTAAATATAGTTTTCACCAAACTGTAGGTGAAAGCTATCAACAGGTCCCTATTTAAATATGAAGTTTAAATTTTAAGTTTAAATTTTTTTTAATTCAGCTATGCTTTACGCCAATATTTGTACCTCTGAGATTAAAGTAAAACGATAGAGACCTAGAACTAGTCATCCTCTATCAAATAAATCCATGTTTTGATAAGGTCACAACAGAACAATTTGAAGCAAGTGCGGGATTGGTTTTTTAAGGTTAGATATAAGCTACCAGGCTTTTTTTTTAAACTTTAAATTTAAAGTTTAAACTCTTTAACTTAAGCCTAAATTTGGTTGAAAACCATTTTGAGAATTATCAAACCACTTAGTAAATAATCCAGAATTTTGAAACAGCTGCAACGCTTTCAGTGCTCCCCCATGTAACACCCTTAATAAAGGTTTTTTTTTTGGCTTTATAATAAAACCAAGTCAGGAAACTTTGGGAAGTAGGATTTCGTTAAATTCTTAAGTCTTGACTACTAGTGTAAGTATTTAGTTGCACTGGTGTAACTAGGGTTGGTGAACAGTGGCGTATTCTCTGGGTATGCTAGTCCTACGCCGCATACCCATGATTATATGGACTAGTTTCTAAATTCAATGTTATTTGTGCAAACTGTGTAAATAGTAATGTTTAAATTGTGGATAAATATACAAGTATAATGTATCTATTTCTTATTAATTTTTAAACTAATATTGTGTTTTAAGTAATTATTCCTCCAAAAGGGTCTTCTACCCATCCAGCTTATGAAGCTAAGGACCTGCTGCTTGAAAACAGCAGGCAAAGCTAGAGAAGTTCTAATGACCTTGACCAATGTCTATGGGGTTGCAACACTCCCCTTTGCCCCTCACTACCAAACATGGGCCAATGAACTAGAGTGTTTACAACCCAGGGCTTGCTGAATACTTATCGCAAGCAAAACAGTGTGCCAACTGTTGAACAAATATTCAAGAATCAAGATCACAATGATTATTTACTAGGCTAGTATAGCTCAAGTAAAATAAAATATAATATATGTGAAATAATCGTATAAATAACAAGCTTCAAGCTATGCAATAGTTAAATACATATTTGATTATGTTTATGCATTCTAGGGACATGTATCATCATGTATTTGGCAAGCATATTTACCACCATTTTAGAGTATACATGGTTGAGGTAGGGTATGGAGGGTGGGGAATGAGGGGCTAGCAGCTAGACAGTGTCTTTATTTTTTAGTATGAAGTATTTATGGAGTTTTAACCTTGTTCTTTTGGTTGTTGTGTATAAGTTTATATATTTTTGCAGCATACATTATCTAATTATAAGTCATTGTGATTTTATATAATCATACATCAAGGGATCTCAAAAGTTAGGAGATTAATCTCACAGTTTCAAAATGATTGAGCAGGAAAAGGTAAAATAAAATTTATTTTCAGATGTATGTCTTAGCAATAAGTCAACGACGTAGCGATAGAGAAATAGGCCCAATAGAAAAAAAATCTCCCCTTTGTTACTGTTATCACAGTTTACGGATATAAATAGCTTCTGGAGCATAATTAGGATTTAATAGATAGTTTTAGGCTCATAACTATTATTGCAACGTAATTTGGACAATCCACCTTATTCCTCCCATCAAGTTCTGATGGACGCTTGATCCATGTAGTACTTCATTTTACTCTTTTTATATATATTTTCTTTTTACTTTGCGTATTGCTACCTGCGAGTCCGACACCTTAGCTCAGTCAGCAGTTTGCCTGCCCACTGAGCTAAGGGTTCCGGGTTTGATTTCTGGTATGGCCTAAAAAATATTATTGGTAAAATTTAGATTTCCTCTCTCACGATGACAAATTAACGGCTGGGGGCTGGGTGTTGTGTTTGTTCTAGATTTAAGTTAAGTTGTGTGATGATATAATCACTTGGCCCAGAAGCTGCACGCTAATATCTCAAATAAATAAAAAATGAAAATGCTACCTGTGTGTACTTTTAATTACACTCAACCAATTTAATAGTGTATGTCACTCTTATTCAGCCAGGAGTGTGCTCATAACTCTTAGCCTTGACATTTTTACTTAAATCTTAGATTGTTTAGGTATTGCGATGGACTGCAGTGTGCTGTGTTTTGATATTCCATTACAATTTGAGTGGATGATAATCGTCAGTAGTTTCACGTTTTGGTGTGTTTTGAGCATAGTTCTGGTGTACTCTTATGAAGTCAGAATATGTAATAGGCTGGATATTGAAACAAAGATATAAATAAGTCAAAAAAGATAGACGAGGGGAGTTGGGAGGTGCGAAGTTTCCCAAGATAGAATGCGAGTACGAAAAAAACATAAATGTTTGAGATTCATTGTTATAAACTAGAGGTACTCATGTTTAAATATTTCCAGGGGAAGCATCTCTTGACTTTCTTGGCCAACGGTGGTTAAGAGTCTTTTGACACCCAAATCCTCCCTGCAGCTTTTAGAGTACAGCATACCTATTAATTTTCTCAGAATACGCCACTGTTGGTGAACCCAGACCGGTAACTCATGGTGTCACCGCCATGGACCTGTATACATGTACCAGGACATACAGAATTCTTAGTAATGTTTTTTTTGTACTAATGTTACTCGTAAATTGTAATTCACGTAAATCACTGAAAGCTATGACAATAATAATGATATGTATACACAACTTATTTACATTTACATAGTTTCATGCAGTTAAAGTGAAAATATGATAGGAAAGCAATAAAATTTGAAATAAAAACTTTTAAGAACTACATCAAAATTGTATTTATTTTAACTCGTTAAACTTTACCGCTACATGAGATAAATTAATAGATTAAGTTCGCATAATCAATACTGACCCAAATAATGTAGACGTAGACAAATGCATATGGCATTATATTCAAAATATTGTAGCTAAATACCAGAAAATTTGACAAAATCAACAACTATAAAGAGACCAGCAGCAACAAAAACAACAGTGTGCACAAACAAAATTTTAAGTGTTGTAATTGGGTAGGCTAATAAAAATACCGAAGCGCATGCAATTGTCTTCATGTAGGTATAGGCCTATTGATACAGTAAGTTACATGTAGGCTGTACTTACGAAAAAATTTTTTGTGATTACCACAGGGGTATTTTTTTTTCTAATAATAAATTTCTGCCAATACACTACACAAAATTTGTATGGACAGTCTCTTTGGTATCACCCGGTGTGGTCCGCACCCCTATAGTGACACCACAGTTTAGTTGACTAATCTGAAAAATCTTGACAGGAAAAAGGTCATGAAGTTTGCTAAGTCAGATAAACAAATAAACACTTTCCATGTTTTGAATTTGTTTTCAATTTTGAATTAAATAACCAAGATATCTAACTCAAGTTTTAAAATTTTTTGTTAATAAAATGTAAATAACCGTTTACAGATTTTTAGTGGAGAGAAGATTTTATTTAAGTTTGGTTTGGTTTGCAAATATTTCTTTAGGTATTAATTCAAGAGATAAAATAAAATAATTTTTAAAAAAGGACACAAAAGAGCTACTAACATAAACAATTGCAAAAGGAAGGTTGTTAAAAATTAGTGGCATCGCCAATAAAAGAATATCCAAATCACCCGCCTCGGTGGCGTAGTTTGCTAACACACCAGTCGTGTTGAGTCAGACCACTGAGGACGGGAAGATCGAGGTTCGAATCTTGGTCGGGTGAAATGGGGGTGGTTTTTCCTAAATGGTTTTCCACTCTCCTTCCACGCAAATGCGGGTTCACTTCCTCTAAATTCAACCATCCCAATTCCTAATCCATTAGTGTGTAATTAGTACTTAAGCGTATAACCCGAACGGGTAGTAAGACGCGGTGCTAATAATAATAATAATAAAATAATAATAATAATATCCAAATCCTGAGAAAGTTGGCAAACTCTCAAACCCCATTTAATTTAGCAAGGCAGCCAGTATAAAGTTTACAGTAACATGACATTAGGTAAAATATTTTTAAATGCAGAAAACTTTAAATTTTTCAGATTAATTTGTTCTAAGGGACCTAGCCTAGCCTAACCTATAAATCAAAGTTCAAATTGAAAAAAGGGAAAAAACTCATTGAAATCACCAGAGACCATTGTTTTAACATTATTGTGAAGAAACTGTTCATATTCAAACATTGTTAGTTAATTTATTACATGTTGTGTACTTTTCTCTTTGTCTGAACATTGTTACTCCAATATGAGGCAAGGTCTTTGTTGTGTTCTAGAATTTTTATTTCAACACGTGACAAGGACTCCTCTTTGTTCTAACATTATTACGGTACCTTAGTATAACACAGGGGCTAGGTATTTTTTATTTCCTAACATTGTTACTTCATTATGAGGCAAGGCCTTTGCTCTTTGTACTAACACAGTTACTATAATACAAGAAAATTACTTGTTTTTCTTAACAGTGTAATTTAATTATGAGGCAAGGAATCTGCTCTTTGTCCTCATATTATTATTTCATTACTGTGGCAGTGACTCATCCTCATCTTAAATTTAAAAGAAATAAACATAGTTAGTTAGCAGTTGGTCAAACTAGTAGCTACGTTCCTAAATCCTATTACCTGTACGTTTGTCTTCCTCACTTCTGGCCAGAAGAAAATAATATTTCTTCTTTGAAGATTCTTAGATTTACATTTTACAGTTATATAATTTTTATTTAGTTTTGGGATGTCCATCAAAGGTTGAAATCCTCTTGCCATTTTGGAAACGTTTGGTTATTTTATTTGGCTGGTGCGTTGCTAGTAAACCAAGGGTTGTCTTTTCCTTTATAATATTGGTTTGATGTTTTATTAAATCACTTTAAGAGTATTGTCTTAGCCAAATATTGACTATAATTATTCATCTCAACTCTCCTATATAGGCATTATTGCTGTAATTTAGTGAAATTAAACTTTAATCATCTTTGATTTGAGCAGATCTCACCACTGACTTTTTTGTAACCCGTCGAAACTCTCCAGTCTCCTCTTCTCTATCTTCTTATTTGGATATTGTCCACGGCAGCCGGTGAGTTTAGTAGAGCATCTCGGGGTTAGAACATAGCCGGTTAAATAAATGGACTTTTATAAAGTAGATGCGGAAGTTTTATTGGTGAGAAAATTTAATAGACATCTTAAACCACTGGTTACATAATGAAAAGAAAACAAATTACTTAATACATCAAGATAGATAAATTGTTAATGTTGTGGTCATTTAGCCACATGGTCTCCATTTTCTCCCACCCATCTCTAAACTCTCCTTGGCCAACACGAATAGAACACGACTATCCGTACTTCTTATGATGTGTCATCAGCTTGAGTGCTAACCGGCAAGTGTGTTGCGTCTGACGCTTCCCTTCCACATAGTATCAAAATACAGACGCTAAATCAGATATGCTGATTGGCTAGCTGTTCGCGCCAAACCTCCCCTTTCCACTGTGAAGCCACAGGTGCATCTCACAGCTTCCAGATACAGATAAAATTAAATAGCACGATGCTTAAAATGAAAGGTAAAAGTAATAAATTTAGATGACACTAAGATTCCAACAAAGACTTTACAAGAATGAAAACAGGTTTCCTATGGTCAGGGAAAGTCATGGAAAGTCAGGGGGAAAAATAACAGTCAGGGAAGTGACAATTCATGTCACACTTAAGTTTCATTGAAAATTGTAAACCTGCAGAAGTAAGGTGTTGCCAAAAGTGAAAGTAGTGTAGTGGCTCGAAGAAACCCTAACACTCTTGTTATGAAAGATGTAATAACTAAGGTGGAAGTCATTTGGGCTTTGCAAGTTGTTGACAATAAAATGTATTTCAATTCGTGCAATAATTTAAGTACAATTTTTCAGTTGATGTTTCTTGAATGTTCCATTGCCAGTGCCTTTACACTTGATAGAGACAAGGCTGCATATTTCACTGTGCATAGCTTGACTCCATTCTTTCGTAACAATATACTGGACTGCCTAAAATCATGTAACAACTTTGTAATTTATTTTGATGAGGCATTGAATAAAGTTATTCAAAGAGGGCAAATGAACATTGTATTCAGATTCTGGTACAAGGAAAATCATAAAGTCGTCAGTCTTTGCCTAAACAGTTTTTTTTTTTCTCGATAGAATCACTGCTGAAGAATTACTGAAGCATTTTTTGGATGGTATTTCTCCTCTTCCGCTCTCTAAGTTGAAGTGGTAATAGATGGCCCAAATGTCAATTTAAAGTTTATAACACTTCTTCAGGAACACATCAAATCTGTCACAGACAATGAAGTATGTAGTTTGCTAAATCTGGGGACATGTGGGCTTCATTTGTGTTCATGGTTTCTTGAGAACAGGAGTGGAACCTGTCAATTGGGATATAAATTACTTATTGCGTCACACGTACTACATGTTAACTGACTCTACAGTTCATCGAGCATTGTTTACCCAGTTGACAGGGTGTACAACTTTTCCTCTTAAGTTCTGTGGTGTGCAGTGGTTAGAAAATGCAACGTACTTTCAAAGGGCATTACAAATTTGGGACCATGTTGTTAAGTTTCTCAAAGAAGAAAAGCTTCCTAAAACAAAACCTGTAGGGATACTGAAAAGAGCAGCCTGTGATCCATTCCTAAAGTGTATACTAGCTTTCTGCAAAACAATTGCAGATGGATTTTAGCCTTTCCTTTTTGATAGGGTTTGGTATATTTTTTGTTATTTTTCCATCATTTTCCCTGAACTGATTGGCAAGATGTCTGCTTTCTTATTCTTCCATGAGAGATGAGGCAAGGTCGGCTGTAGGGGAGGAGGAGGCCGAAATAAATGTAACTAAATTAATATTTCCACATGAATAGTACCATAAAATTATAGTGGAAATTTTTTGAGAAGTTGGTCAGGGAAAAGTCAGGGAGAATTTTTTTTACAAATACTGTAGGGACCCTGGAAAAACTACTAGATTTAAAAGTTAAAGGCCTAAAAATGAAGTTAATGAATTGAAATTTAAAACATATATTGCTTACAACTTTGGTTATGATTTGGACAAATTATAGTTACCATAAAACCCCACACTTTTTTATAATTAAACATTTGATAGTAATATAAAGATTAAATTAGGCCAAGACGATTGGTAAATAATAATGTATTACAAGTGTAGTACTCTCAGTATCTTGATCATATTAACATGTAAACAATGGCAAACTAATATAATAATATAAATGAAATGTTCTATTGCTAAGGGCCTAAAACTTCGACCACTTTACAATTAGTGTATTCCCTCAGTTTGTGACTAGTCATTGCCGAGTTTTGGTGTTCATGTGTGCATACATACAATAAATATGTATATGGTATCATGGGTAATGTGCGAAATCTGGATAATGTCAACATTATCTAAGTGCAGTGGATAAAGTCAGAAATAGAAAGTAATTTATCTCATTTACAACCTTATTTGGATGATAACGGCAATAGCCAGCAAGATTTGGATAACATTGAATAATATTTGTAAAACCAAGCAAGTTTCAATAAGGATTTTATTTTGAAACACTATTTCTAAATTGAGGCAGTAAATTGGATCGTTGCGGTGAACTAACAGGATTATATGGAAGTTCACTGCGTTTATTGTTAGTTACACAATACAACAACAGTATATATAATGATAAATATGTGTGTGTGTATTTTGTTTGAATTAATTAAATAAATAAAGCTATCATAATTCTAAGATGCCACTCATAGTATTCATTAATACTTGCATTATGTATATTTAAGAGTTTATTTATTATGTAACCTAATTCTTTTATTAGACATAAAGAACACACTGCTCGGAGGTTGTTGATTTGAGAGAAGCCAATGAAATCACTCTGTTTATGTTAAATTTATATTTTGTGGCATCACTTTTAAATAATGCAAAAAAGATAGTCTATTTTTATAGTTTTAAAAGGGGGTACACACCAATTATAATAATCCCTGAAATTATGAATCATTTTAAAAAGACAAAGATTCATGAAGGTATCAAACCCAATATTCAGGTGCAGTGCCCTTAATCTGTGTAGGGGATTTATTGTTAAATTATTTCTTGAGATATCCAAGTTAAAAACCAGAGGTCCTGAGATGAGTTTCCCGTCACTACCAGTTGAGCTAGGTGGGTTTCCAAGACACCCATTACATACAAATTTAGGATGCCACCGATTGGTTCAAGTGTGTTTACATCACATCAATATTAATACATTCTTTTAAATAATACCTCTCCGGATTATTAAAGACTATTATTAATTTCTAGGACCAGAAGGACTAGTTACAATAAGAGGCGAAACATCTGCTCTTTGTCCTGGCATTGTTATTCTAACGGGAGGCAAGGACTCTATTCTTTGTCTTAACATTGTTATTTTAATTTGAGGAAAAGGCTCTGCACTTTGTCCTGGCATTGTTATTTTAATATTAGGAAAGGACTGTGATCTTTATCCTGACTCTCCTATTATATGAAGTAAAGAAGGATATTGAACTGTCATAGCTATTTTTATACTATGATGTATTACATAGCTAAGCTATTGTATTTGTTAATCACAGTTAAAGTCACATCTAAATATCATATTCTTTAGATTGAAAAATATATTTTTACTCTAGGCAAAGACTCTGCTCTGTGTCCTAGCATTGTTAGTATGCTGATCTTTGTACTAGCATTGAACATTATTTCAATACAAGGCAGAGAGACTGCTCTTCGTCATAAAATTTGTATTTCAATAAAAGACAAAGACTCTGCTCTTTGTTCTAACATTGTTACTTTAATATTAGGTAAGGAGTCCTCTCTCATCATTACTGATACAACTAAAGTGTTCACTATTTTGGTTATATAAGTTGAATTTAATTTTTATTACAAAGAAAACTTTAGAAAAAAAACACTGACTTGATCAAGTTATTAAGGATGAAAAATAAACTAAATTGTAATATTGAGGATAATATAATTTAATAAAAACATTTCCTTAGCAACATATTATTGAAGCTATTGAAACTTTCAATCTCTGCACACAACTAGTGGCTAGGCAATAAACAATAAAAACAAATTAAACAACCATATTATTTCAAATTGGAAGTTATAAAACAAAGTACTATTTACAAACAAAAACATATATTTTTAGATAGACTAGATCAGTAATTTATACTAAACAAGTTTACAAAAACTCAGTACAAATAAAACAAAGTTTCAACAATTGGTGTCACAACCTTCAAAATACATCAATAAAAATGTTCCTTTTCTGCAAGTATTGGTGGCTTGTGGTTGGTTACCATGAAGACATACTTCTTAAGTGGGTAGCATTCCTTCTCTAACCCTGGAGTTTGTGTTGCAACTGTTTTGAATACTTGTGTATTTCCTCCCTGAGAGTAAATCGTTCACAAATATTATGTTAAGTGGAGCAAACATCTCTCAATACATGAGGGTGTTTAAGTAAATAAGGTAACAAGACCTCTCAAGTTAGTACATTTGTCTTGTTACCTTTTATTGTAGAAACATTCTCATACATTACACCAACTATAAACTTTACTCAAACTACACAGTAAAGCCACAGACACACATGCTAGGGAAAAAGCGTGCCAGTAGCGAGTAACTGGCATACCAGCCACTTGTATTCCAATCGGTACGACTACCCATGCTAGTTAAAGTCATGCTTGTTGCTATCACCACTGCCAGAGATGTAAGTTTCAGAACTTATAAAGGGACTGATTAGCGTGATAGAAATAATATTGAATGTATATAAAATTAAACTTGAAATTTATTTATAAAGTCACCCGCCTCGGTGGCTTAGTTGGCTAACGCGCTAGTCATGTTGAGCTCGACCGCCGAGGACGGGGAGATCGAGGTTCGAATCTCGGTCGGTGAACTAAGGGTGGTTTTTCCTAAATGGTTTTCCACTCTCCCTCCACGCAAATGCGGGTTCACTTCCTCTAAATTCAACCCTCCCAATTCCTAATCCATTAGAGTAATTAGTACTTAAGCGTATAACCCGAACGGGTAGTAAGACGCGGTGCTAAATATTATTATTATTTATAAAGTCCAACTAAAAAAATAAATAAGAACAGACAGATTTGAGAGAAAAAATGTATAAGCAGACGTTTAAGTCGTAAGTTTGAAAGGAAAGTGTAATTAATGGAAAATCCAAAAAAACTTTTTGACAAAACTAAACACGTCCTTGTACTGACACGCGAGCTACTAGCAGAGTATTCTCAGCCATGCAAGCCACTTGTACGGCGCTAACGCTCCTCACCACTCCATGCGTGCCACTAGCACCAGAGAATAGAAAGCATGCAAGTTACTAGCTATTCACATGTTAAGGCTGAATTAGTAGCATGTGTATCTGTGGCTTTACAAATATGATAGTGCGAAGAGGAACAATTTACTAGCACAATCTGACCACCAAGCATTGCATCATGAGCCACCACAGTTTGGGAATTTATGTTGTTATCAATGTGGCGTTTCTTGGGTCATAAAATTAATAAACAATGGTGGGGGGGAAACTATTGAGTTAAGAATAATCAAAACAGAAAAATAAAGCTAAAGCTTATTCTTAAATGATGTTTTCTCGAATATTTTATATAAGTTTTTCCACACTTTATTTAAAAAATTGTTTATTTGGAAATGCACCTCCTCATTTTCTTTCATGTGATTTATAAAAAAGTTTAAATAGCCTAATTATGCTATTTTGGTGAGTTATTACTTTTCTCATCTACCATAAACAACTTAGACATCCAATCAAACATTTTTGGAACAAACACATCTCATATAAGTTGAATATATTTCACACCCTTTTATGTTTTTACATTTATAATTTTCACAGCCGAAATCTTTCCTGTTTAAATTAGTTTGGTTGTTGATCTAAGCTTGTTAGTTGTTATCCTAATTTGTTGCTGTGATGACAAACATTTGCTCATTAATACTTTTTAACTTGGAATATTGTATTGAGGAACACATCTGCAAAATTGAGATAATCTAGCCTAATTACTAATTTTAGGAGGAATAAATAATGAGAGCTAATTAGTAAATGTGACTAGTATGTTAGTTAAACAATTTATTAAACTCAATTATTTCTTGTCATCTGTGGGGCGAGCTATCTTTGGTTGGTTATAAGCTTTTAAACTTTCTGTGATTTTTGAGAAACATTAAAGGCTAAAACTGGTTTTTAATTAAGATTATATGGGCTTTCTTTTAAAAAGATATGTTTAATTTTATTTAAATGATTTCATGATACTGATAAAAATCTGTCGAATTTATATAACAAATAAGAACAAATATGAATGGCATTTATTATCTGCTCCAAAGTTATTACTAGACTTGGTGTAGTATTGTGAACAAAACTTAGTTGAAAATCATTATGTCAAGAGTTAAAAATGTAAGTATGTATAGTATATTAGAGTTGATCATATTTAACAATATCAAATTAATTATTGACTTGATGGAAAATGACTTGCAGATGCGATGAAAAGTTTGTATTGTACATAAAAAAAAGTTGGGAAAGTTATCACCAAATTAATATCTTGAATGAAATTAGTTTTATGCAATGATCTTTGTTTCCACTTGTTTATATCTTCTTTTTATCTGATGTAATAAAACATTATTTGATAGAGTTTTATTGGCTTCATCCCATTTGTCAGTCTTACTGATGTGCTATAGCCATTTTTTTATTTAACTTAACCCAATTTTTTTATTTGAATGTATTTTATAAAAATATTTTTTTACTAAGGCTTACAAAATGCAAATAAACTTTAACATTAAAAAACACATTAAATGTTAAATGTTCTTGGCATCTTTTGTAACCTAATGATTCACTTTATAGTTTTTTACAAAACAGTTTGGAGTTGTGTGTGTGTAGCGTTAACAACCTCTTCACTTTATAGTTTTTTCAAAATGGTTTGGAATTTTGTACGCTTAGCATTGACCTCTTCAAAAAATGCCCTCCTACTCCTTGCCTGGTCAGGTCTTGGTACGAAACTAGCTGATGTTCTCATGTGACAATTCCTCGGTGGTGGGTGGTCGAGGTGGTGGGGTGGATGCTCCGCTGGAAAACTCCCCCTCTAAGTCAGGTTGAGAGGGTGAACTTCCCCCCGCCACCCCTGCGGCCACCGACATCTCCCGAACATTCCCTGGTAGGTAATCCTTCCAGCTGCGGAACAAGTAGCGTGTGAACTTGCGCAGTTGTCGGAACTTGCAATAGGTGGCTCCTTCCGCAGACTCCAGTTGCTGTGTCTGGATCAAGAAACCTTTCTCCTTGAACGTCTGCTCGAGCTTCTCTCGGGCCAGAGACTTACGGGTCTTCCTTTTCCTCCGAAGTCTGAGCTGGCCCTCTTGGCCAGGCGGTATGAACTGTCCAGCGCTGTTCGGCGCAGACTCAGTCTTTTTTTTCAAATCCTCCACAGATTGCTTTAGAGCTTGGTGCTCATCGGATGGAACTAGTCTTTTCGGCGATTCTCTTTGAGGATCTGGTAACTCAGCGGTTGTGGTCTCTGCCCCGTACCCCGGCAGTAACATCCGGTGGTGTCCAGGCTTCGAGTTCTGCTCCGTTAGTTCCCTCTTGAGTGTCTCCTTGGTCGTAGTGGTTGGTAGACCGAACGTTTGTGAATGTTCGGGCACACTCGCCACCTTCTCGCCGCCCCCCATGGAGGAAGAGGAGGCCGCCGCTGCCGCTAGGAAGTGTTCCGAGGGTGACCCAACGTGCGATGCCGAGCTCTGCTGCAGGGATTCCCTAGGGAAGAACTCGTAACCCCTCATGGACTTGTCACCTGTGCCGCTGTAGTACCTGAAGTTGCCTCCAGAATCCACAGACAGCATCTTCTTCTCTTGAAGACTGGGTTTCGCCCCCCCTGTGAACTTGAACTTGCAAATGCTCACCTCCGTCGTGGGGTTGGAGCTGTTCTCGGACGGCATCGGCGGAATGAAGATGGCGGACCGCTTTCTTTTCGTGGTTGAACCCCCGGTCTGGGGAAGACCGCCCAAGGGGGCCAATCTCTTCATCCGAGGGAACGTCAGCTCTGAGGGCATCTCCGGTTTAGCAAGCCCCCCGGTTGAAAAGGCCCTAGGAACTACAGGTTTATTGTTTGTCCTGTGGGGCGCTCTCGAGAGTGCCGGGATGGGTATCAAGTTGTTCTGAGGGGGAAGGAAAGTGGGAGAGTTGTCCACGGGGGGCATAGGTACCAGGGGTATGGCTCCCATTTTCTGGTAGTAGAGCAGCTGTGACTGGAGGGCCATGGGATGGACGAACATCCCGGCGTTGGGCCAGTAAACGTACCCTCCAGAGCCCATAGCGTCTGTTGGGAGAAGAGAGGGGTTGGCGAAAGGTAGGACGGGGAATGGAGGGGGGTTCGTCTCCGACTGCGGCGTCTGGTTCCTACTACTGGTGGATTCCGTGTCGTCGGAGAGCCTAGGCGTTGTTTCTTTAGAGGACCCTTGCAGGTCCAACTCCTCGCTGGAGGAGTTGGGCTCGCTCTTGACGCTGATGGCGGTGCTGCTCCTGGGCTCGTAGAAGTTGCCGTGTTTCCTCAACAGCCGGATCTTGAGCTGGTTCAGGTCTTTGATACAGAGGTTGAGTGGCTCGTCGCTAGGTTCACTAGTGGTAGCCACCCGTTTGTTCGTTGCGTTCCACGGATCCGGCCGGCAGAACCTGGGGTGCTCTAACGTGCCACCACTGGCGGGGATCCTCTTCGCGTCCAAGGAGGCCGCCGTGAGCCTCTTCTCCAGCAGACTACTGATTATTCTGTTCTGAACGTCGGTGTGGTTGAGCGGTGGACTGGACTTTAGTGTATCTATCGGCTTACATTTGATGCCCAAGTTCTCCTTCTTGACCCTGGACCCGCCTGGGTTGGCGTTGAGCCCCTCTTGCTGCTTCCTCCTTGAAGGCTCCTCGGTCTCCGCCAACGCGTTCTGATTGGGCGCCCCTGGGAATATGGTGCCATAGTTCTTATAAATCAGATGACAGATGTCGGCCTTCTTGGGTTTCCGCCCCCTCCTTGGCTTCATGTTATCCAGTGTTATCTCACCCATGTACGGCAGATCCTGGTACTTCATAACTCTGCTGGTCGTTGGCGCCTGCGTGGGCGTCCTTGCAACCCCTCCTCCTGAGGACATGATCACCGACGACCTTTTCTTCTTTTCGGTCTCCGCGAGGCACTTGCCGCCGGACGACAGTAAACTGCCAAGCAGTCCTTCCTTCTTCTCGCAGACACTGTCATCCTCTCTCCCCTGTTGTAGTCGGGTGAAGATCTCGCCGTCGCCGATGGTCAGGGTCTGTATGGGAACGAAGAGGGAGGGGTCTACGGTGCAGAGGTTGCCGAACAGGGTGGGCTGAGGGCTGTTGAGCTCGGGCTTCATCTTGACCAGACATTGTCTGGGGGCGAGGGGCGGGACGGGGCGGACGGTCTTGTCCTGCTGAGCCATGGAGGCCTCATAATGGTCCAGGTATTCTGGAGGCAGGGCCTGGTGGTGAAATTTAAGTTTCCACCGTGACCTTCGGCGACCCCTGCCACAATTAAGACATATTATTAGGAGAGAAACTAAAATTAGCTCAATTGACCTGACCTTGCAAGCTATGTCCCCTCCAACCTCCAGTAATATCCCATTCATCCTCCCATGTGATGTGTTATCCAACCTCCAAAAGAATGTACCATACAACCTCCAAGTATTGTCCCATCTGACCTCCAAGTGGTGTCCCCACCATATTATATCAGTGCAGTGAACGTACCTGCCACGTCCCCTGGCTACTGAGGAACCCTGTGAGCCCGGGGACAATGCCAATGTATCCTGGGGACACCCCGGGCTATCCAGGAAGGTTTGGGACGTGTCGCATTCTTGCCTGCAACCATACAGATTCGTAACTTGATACATGTATTATTATTATTATTATTATTATTATTATTATTATTATTATTATTATTATTATTATTATTATTATTATTAGCACCGCGTCTTACTACCCGTTCGGGTTATATGCACTTACGCTAATGTGCAATGGTAGGGTGATTGTGAGATGAAATGGAGGACCTACAGTTTAACGTGGAATCCGAACCACGGTGGAGGCCTGGCATTCCTCACATTCACAAGTTGTGATTATTGATACATGTACACACTAGGACTGCAACTTGAAACATCAATTTAATATGGAAGACAGAGGTCTCGAAGCGTCTCTAGGGTTTGAGTTTTTATAGCATCTCCAGCAAGGGCGTAGAAAGCTAATTTTTCTGGGGGGGGGGGGGGTGTTTCTGATTATTATTTTTTTTGCTATAATCACATTTAGTCAATAAAAGTACTTTTTATACGTAAATATGTATCCCCTAGAGGGTCCATAAAATTCCAGGGGGGTCCGGACTTCCAACCCCTCACTTTCCACAACCTTGCTAAGTTCATTGGTGAATGGAAAATGTAAATGTCTTAACAACTCAATCGATCAAGTAGCTAATTAAATGTTCGAGTAGTGAATACATTATTTATTGAAAGGAATTTAAATAAAAATATTCTGAAATATGACACAATCACTTTCTAATATAATATTTTATAGTTTGGAACAAATTTTAAAAACTAAGTTAGTAATATAAGTTTTCCTAAGAAAAATAAACTTATGTTTGAACATCATATAAAACACTCTTTAGGTATACATTTTGAACAAAATTGTTATATTCATTACATAATTCCGCTATTTTTTTTAAATCAGTCACTAAACTACTCTTATATTTTATTTAGTTTTTAAACAAATTACAGTGCTATTTATAATGTAAATCTCTCTTCAATTTCATTTTGAATAAAAATCATTAGATTACATTACGAAATACTTAGCATTTTCAAAAATATGACACCATTAAACTAGTTTTTTTTTAAATCAAATAGATGGTTCTATTTGAAACATTACCTAAATATCAATATTGAACAAAATCGTCAGTCATTTTGAAATATTTGAATTTAAAAACATTAGTCATCAGTAAACTACTTTTATATAAATAATTTTTCCCCTGAAAAATAATTATTTAGCGATAGGCCTATTTATCATGTAAAACACAGCCTAGATTTCCAATTTGAATAAAAGTATTAAAGTAATTTTCGAAATATTTTTAGTATAAAAAAATAAAAGTCATGTAAACTACCAATAAATCAGTTTTTCTCTAAAAAAAAAACAGTCCTGTTCATAATTTAAAACAGCCTCTAAGATAAACATTTTAAACAAAATCGTTAGAGCAAGTTTATAGAAATAATTAATTTTCGAAACTTAACCCTACGTAAAATACCCTTAAGCGAAGGTTCTCCCAAAAAATAGCATACAGTATTATTTGTCATGTCCAACATACCCCAGATATCAATTTTAAACTATTGTTGGAGTCATTTTTGAAAAATTTCAAATTTTCCAAAAATAGCTACTAATACACAACCCTTATTTTAAGGGCTAGAATTAAAATTTAAAAAAACAGCTGAAGGTAACGCCATATAATACCTAAATATATTATTATATTATTAATATTATCTTAAAATCTGCACGTAAGTGAATATAATATAATTTGTAATATTAGCAGCATTGACATTATTATTACTCAGTTCAGTAAGCACATGGTCAAGATCATTCATTAATTCTTGATTGCCGGCGACAGGGACGTCGGGGTGAGAATCCCAGCCGAGTGTACTGAGGGTAATTTTTCCTATTGGGTTTCCCCATCATCCCCCATGAAAACGCGGGTACATTTCCTTTACACTATACATTTATAATTCTAACAACAATAACGTAATTAGTAGTCTACTTGTACCTACAACCAAATATCGAGTTAAACCCGGGGAAATAAAATAGTAAAACAAAACCATCTCACTTCTTTGGGTGTCTCGTAGGACGTGGGAAATAGTTTCTGCTGGTGGTGGTTCTTTTACTAACCCGGTGTCAAACGTATATCTACGGCTTGATTTAATTTTATGTAACTAACACTAATATTATATTAGCAACAGACCACTTCTATTTTATCAGTGACACGCTTCAGTGGCTGAATGGTCCTAAGGCTTTTAGACTGGGATATCGGGGTTCGAGTCCCGGCCGGGTCTACTGGGGTTATTTTTGTTCCTAAATATTTTCCCACTCTCCTTTCACACAAATGCGGGTAGATTACCTCTAAATATTTCCTTCCTCGTCTTTCTCTACCCCAATGGAGTAGTTATATAGTATGCGACTAACCTGAACAGGTAGTAGGACGCGGTTACAGTCTTAACACAACCTTATAATAGTAATGCTGTTCAAATTTTGTGTACGATTTCAAACTTTCATAGCTACAAAATAATGTATTGCGTAAGTAGGGGTGTTGAGAAGGGTAGTACGCCTACAAACGCCATATGACAGTTCTAAGCTGCTCTTTCCTCTTGTTAATTCCTAAAGATCTTACAGGTGATAGCAAAGAATGTTTGCATCCTTTTCTTGGACCCCACTTAAACCCGGCTCATTCCAAGAAACGTCCTTTGTTTTCCGATACCATATTATATTATATTAGCACGCGTCTACTAATACCATATGAATGAGGAATAAAGGTGTTTGATAGAGCTAATTTTATAATCAGTAGTTTTACAAGCTGCATCTTGAAGATTAATATTAAAATATTAACTAACTAGTATTTGGTTGATATCATATACGATTAAAAGTGAAATAAAAGTTTTAAAAAAGATCCCTTTAAGGGGGGCCGGGACGCCCTCTTTCTACACCCTTGGTCTCTAGTGCATTCCTCAAAGAGAACAAGAGCACTCTCCACAGGGTAGGGGATCTATACATTTTACCCTCTCGCTCTAATAAATAGATATTTATTTCACGCATGACATTATACTCCTTTTCAAGATGGTGGGCGCGAGGTAATCTACTAACACACCCCTTACATTTTTAGAAACGTTGGCAGGCAGTACCTGAGGTTGCCAATAGAAAGCTCCTCCTCCGTGAGAAACAGTTGATCTGGGTCCAGTTCCTGTTGGGAGGTTGGTGACCCTGCGTCTGTGTCGGGGAATTCCGGTGACAACTGGAACACTGGTTCCTCTTCTACCTCTTCCTTCACAGTCATTTCGCTCAAGATGGCCGCCTCCTGCTTCACGGTTGCAACTACTGTTGGTTCCTCGGGTCTTCTGTGGCCGCAGGCTCGTCTTCATAGCGCATAGCTCCACCTGCAACGTAACAAGATGGCCCCCGGATCGCTCTTAGAAAGCATAGTTGCACCTGATATAATAATAAAAATATGGCTGTTAGATCATGAATATGTACCCAGAGAGTTAGCAAGCTGATCTAGCTTGGTTTTACTTTGATGCAGCTTGTGAGATAGGGCCATGGTGTAATCAGTCACGGTAAGACTGCTACCTTACTTGGTTCCACTATGGTTCAGCTTATAACATAGAGACATAGTGTAATCAATCAAAGACAAGTTTCATCCATGTTTGAAATATAGAGTTATTGAGGTCGTTGTATGCCTTTCTTTCAGTTTTTTTAGAATCGCGTTTTACTACCCGTTCGATTTATACACTTATGTATTAATTACGCTAATATATTTAGGTATTAGAAAGGTTATATTTAGAGGGAATGTACCCGAATTGGCGTGGAGGTATAGTGGAAAACTATTTTGGGAAAACCTCCCTCAGTACACCTGAATGAGGCTCGAACCTCAAACCATCATCACCAGTCAAGTCTACTGCAGAGTAGCACCTTAGACCATGCGAACACCGAAGCGGAGCCTTTAAGATCACTCTGTATAACAATCCAAGCAATCGGGCTTGCAAGCTCGAGCTTCTAGCTTGGTCGAACTGACATACTCTTGTGATGAGGTTTTCCAACATCTCTCTTGGCGAATGCAGAAAGACTTATGCGCATTGAGGTTACATAGGATAGTATTACACTGTACTATTTACTTTAGAAAATAAAAACATGTATTTTAGAAAATATGATCTAAATGTTTTGACGCAGTCATTTCTTCCAAAGTTTGTACGGTATAAACTATAATGTGGTAACCAAGGCCGTAGCCAGGGAGGGATTTTGGGGGTTA
Organism: Timema podura; assembly: GCA_033556935.1. Classification (NCBI taxonomy): domain Eukaryota; kingdom Metazoa; phylum Arthropoda; class Insecta; order Phasmatodea; family Timematidae; genus Timema; species Timema podura. The sequence goes on from JAVRXN010000009.1 coordinate 113,259,544, forward strand.
AAACCCCCCGGCTTTCAAAATATATATGGCTTTATTTATGTTTCAAACAATATCAAAATTAAGGTACAAGTACAAATTAGGGGGCTATGTTACCATAAAAACCACTTCAGAGAGCTTTCCAGAGGTGTTTATTATTTAGAAATTTTCCTAGCCTTCGGCATTTTGGGGTTATTTTACCATAAAAAACTTCACAGAGCTTCAAAAAGTGTTTAATATTTAGAAATTTTCCAAGTCTTCGGCAGTTAGTGAGTTATTTTACCATGAAAAAACCACTTCAGAGAGCTTCTAGAACTGTTTATCATTTAGAATTTTTTTCTAGCTTCCAGCAATTAGGGAATGTGCCCACCAAACCCCCCCTGAAATTATTGGCTGGCTACGGCCTTGGTGGTAATAATGATGAACTTCGAGAATGTAATTGTTTTGTGTTGCGATTGTTGCTCAAAACAAAAATAAAATGTGCAGTGAATACTGTCTGTTGATAGCTTTGTAATCTACACAAGCAGTGGATGGCGGGTAGTTTTACAAACTTTAATATATCAAAAGTAGACTCAATTATTGTCTAACACTTTAGAAGAATGTTTGCTCATGTCAGTAGAAAGTAGAAGCTGATGTTACAATTGGACTGAAAAGCGGCGTAATCATCAATAATAAATCTAAAATGGTCTCGGGATTAAATTTACTGATGGTAAAAATATAAAAAATACTTCACCTCACCACTTCAGTTTACCCTCAAATCTAGTTTTTAGTTGTATTTATAAAAGTACGTTTGTTAAGGACTGTCATATTTGTAGTCCCGAGTCACTTGGGACCCGCCAGTCCACTAGCACCGTACACAATACACAATGGCTGGGATCTTGGCCACGTTGGTGGACAGGCTCGCCAATTCTGGTTTGCCTGTGATGGGCAGTTCGGGGTTCGAGTGCCGGACGAGTGTATTAAGGGTGGTTTTCCTTAAGTGGTATTCCATCAAGGCCGTAGTCAAGGTTTTTTTTTGGGGTTCAACCCCCCCCCCCACCCGAAATGTTATGAACAAAAAATATATGGCTTTATTAATAGTTAAAACAATATCAAAATTAAGGTACAAGTACAAATTATGGGGCTGTGTTACCATAAAAAGAACTTCAGAGAGCTTCTAGAAATGTTCAATAATTATAACTTTTTTAAGCCTCCGGCAGTTAGGGGGGGGGGGGGGTATGTCGCCATAAATAAACACTTCAGATATATTCTAGGGGTACTTATATATACTTCCTAGCCTAAGGAATTTAGTTGGTTATGTTGTCATAAAAACACTTTAGAGAGCTTCTAGAACTGTTTATCATTTATAATTTTTTCTAGCCTCCAGCAATTGGGGGATGTGCCCACCAAACCCCCCCCCCCCCTGAAATCATTGGCTGGCTACGGCCTTGTATTCCATCCTCATATTCGGGTACATTCTACCTTCCCTATTCATCCTTCATTAGCATAATAAAATACAAATAACCCCGGACTGGTGTTAGAGACTTGGCGCTCTTCTCTTAGTGCTCTAAGTTGGGGCCGCAGTGTGTTCTTGTCAACAGGAATGGAGGGTCGACTCCAACCACTGGATAATAACGCGTCACGTTAATTGTTAGTGACTTACTGCTCTAATAATTACAATAATAATTGCTGCCAATACTCCTCGGCTGCGAAGCGTGTTGCCTACTTTCTGGAGCAAGGTGCTTGTCACTTTCCTCAGTTAGTTTGTAGTTTCAAAGCTCAGTGTCCTGTTCTGTTTAGTTAGGTACAGTAATGTAAGAGGTACTATTCAGCCTCCTTATCCTGTTCTATTAAGTTATATAGTTAAGTTAATGATAGTATACCTTGATTTTCTTACAAAGGGACATTAGGGGCACCTTTTAGAAAATGCAAACAATTTTTTTTCGGCCAACATTGATAACATTTTACTATATTATTAGTAGTATTTTATAGTTATTGATAATATCTATCAAAATTGACAGCTGTAGATCATATGACTTGACGTATGAATACGTAAAAATAGATTTTGTAACTGTTTTTAACTGTCATCAGGTTAATTAGTAAAAATTCGACGTTGCAATATCCACAACAACAGCTACCACGTGGATCTGGGAGATGCTGCAGACGAGTAACTTATTACAATTTGGACCAACCAACCATGTGTCGAATGTGTCGACACTAATATGTTTGGAAATTAATCGTTATCATTAACAACACTACAGAGGCTTATTATTTCGATATGATTCCATGATATTCAACAGTAAACGCTGGGAGGGAAAATCTGTCAGAACTATTTGGACATAGACCTTAAGGAAACTGGTTGTACTTACAAGTTCAAAGAAAGTGTGCCATCATCTCATCATTCATATACTTAATTATCCGAGAACACCCATTGTTGATTAAAAAGAAAAGCGACATCAAGATGGTTACTAAATATCGGAATAAAAGATCGCTGCTTTTATGAGGGTGCAATAATATAGAGCAAGGGCTTATAAAGCTAATTACTCCAAAAGGGGAAGGTGACGTGAAATGTCGATATCTATGTTATATAGCTACGTGTGGAGGAGGAGTGGGTGGGTTGTACACTGATACGTTAAAGATACCAAATTAAATGTGACCATTAAATACTAAAACTAATACGGGAGAACAAAATAGCTGCATTTAGGTTGTTTTAGGACTAAGTACTTAGGAAAATAGTTGATCCAAAAAGGTATGTAGCTAATGGATAGTGGACGAGGATACACAGTGATGAGTTATACACACTGTACTCGTCAACAGATATTGTTGGGTGATCAAGTCTCGTAGATTACGGTTGACAGGACATGAGGCGTGAATGGGAGATTATATAACCTTGTTCAAGCTATTGACTGACAAACCCAATGTGAAGACATAGATGTAGATGGAAGAATAACATCAGAATGGACCTGAAAGCGATATGGTGTAATGAGGTGGACTGGCTCAAGATAGGAATAGGTGACGTACTTTTGTAAGTGGACAATGAACTTTCGAGTTCCTAGTGCCATAGAGTAAGTGAGTAATACGGTTGGATGGAGTTTGACACTCTTGTTATGTTACACACCTTAGTATTATTATTTTTAATCCAAGTTTTGCGTTTGAATGTTGAATAATATAATTTTTAGTTTTTATTAAGTATATGTGAAAGCCTACCTTGAAGAGTTAATTAATTAAAAGGGGGCCACAGACGCCCATGATTTAGGGCAGTCGTGTCAAACTCGTTTGATCATAAGGGCCACATACAAAATTGAAAATACACAGGGGGGCGCATTTCAAATAATTTAGTATTATCACCATCTTAATTTTTTTTAAACTCATTTTTTAGAGTCCTTGTTATTACAAGAAAACAAAAATTATAAAAATTTAAGATATGCCTTCTATTTTCCCCACAAATATGAAACTTTTTATTAGCATTTATGATGTAAGTGCTAGGCTTTAAACTTTGTGATGACTTCACTTTCTAACTGACGACAAACTTGTGTCCGCGATCTCTCGAATGTTTGTTCCTTTTCATAAGAGAAAACAACTTTTTCACACATTTATGGTCTGACAAACATTACTCATATTTGGTCCACAGATTGAGCCAGTTTTTCCAAATGCCAATCCTAAATTATTGTGTATTTCCTAAACGTTTGTAGGAACAATAATCTGGCCGCAAGTTGGACAAGCTTGCTGTACAGGCACAAATATAAATGCACCAACTACTTGATTGTATCGCCATCCCTACAACTATGCAACACGCCTTTCTCGCTATTATTATTATTATTATTATTATTAGCACCGCGTCTTACTACCCGTTCGGGTTATACACACTTACGCTAATGTGTAATGGTAGGGTGATTGTGAGATGAAATGGAGGACCTACAGTTTAACGTGGGATCCGAACCACGGTGGAGGCCTGGCATTCCTCACAATCACAAGTTGTGGTTAATACACATCTTGTCAGAGGTGAAGGAAGGGTTTGGCAATCAGATAAATCTGTGACGGGACCGAGGATTGAACCCCGGACCCTCAGCACAGAAGTCTGACACCTTACCCCTAGACCACCAGGTCACCCAATGCTTTCTCGCTAATGGCGGCCAATGTTTTCAGAATCATGTTAGTTACCCCACAAAATATCAGTTTCCGGTTGGGAAGGTAGCGTTTTAAAATATCAACCACGGAAGAACGAACGAAACTGTTGGTTTGTCTGGTTAGAAGAATCGTTATTAGTTAACACATTCAAGTAAAGGATTTATTGTCAGAAAATACAAATATAGACCTAGAACTGTTTAGTTGAAATTTAGCATTTAAAACTGAAAAATGAACAGAATGGTCCGTTGACCAAAATATCTAGAGTAATCCGTATTTTAGAATAAATTATGGTTGAACGTGGGAAATAGTGTTACTAGATCAAGAACATACTAAACCACCAACAATTTAATAGGAATTTTTTTAAACAACTGAATCAAATAACAAACAAAATATTAAATATTAGTCTCATCTGATTATAAAAAAAAGTTATAAGTTCATATACCGTGTATATTTCAAATTCATAACTTCATATGCTGTAATAGTATAATATTGCACCCGCGTGAAATGGTAGTTATTAAATCTGTCAAGAGAATATTTTGTGAGCAAAATAAAGTTTTAAACTCAAATTCGTTCGCCTAAAGTGACAGAAACGTTCAAATTCACAACTTCAACATAAATCAATTTTTTTTGGCACTTTTATAAACTAGCTTCTGCGAGGACTGTATGTTTATATTCCCCTCGACAAAAACTACCCCCAAACACAAACACCCAGGTACCTTCAGAAGGAACCGTCCCAAGGTCACTGACGCAGGCAGAGTACACCTCCAACATGGGGTGCTTGATCACACACGTCACTCTCCAGGCGATTATCCCCTCCCCTGGAACTTTTCACTTACACGCCACTAAGTCATACATCGACATCTCTCGGAGATATGGAGCAACGGCCGGGCTTTCGGTGGCTCACGAACCACATCAACAACGAAAGGTAACATTCGACAGAACAAGAAAAAGGGGCGGGGGTCACGAGTGTTCCCCTCCCCCCCCCCCCGGGACGCGAACAAATCGTCCTGTGAAAAGCACGCACGAGTCGCGGGCCACTTCAGAACCCATTTCTCCCCCAAAAAGGGTGAACGGGCGCGACATGTCCTCCCTCTCTCCCTATTTCTCGACAATTTGCAGGCCCCGTGCCGAAACTCGAGATTGGCCCATATTAGGGCTTAGGTGTAAAGTTCTATGAGCGGGCCGCTCGGCCCAACTCACCGTTTCTAAAATTAACCCCCCTCCCCTCTCTAAGAGTGTTGGGGGAGACGGGGGGGCAGTAGGATGCTGGGAGAACCAACACAATAACATCGACAGAAATACTCTCTTCCAGCGGGCATTGCTAATATCCCCGGGAGCGAGTCAAACCGGGGACCTCACACAATCACTGCTAGGGACGGTGATCGAGATTCCTCCTTATCCGTTATGATGGATTGTTTTCTCATAAAGAATAGAATGTGAAAGGAGAAAATACGAATATACATTGACGTTCACTTTCAACAAGGTCGAGAAACACGTAAGACCTTAACGAGTAGATTCGGACGTATCGTAGCCCTGGCTTTTTCAATCAGGCTCTAGCACAGTATCCGTGAGTGCATAGTAACTGTCCAGTGAGTGTTGAGCACATATTGGTCTGACAAGGTCAGGTACAGTATCCGTGAGTCCATAGTAACTGTCCAGTGAGTGTTGAGCACATATTTGTCTTACAAGGTCAAGTACAGTATCCGTGAGTCCATAGTAACTGTCCAGTGAGTGTTGAGCACATATTGGTCTTACAAGGTCAAGTACACTATCCGTGAGTCCGTAGTAACTGTCCAGTGAGTGTTGAGCACATATTGGTCTTACAAGGTCAGCACAATACCCGTGAGTCCCTAGTAACTGTCCAGTGAGTGTTGAGCAAATATTGGTCTTACAAGGTCTAGCACAATACCCGTGAGTCCATAGTAACTGTCCAGTGAGTGTTGAGCACATATTGGTCTTACAAGGTCAGGTACAGTATCCGTGAGTCCATAGTAACTGTCCAGTGAGTGTTGAGCACATATTGGTCTTACAAGGTCAAGTACAGTATCCGTGAGTCCATAGTAACTGTCCAGTGAGTGTTGAGCACATATTGGTCTTACAAGGTCAGGTACAATACCCGTGAGTCCATAGTAACTGTCCAGTGAGTGTTGAGCACATATTGGTCTTACAAGGTCAGGTACAATACCCGTGAGTCCATAGTAACTGTCCAGTGAGTGTTGAGCACATATTGGTCTTACAAGGTCTAGCACAATACACGTGAGTCCATAGTAACTGTCCAGTGAGTATTAAGCACATATTGGTCTTACAAGGTCAGGAACAATACCCGTGAGTCCATAGTAACTGTCCAGTAAGTATTAAGCACATATTGGTCTTACAAGGTCAGGTACAATACCCGTGAGTCCATAGTAACTGTCCAGTAAGTATTAAGCACATATTGGTCTTACAAGGTCAGGTACAATACCCGTGAGTCCATAGTAACTGTCCAGTAAGTATTAAGCACATATTGGTCTTACAAGGTCAAGTACACTATCCGTGAGTCCGTAGTAACTGTCCAGTGAGTGTTGAGCACATATTGGTCTTACAAGGTCAGGCACAATACCCGTGAGTCCATAGTAACTGTCCAGTGAGTGTTGAGCACATATTGGTCTTACAAGGTCTAGCACAGTATCCGTGAGTCCATAGTAACTGTCCAGAGAGTGTTGAGCACATATTGGTCTTACAAGGTCAGGTACAATACCCGTGAGTCCATAGTAACTGTCCAGTGAGTGTTGAGCACATATTGGTCTTACAAGGTCTAGCACAATACCCGTGAGTCCATAGTAACTGTCCAGTGATTGTTGAGCAAATATTGGTCTTACAAGGTCTAGCACAGTATCCGTGAGTCCATAGTAACTGTCCAGTGAGTGTTGAGCACATATTGATCTTACAAGGTCAGGTACAATACCCGTGAGTCCATAGTAACTGTCCAGTGAGTATTAAGCACATATTGGTCTTACAAGGTCAGGTACAGTATCCGTGAGTCCATAGTAACTGTCCAGTGAGTGTTGAGCACATATTGGTCTTACAAGGTCAGGTACAATACCCGTGAGTCCATAGTAACTGTCCAGTAAGTATTAAGCACATATTGGTCTTACAAGGTCAGGCACAATACCCGTGAGTCCATAGTAACTGTCCAGTGAGTGTTGAGCACATATTGGTCTTACAAGGTCTAGCACAGTATCCGTGAGTCCATAGTAACTGTCCAGAGAGTGTTGAGCACATATTGGTCTTACAAGGTCTAGCACAATACACGTGAGTCCATAGTAACTGTCCAGTGAGTATTAAGCACATATTGGTCTTACAAGGTCAAGTACAGTATCCGTGAGTCCATAGTAACTGTCCAGAGAGTGTTGAGCACATAATGGTCTTACAAGGTCAGGTACAGTATCCGTGAGTCCATAGTAACTGTCCAGTGAGTGTTGAGCACATATTGATCTTACAAGGTCAGGTACAATACCCGTGAGTCCATAGTAACTGTCCAGTGAGTATTAAGCACATATTGGTCTTACAAGGTCAGGTACAGTATCCGTGAGTCCATAGTAACTGTCCAGTGAGTGTTGAGCACATATTGATCTTACAAGGTCAGGTACAATACCCGTGAGTCCATAGTAACTGTCCAGTGAGTATTAAGCACATATTGGTCTTACAAGGTCAGGTACAGTACCCGTGAGTCCATAGTAACTGTCCAGAGAGTGTTGAGCACATATTGATCTTACAAGGTCAAGTACAGTATCCGTGAGTCCATAGTAACTGTCCAGTGAGTGTTGAGCACATATTGGTCTTACAAGGTCAGGTACAGTATCCGTGAGTCCATAGTAACTGTCCAGTGAGTGTTGAGCACATATTGATCTTACAAGGTCAGGTACAATACCCGTGAGTCCATAGTAACTGTCCAGTGAGTATTAAGTAAATATTGGTCTTACAAGGTCAGGTACAGTACCCGTGAGTCCATAGTAACTGTCCAGAGAGTGTTGAGCACATATTGATCTTACAAGGTCAAGTACAGTATCCGTGAGTCCATAGTAACTGTCCAGTGAGTGTTGAGCACATATTGGTCTTACAAGGTCAAGTACAGTATCCGTGAGTCCATAGTAACTGTCCAGTGAGTGTTGAGCACATATTGATCTTACAAGGTCTAGCACAATACACGTGAGTCCATAGTAACTGTCCAGTAAGTATTAAGCACATATTGGTCTTACAAGGTCAAGTACAGTATCCGTGAGTCCATAGTAACTGTCCAGTGAGTGTTGAGCACATATTGGTCTTACAAGGTCAGGTACAGTATCCGTGAGTCCATAGTAACTGTCCAGTGAGTTTTGAGCACATATTGATCTTCAAGTTCCCTTGAAACTATTCGAATGGTAGTTCCGAGAACATGTCGGAAATGAGTCTGCAAAGGAAGAAGGAAGGGTAAGATAGAATTAAAGGGAGAGTTTCCAGCTATCAACCCCAAACAAGTTATAGTTAGATATAGGAGTCAAAGTCTTCAATACACGTGGTCAAGTTTTAAATACCTTCATTTGAAAAGTGTACAATTTTGAATTATGAAGCAGGGGTGACTTGTTAAACTTTTCTCCAAGCACAAATTTTAAAACCTCCAACTTTATTAGAGAAAGACGCATTCCTCTATAAAATTATCCATGTCGGGTCTAGTAACACCAGAATATTATTTCTACAGGAGAAAGGAGGGCAACTAACCAAAAAGGGGTTTTGAGGGACTCGCCCCACCCCTCCCATAGCCTAAATTGTTCCGGTGACTTTCCCCCGGCAAACGTTTTACAATTGGATGCTTTTAGCTATTTGAGGTGTCCTCGCATTTAAAAAAATAGCTATACTGCTCTAGAATATATTTAGAGTGATCTTACTTCTTTTTTAAAATGTTTGTGCCCCTAAAATATATTTAGAACGGTCCTCACATGATTTCTTTAATTCAAATTTAATGCCTTTAGATTTAGGAGCTATTCGAATATTTTTAATCGTAACATATTCGAAAAAAGAAATAGTGAAATAAATCTAAAGGGGGAATAAATTATTTTCAGGGGCCAATGCCCCCTGAAATCCGCCTCCGCCTGAAACCTCAATTCCTTGGTATGACGCTACTGGGCATGTCTTTATTAAAAAGTGATGAATGTAAATTTTCAGACTTTAAGCGAGGAGGTGCTAGGTAAGTTTTTAAATATTAAATAATTTTAAAGCACTTGACGTATTTAATCCCTGCCCATAATACCATAAAAACTAACTCCAGATAGCCTATATACATTTAATATTCGTAATATTTTTTGTTTATAGCCGTTGAGTGTGGTGTATACATGTCTAGGTAGTAAGGTAGAGCCAATCTAGACAACCGTGTTAACCACGCGGCCAGCAAGCAATCCAACCCTGTACTGCAGTATTTATATCATGCCCATGTATGTATAGTCAGCCATGTTGGTTCAAGTTGTAGCAGCCAGGTTATAAATAATATACCATCAGTTCCACACTCTCAAACAGCACAGGCTTGGTGGTGGCGAAATATCGACTTCAACTATCTTACAGGAAAATTTGAGCTATGAACACTGTCTCACAGCACATTCAGGGATATGAACACTGTCCCAGAGCACATATAGGGCTAGGAACACTGTCTCACAGCACATTTAGGGCTAGGAACACTGTCTTACAGCACATTTGAGGATAGGAACACCGTCTCATAGCACATTCAGGGTTATGAACACTGTCCAGACACATTATAGGGCTAGGAACACTGTCTCACAGCACATTTGAGGATAGGAACACCGTCTCACAGCACATATGAGGATAAGAACACCGTCTCACAGCCATTTAGGGTTATGAACACTGTCTTCTACCGTCTCAACATTTAGATAGTGCCACAGGATACACTTATGATCCAGCTTTGCGCACAGCAACACTTAGATCCATATTGCCACAGACAACACTATGATCCAGATTGCCCACCAGACACACTTTATGATCGGTTATGCCCAGACAACACTATGACCAGATTTGCGTCACCAAATAACACTTGATGATAAGATTGACACAACACATTTTATCCAGATTTTGCACAGAAACACTTATGATAGATTGCACACCGTACAACCTTATGATCAGGTTATCCGACAACACTTTATGACCCAATTGCGTCCCAAATAACACTTCAGATACAGATTGCACCACCCGAAACCATTTATGATCCAGATTTGCCACCAGACAACACTTTATGATCCAGATTTGCGCCACCAGACAACACTTTATGATCCAGATTTGCACCACCAGACAACACTTTATGATCCACTTGCGCACATACACTTTATGATACGTTGCACCACCAGACAACACTTTATGACCAGATTTGCGCCACCAGACAACACTTTATGATCTAGCTTTGCGCCACCAGACAGCACTTTATGATCCAGATTTGCGCCACCAAAAACACTCATGATCCAGATTTGCACCACCAGACAACACTTTATGATCCAGCTTTGCGCCACCAGATAACACTTTATGATACAGATTTGCACCACCAGACAACACTTTATGATCCAGATTTGCGCCACCAGACAACACTTTATGATCTAACTTTGCGCCACCAGACAGCACTTTATGATCCAGATTTGCGCCACCAGAAAACACTTCATGATCCAGATTCGCGCCACCAGACAACACTTTATAATTCAACTTTGTGTCACCAGACAACACTTTATAATTCAATTTTGTGTCACTAGACGGCCCTTGTTTGTTTTTATAGCACCACGTCTTATTACTCTTTCGAGTTGTACGCATATGTACTAACTACACAAATTGTTTTGGGGCTCAGGAAGGTTATATTTACAGGAAGTGTACACGCATTTGCGGGGAGGAAAAAACCTAAGTATACTCAACCAAGACTCGAACCTCGAAACTCCCTGTCATCGGCAGTCTAATCTACTGCGAGAGTAGCGCGTTAGACCATGCGGCCACCGAAGTGGGTGACAGCCCTTGTTGATCAAGCTATGTGCCACCAGACAAACCTTACTGATACATCTTTGTCCGATCAGACAACCCTTGTTGATCCAACTATGATCTACAACAAGGGTCTCCAAACTACGGCCCGCGGGCCAAATCCGGCCCGTATCAACATTATATCCGGCCCGTTCCAAGATTTTATCAAAAAACAAATGAATTGTTTCTCTTCGTTATTTATTAACCACACAGTTTATTTGACATGTCCAATTTCTGGCCGCACGCGTGCTTCCCCCATGACACCAAGCCAGAGTGCTGTCGGAATTGCAAACCCTCATTTTCAGTCGCAGGCGCCATTCCTTATACCGACAACAGAACGGCTTGACTGTGACGATTTTTAAGTAGTTCCAAGTCTCCCAGCAGAGGGTTATCAAAGGAAGGTTCCGAAAGATGTTACCTAATTTAAAAACAAGTAATTATATTGACTAATTATTATAAATATAATGTATTACATATAAATTGATTCATTTCTCACAGAGAAGAATCAACGTCAATCACTTTTATCAAACACTGACTGGCCTTGGGAAATGGAATTTTTTTATAAACGTGACTGGTCATATGACTTGAATCTAAATTTGCATGTTGAAACAAATTTTATTTATGATCTATTTGCGCATGTCAAGGCATTCAGGGCAAAAATAATGCTACTTGAAGAACAGGTGAACGTTACTTTGGCCAGCAAAAATGTGTAAAATATATTATGTGGCCCGCATAGAAAAAAGTTTGGAGACCCCTGATCTACAAGAACACACTTTTCGATTCACTTTTTCGCCATGGAGCTGTTTGTCGATCCTCGCCAAATGGGCGTGAGCGAATCTTGATTAAGCACAACATTGTTTAGTTGTGACATTGTGTCGCTTTATTTCGCTGGTCGATAAATAAACTATTCGAGGTCTGATTGTTTGAATCCTTAATTTGTTTAGTGTGATTCGCTAGTACAGAAACTAAATGCGCGAGGCATTTATTGACCGGAAAGTACGAATTAAGTCGCCATTTCCGGCACATACCGCAGACAAATTCCGCCAATTCCAATCCTTGGTTTCTCAAAACGTGATTGGTTTGTCCACGCTTATTCGCTCATTCTCTCAGTTACTCTCTCTAACTCACTCTCTCCCTCTCCCACTTACTCAGTAGCTCACTCTCTTAGTAACTTATTCGCTTTCTTTAGCTCATTCAATCACTTAGGGCCAGTTTTGTATACGAAACTGGCCCATTCAACTAGCGTTTAGGTAGTGTCGTCTGGTATTTAGTACAGCGTACTAAGTTTGACTATGAAATTGTCCCTAGCTCTCGTTCACTCACTCACTCACCCCCACGCTTCTCTTCAGTTACTTGCTCCCTCTCATTCATTCACTAACTCTCTTTTTCTCCTACTCACTCAGTTACTCAATTACTTACTCTATCTCACTCGCTTACTCTTTTCCCCTCACTTTCACACTCTTTATCTTCCCTATCACTAATTTACTTCCTCAGTCAATCCCTTTGGTTGGTTTCACACCAACGAGTCCCGAGTCTAGTCTGACTCACCAATTGAGACAAGTACACCGGCGAGTCGAGTCACCTCGAGTCACCTCGAGTCTAACCTAGTCCAGGCGAGTCAAGAGTCCATGATGCGGCAGATAACAGATTGCGTCAGTCCAGCCGAGTCAAGTGTATTATTTCCACGTGCTTTTCAAGGCTAACCTCATGGACACGGGATACCTCATTGATATCGTCCAAGAGAATCCTTTAATTTATAACTCGTCCCATCCGGAACATCGGGATAGAAATGCAGTTTCCGCTATTTGGAAACAAATGGGGAAAACTAACAAAGGTGCATCGTTTCACATTAAGTGGGTAAATCCACATTAAGCGATGTCTTTCTAGACGTCTACGCCGGTGCCTCCATACATTTGTATTCATAGAAACTGCTAGGACTGCATCCATCTTGCACGAGCTCTTTGATCAAACTAGTGGACTCGATGACTCGACTCACAAGTATGAAAGGCCCTGACTCTAGAGTCAGATTGGACTCTACTCCATGGGACTCGACTTGACTCGGGACTCGGTGTGAAACCAGCTAAGCTCGCACATTGTTTATTGTGACAGCATAGATCATTTTACTATTTATTTATTTATTTATTTATTTTAGCACCGCGTCTTACTACCCGTTCGGGTTATACGCTTAAGTACTAATTACACTAATGGATTAGGAATTGGGAAGGTTGAATTTAGAGGAAGTGAACCGCATTTGCGTGGAGGGAGAGTGGAAAACCATTTAGAAAAACCACCCCAGTTCACCCGACCAAGATTCGAACTCGATCTCCTCGTCCTCGAAGGTCGGCTCAACACGACTGGCGCGTTAGCCAACTACGCCACCGAGGCGGGTATCATTTACTAGGTTTTAATTTTAGCTTATTTCATTTTAACAGAGTCGTTAGCTATTGGACTCTGCTTGATTCAACTCGTTTGAAATATAAACCCCCGGAATAATCACGCCACGAATAACATTTTTCAAAACACACAAATACATATATTTTTGAAAAGTGTAATTCATGGCGTGATAATTTCGTTACTTCAGATGAAAGTTGTGAGGAGGTTAATAAATTTGAGCCAAAAATAAGGCCCTCCACCCTTTCCTTCTCTTCCCATTTTGCATGCCATTATTTCCTGTATCCAGACGAAAAATATAACTATTGTTTTTACAACACTTATAATATTTACTATTAATAGTTTAGTCTATTTCCTTAAAATTTCAATCATAGATCGTTATACGTTTTGTTCATGAGTTTGCTGTTGGAGACGCCGGCTTTGAGGGATAACATGACAGTTAATTACATTTTAAAGCGTGGTAAGAATGCATTTAACTTTTCAAGAAAGTAAAATTAATACTATATAGGCCCTATTCGTAAACTGCTATCGGCAACCTTTTAACGATTACATTATTTACATCCTCTCCTTCCATTGACCAATAGATGAAATAAATAAATAACTCCATGGCGTCAGCCAACATTCACGGATAGAGAGTATCATGTGGTCAGCAAAACGAACCCTACGGCCGCTAATTTCAGTTTTCTAGACCGGAGCCGCTACCTCTTTATTCAAGTAACTCCTGAATTGTCCTCACGAGGCTGAGTTGACCCCGTTCGCAGACAAATCTGGAAGCGCCGGGGATTGAACCCGGGACCTCTGGATCTGTAGCCAGGAACTCTGACCACTAAGACCTCATTTTTAAATAGCTTCTGGAGGCCTTCAATATACACAACATAGTCCGGGGCAGACGTTTCTTACCACCACCATTAAATGAGTACCATCTTATTTTATTTGGTGAATGTTGGTAATTCTCGTCACTCTGTGTGTTTGACTGCGTTTGTTTTCCGAATTTCGAATATCAGTTACTCACTAACTTACTGTCTTCGCTTTAGTGTCGAGTTTCGGAGAATAGTCTAGAGCGGGGTTTCCACATGCAATGATTATTGGCGCCAGGAGTATGCCAGTTTAATGGTGCCAATATTAATAGCGCCTGTTTGTGTTTCCACATTCATCAATCAGTTTTCTACTGGCGCAGTATTCAACATGGCGTCAACTGCCGTAGTTAATGCAAGTATTGATGTCGTAGTGCAAATCGTGTCTTTAGAACTCCAGAAAAAATTAAAAAGAAAGAAGCAAAAGCAGAGATTATGGATTCGTAAATGGATTTCGAATACTACGTATTTTTGGGTTTTGCAGCGCTTAGACTAAATTCTGTGACTGCATCGGACATAACCTCGACTATTTTTCTCAATGCCTCGTCTCTTTTATTTCTATCTTTATAAATGAAGAAATTTTGTGGTTACACAAGCATGGATACTGTTCATATGCCTAGAGGAACATTATTATATATTTTGTTGATCATTTATTTTCTAGTGTCGCTATCGTTTGTAAAAAAAAAAACTATTAGCAATTTAAACACTGTTTACAAACAAACAAGGTACTGGCGCCAAAAGTTCGACTGGCGCCAGTTGAATTTACATGTTTCCATATGCCACTAAACTGGCGCCAATAATCATTGCATGTGGAAACCCCGCTTAACTCGCCAGTCTCTAAATTGGTCGTTATTTGGGCCGAGTTTTTTTTAGTCTCACGGGACAAATATAAACAGTAAAGAGCCTGCTTTTTGTTAAGTTAATAAGGTTCTGAATGTATTATGAATCCTTACAAGATACTATAAACTGTACTTGTGTATTTATATACACACACGAATATTTATATATACTCTGTATGTATTTATGTATTAGTGTGCGCCCTTATCTCAGTCGGTAGCGTGTCTGTCTAGTGAGCTAAAGGCCCCGAGTTCGATTTCCGATATGGCCGAAAAATGTATAATTGATGAAATATGGGCTTACCTTTACACATTGATGAATTAATGGCCGTGGGACTGGATGTTGTGCCTGTCCTAGTCTCAAGTAAGATTACAAGGCATATGAAGCTACGACAGGCCTAACAAGCCGGTAGTGAGAAATATAAGACTTGAATAAAAAACTGAACTGAGCCACAGACTGGAAACAATAATGGACGTAAGAAAATGTGTTTATGCGAACCACATCTTACGAACGGTCTGTGCTATCAGTTTTTTTTTAACACTAATGATATAGGTATGAAGAAGGTGGAATTTAGAGGTAATGTACCCACATTTTCGCGGAGATGAAGCATGGGAAAACATTGAGAAAAAAGCCACTCTAAGTATATCCGATCAGGATTCGAGTCATGGCCTTCCCGTCACCGACAAACCAGACTAAACAAATTTGGTGTACAGTTCGTGTCTCCAACTAAACTAAACAAACTATTGCTAATCAGGGTAATCCTACAAAATAGATTGGGGGAAAGGGCGGGGATTCCTACAGCTGGTAATACGTGGGGATATATCCAACAAGGACTTTTTTAAACATTAAATTCCTATTGAAGCAACAGTGTTTCTAAACATAATTGTGCTGTTAAGATATTAATTCTATGAGACTCCAATAAGCTAGTAGCAGGAGCGTCGCACGAAATATATTTAAGGGAGAGGGGGCTGGGGGGAGACAGTGAATTTTCCAACTATAGGCGTTCTGAAATTGAAAAATTCCCAGGTGACCAGGTAGCAAGAGCAACGTCGAAAATACCGGGGGGAGGGGGGGGGTTATGGGAGTATGGAATACCCCCCAGTTAATCGGGGATCTCCCCAGGAAAAATTGTAATAATTTGAGGCGATAATTGGGCCTTGAATCTGCAACTGTATTTTTAAAGTTGTTAATGATGGATTTTTCAATTTAGAAGTATTATTTGTTTTGACATTCACTATCATCGCCTGTAGGAAAACTTAACAAGTTTCAGCTTATAAAAACTCCAGGCTTTATTTATCAAGAGATCAATTTAAAACATAACCTAACCCTCTTAGGGCTACTAGTGTCTAGTAGGCAGTGGTAGTGGACTCAAAACTAGTAGGCAGTGACAACGGCGCTACTGGCCAACTTGTTTGTTTAATTTAGCTTTCTATACAATCTACTACAGAAGGTATCTCCTTTCAATGTTCGATGAGTTATGAAGTAGGGAACTTTTGAAGAGTAAGGATCGACAATTGGGAAATTTAAAATTTGTCTGTACAAGTCTGCGATAAATAACTTTGATAATAAAAAGTACTGTAGTACACAGTAATTCTAGAATTTCCCAAAATTTCGACTCGCCACAAAATTCCTAACTTTAAAGATTTTCTCAACTTTGGACATTAGCTATGTTGGTGAATATCAATAATTATTGTTGTTTTTTACATTGATTGCCATTGAGCTTTTTAATTTGAAATTGTGATTTTGTTGCTTTATATTTATAAATTACTTAATTAGTATAATTCAAATATTGATTTGTTATTTCATTGGTATAGTATATTAAAATATTGATTTGTAATTTCTATGGTGTAGTATATTAAAATACATTAGTCATTTTATTTAGAGTATCATTGCATATATTAAGTTTTATTTTTTATTAGTTGTTATATTGATTTTATTTAGATTAGGTTTTAATTTTTTAATTCATGATCTGATTTATTCTATTGAGTGATAATTAATTAGTTTTAATTATTGTTCAATTGTGATAACTTTAGTAATTGATTGAATATCAATAATGTTGATAAGATTTGTTTTGTTTATTTTTTCCTCAGGTTATTATAATTTAGATAATATAATATAATAGATAATATATAACACATTGTGATGACAATATTTTACTTTACATCCATTACTGTTTCCAGCCTATGGCCTGCGTCAGTTTTTTATTCAAGCCATATATTTTCCACTCCCGGCTGGCTAGGCCTGTCGTAGCTTCATATGCCTTATAATCAAACCTAATGCTAGCACAGGCACAACATCCAGTCCCACGGCCGTTAAATCATCACTGTGAAAGGGTGAACCCACATTTCACCAAAGATAAACCTATCGGCCATCCCGGAATCGAACCCGGGACCCTTGCTCAGTAGATATACACGCTACCGACTGAGCTAAGGTGTCGGATTAATTACACTATTAATAGTTTGATTTGATTAGTTTTAATGTTTGTTTTGTCAATAATATTTATAATTATTAGAACTAATTTAGTTAGAATCTTGTTAAGATGGGATGGTTTAGTAGCCTTGGTATTAAGAAGGTATACAGAATTAATTTTTAATCAAATACTTTGGGGGGAGCTTGAACCTCTAAAACGCTCCCTTTATTTACTTACACTCCCTGTGGCATTTGATGAAGACAAAATTACATTGGTAAATAATAAAACCAATAGTGAAAATACAAACCATCTTCAACACGGGAAATCTTAGATGAGAAAAACACAGGTACAAAAATATTTACGAACACGCAATAAAAACAACAACATACAACCACCATCCCTGCGAATCTAGCGCAGAGTACGCATGCGCAAACTAGCGGCGCACGCGAGCAGAACACAACTGAATTAGTTATTATTATTCGATCAACAAATAAAAGAAACCAAGACAGACTTTCATGGCCACGCCACTGAAGCGGATGTGTCGGGCCGGAAAAACATGATTCATTGTTAAACATTCGTCCAACGAGTGGGATTCAGATTACATTCCTTATAAGTCCATTTACTCACCGATAGAATATCCTCCATAATTATCCTCCCCGCCGAAACAAGAAGAAATCTGACAAGAAACAATGCGAGGTGATGTCCCGTGGCTTCGTGAAGGTCGGATTAACGTTCACTGAGCTGGAGACAGCTAATCAGGGAGACACAGCAATGTTTGTTGTATAAGGAAGAATACTGACTAAAGTCAAGTTGGAATAAAAAAGGAAAAATAAATGGTTAATCAGGGTGGAGTCTGTGAGTGGCCAGATGTGTTGTGTTTTGCGCGGGGGCTGACAGTGGTTTGTAGGGGAGGGGGGAATGTGTGGTCGGAAGGTTGCGGCCATTGAGGAGTGTGTAGGCGCGAAAAATCCCGCTCTCTCCCTCTCACTCATGCAAGAGAGAGTAGGAACAATCGAGCGAGAGATCAACCGACCAAGGACCAGCTGTCATCTGTAGTTGGAGGCTGAAAACAAGGCGAGTTGGGGTTGAGAAAACTCTTGCTTCCTCTTTTGTATAAGAGAGTATAGCGGTCAGGGTCGAAGAGAATCAGTTAATTCAAAATATAAACCATTGTTGTCATGTAGGTTTACAATGAAGATAAACTAGTTTGGTACAATATACAAACCATTGTTGTAATGTGGGTTTACAATGAAGATAAACTAGTTTGGTACAATATACAAACCATTGTTGTAATGTGGGTTTACAATGAAGAAAAACTAGTTTGGTACAATATACAAACCATTGTTGTAATGTGGGTTTCCAATGAAGAAAAACTAGTTTGGTACAATATACAAACCATTGTTGTAATGTGGGTTTCCAATGAAGAAAAACTAGTTTGGTACAATATATAAACCATTGTTGTAATGTGGGTTTACAATGAAGAAAAACTAGTTTGGTACAATATACAAACCATTGTTGTAATGTGGGTTTACAATGAAGAAAAACTAGTTTGGTGCAACATATAAACCATTGTTGTAATGTGGGTTTACATTTAAGGGAGAATAGGTTGGTACAATATACAAACATTGTTGATTGTAGGTTTACGACGGAGAGAGAAAAGGTTAGTAAATATACAAACGATTGCTGTAATGTATGTTTACATTGAAGAGATAATAGTTTGGTACAATATATAAACTATTTTTGTAATGTAGGTTTACGATGAAGAGAGAATAGGTTGCTACATTGAATAAACCATTGTTGTAATATAGGCTTACAATGAAGAGAGAATAAGTTGTTCAATTTAGGCCAATAAATCACTGTGTTAATGTAGTTTTACATTGAAGAGAACATAGTTTGACACAATATATAAACCATCGTTATAATGCAGGTTTACAAAGAATAGCTTGTAGTATGGTACAATATATACAATAACATTGTTTTAATGTAGGCTGGCAGTGAAGAGAGAATAGGTTTGTACAATATTTATTTATTTGAGGTATTTATCGTGCACTTTCTGTACCGACTAATTATATCAGCACGCGAGAATTTCTAAGAGTGAGCGCGAAAAGCCTACCAATTTTGTCGGGAAAGGTATTTTCACATTGCCTCCAGGCTTCTTTTACATGCCACAAACGACATCAGACCAGCGGCTTTACTTCGCCTCCGAAGGAAGTTGTGCTACGGATTTTTATAGCTCAAAACAAATCCGTCAACCTTGGCTGGGTTTGAAGCCATGGACCGGGTTCTGGGGCGAGCACTTTACCCCAAGACCACCGAGGTCGACTAGTACAATATTAAAATCACTCTTGTAATGTAGGCTTATGACGAAGAGAGACTAAGTTGGTGCAATATATCTGCACCATTGTTGTATATGTGGTTTACAATGAAGAAAAATTAGTTTGGTACAATATATAAACCTATTGTTGTAATGTAGGCTTACATTTAAGAAAGGATAGGTTGGTACAATATAAAAACCATTGTTGTAATGAAATGTAGGTTTAAATTAAAGAGAGAATAGTTTGGTACAAAATATAAACTATTGTTGTAGTGTAGGTTTAAATTAAGTAGAGAAGAGTTTCGTACAATATACAAACCATAGTTGTAATATGGGTTTACGACGAAGAGAGTATAGGTTGGTAAAATCTATAAGCCGTTGCTATAATGTAGGTTTACTTTATTAAAGATAAAATAGTTTGGTACAATAGTAAACCATCGTTGTAATTTAAGTTTATGATGAAGAAAGTATAGGTTGTTACAAAATATAAACCATTGTTGTAACACAGGTTTACAATGAAAAGAGAATAGGCTGGTCAAGGCCAGTAGCTAGCCAATAATTTCAGGGGGGGGGGAAGGGGGAGTGTTGGGCACATTCCCCAATTGCCGGAGGCTAAAAAAAAATTCTAAATGATAAACAGTTCTAGAAAATTTCTAAATGATAAACAGTTCTAGAAGCTATCTAAAGTGTTTTTATAGTAACATAGTCTCCTAACTGCTGAATGCAAGGAAAATTCTAAATATTAAACATCTCTAGAAGCTCTCTTAAGTATTTTTTTTATGGTGAACGCCCAGATTTGTTCTTGTACCTTAATTTTTATATTGTTTGAACCATAAATAAAGCCATATATATTTTTTGTTCATAAAATTTCGGGGTGGGGGAAGTTGAATCCTCAACTCCCCCTGACTACGGCCTTGAGGTTGGTACAATATACAAACAATTGTTGTAATGTAGGTTTTCGATGAAGAGAGAAAAGTTTGTTCAATACATATATATTACTTTTTCAATTAAATATGTATGGTTTATCAGATCCTAACCTTTTAATTACTATAATATTCTGTTAAATTAATTTATCGCTATTTATGATAATTATATTGCGGCGTATTCATCTTTAAAGAAATATTACAAACAAAAAAAAACTCGATGTAATGTTTATTTACACTTTCAATAAGTTAATATGCATTTTATAAAATAAATAATTATTTTCTATACAAGATTTGCTCAAAGTATCTGTTTATGTATTTATTTTAAAAACATCACTCCCAAATTATATTCAAAAGAAAGACAGTTACTTAAAATGATTCGTCCAAATTGCTTGTTACCTACTTTGGACTGAATAATGACTGGACTCATGAGGGTCATAAACGTCTCAGTTTGCTTGGATCAGATCGAATGGCTTAATTCTCATAGGGTTGTGATAGGAAGGAACGAGTCAAAACACTAAAATGTTCACAGCAACGGAGTGCACATTTCCCAGGTTAATTAATCTCCATAAGAGCTATGTAATTCTGTCTTGCGCATGAGGATTAATTACACCCTAGCTGTAACAAATAATGCTAGCGTTCACAACGTGCTACTAAACTGCAGACAAGAGCCTATCTGCCGCACTTGCACTTGACACGCTTACCAACATTACACTAGAAAAGCGCTAATCACAATAGAATGTGATTGTTTAGTGTAATAAACTATCACATACATTCTAGACTAATTAAATATTTAAAACTAAAATATTATATAATTTTATTGTAATAAATATATTGGGTGCTCACGTGCACACATACAAAGCCGCCACTGGTTGGGGACAGCTTGCAAATACACTGCGAAAACGATAGAAGTTTGGGAGCCCCCAAGCCGGTCCACCCTTGAGAATTTCTGGAGATTGTGTGTTTCAGGACTAGCTATTTTGAGTTCAATTTTAATGGTAATTGGGAATCAATTAGTCCTCTTACTCAAAAAAAATTTTTGTTCTCATTGCCATCTGGGATATCCAAAACTTAGATTATTTGAAAGACACGAAGTAAAGGGTGTCTTTAAATTCTAAAACATACTTCTACTCACTCTTAGCGATTCAATTTTTGCATCAGTGCTCTTAATATAATCAGTACTTTTATTATGCAAACATGGCAGTGTGCTACAAGGGGCGAGATAGATGACCACGTGTTTAAAGTGTCCAGTATTGGGTTCAGGGACAAAGTTGGCCGCTATGAGATGTTTTAAAAAATTACCAAATTTTCTAGGCTTAAAACATAGGTCGGTTCTGCAAGTGGACATGTCCCGTTGGTCCCTGCCTTTTCCTCTACCTTGAGGTCCACATGTTTGGAGACGATAAAAACCAGGGAGTCGAACCGGAACCGATAACAGAAATTAACCTTTATTTTTAAGAAACCGGAATTGAAACCGGAACCCTAAAAACACTATTCTGAAGAACCGGAACAGGAATTGAAACCGTTAAATAATTTTAGGTTTATAAAGGTTCTTAAAGGTTCCTAGTTTTACAGAATTGTATATAATTTTTACATGTTGCACACATTATTTTTTTCCTAGGCTTAGTTTAATTTTGAAATGTTGTGTTTCCCCTTTTCTCAGTAAGTGTCCTGTAAACTTCTTTTATATGGGGATTAGAAAAAGGTGAGCCCCTAGCAACACACACTAATGAGTTTAGATTTCAGAGGAAACTAGAGGTTTAAGATGTATTTAGCTTTTATAGAAGGCAGTTAATACCATATTCCTCAGAAGTTGAAATACAGAAATTAAGAAATCATCTCTTTAGGACAAGCAGTCTAAACCTATTGTACTTAGTACCTCCTGGAAGTGAAAGTGATCATCTGGTGATTGGTTGAACAGCTTATATTAGAGGGAAAAGGAAGATGAAGGTTGGCAAAATGCAAACTTTAAATTCTTTCACTCCAGTTTAAATTAGGAAGTAGCTCAGTGAATGTGTTCCCTGTGTATAGTGCGGAGGTGATTATTTTTGTTTGTTAGTAGGTGGTTTAAATAATATTATTGATGGGGTGCGTTAAAAGAGAACCCAGTTCTGAAGTTTTTTTATTGCAAGATTGATGGTGACAGATCAAGATGCAAATTAGAAGGATACACTATTGTTATTAAGGTACATTATAATGTTTTTTTTATCTGGCAATATTTTTGATCCAGAGTGTTATTTTCAAAGTTGTTCTCCGCTCTCCTTCCACACAAATGCGGATACATTTCCTCTAAATATAAAAATATAACCTTCCTCATTCATTAAAAACCATTATTGAAATTAGTACATTGATTAGCCCGAATTGATAGAAAGACGCTATTCTTTAAAAAAAAATTAAAAGAACCGGAACACTATCAGGAATTGAAAATAACAGGAACCTTTATTGTGCTCTAACCGGAACCAGAACCTTTAAAATGTTTGTTTAGAGAACAGGAACCGGAACCAGAACCGATACAAATTTCGGGTTGACTACCTGATAAAACTAACGCGCGCTCTATTTGAGATGTTTCTAGCTGAAGGCTGGCGAGATATCATTTAAACGGCTGAAGGTCGTATCGGCAGGGCTGCCACCCTGTGCTTCTCTGCGCCAATTGAGTAAAATATCACTAACATTGATCGTCCTTGGTAAAATTATTTAACGACGTGGATCATATTGGAATGTTGGTTAA
Organism: Timema podura; assembly: GCA_033556935.1. NCBI lineage: Eukaryota > Metazoa > Arthropoda > Insecta > Phasmatodea > Timematidae > Timema > Timema podura. Next base: position 113,283,101 of record JAVRXN010000009.1, read on the forward strand.
TATCAAGGGTATTTTAAGTATTTTAACTATATATGGACAGTGAACTCGTCTGTTAGATGAACACTCAACTCTTAATATTATTAGTTTCATTTGGAGGAGCCACCTGGATAAATTAACTTGCCTCCCCCTCCCCCCATTTTTTTTCTAGGTGAATATTAGTAAATATTTTTTAAACTCTACACAATATTAATTATAGTATGATTTTGGTAGGAAGAACAGTAGAAGCTAGTTTCTCAAGTTACTCAAGTTACTAAAAACAATTTCAACATATGTACACGGCAAGTCATGTTTTCTCCAGCTGTCACCTTTGATAGATATTATCAATACATATAAAATTACACAAATAATATAAATAAATGTTATCAATGTTGACCGCAAATAAGTATTTTTGAATTTTCTCTACTGTTCTTCCAATCAAAATCAGGGTATACTATTAATAATGGTCCTACAGTATAAAATTAATTATCAAACATGATTTCAATCATTCCAATTATTATTATAAATCGTGTAGTTTTGAAAAAGGTATACAAATGTTTGTTGTAAATTGTTTTACCGTCACCATCATAGCACAAGTCCGACACCTTACCGCTAGACCGCCACGTCACCGATTGTAACTATAAAGACGTACAGTATATCAAAGGGGGTTGAACATATATTTTTTAGCACCGTGTCTTACTGCATGTTTGGGTTATACCCCTTTGTACTGATTACGCTAATGAGTTAGGGATGAGAAAGGTTGGGTTAAGAGGAAGAGTATACACATTTGCGTGTAGAGAAAGTGGTGAACACACTAATAAAAACATCCTCAGTACATTCGAACGGGATCGCACTCCAGTGAGTGACGTCTTAGAGCATGCGGCCACCGAAGCGGGTAGGTTGGGAACATTGTCTGAAGCACGACGTTTAAACGTTCGTGAGCAAGTTTGAGGCCTGTATGGTGCAATTTCGTCCTTCCTTGCTTTAGTGCGGACATCAGGGAACTTGCGAGTTGTTATGTTGACACAACTGGACCACCTGGGATTGTTGGGAAATGTTGATAATGTGTATCTCACACTCTGCTACGTAGGATGAGCTGAGCACATACGTGACGATGACAATGTGGAATAAGGCCTATACTTGCCGCTTCGTAGGATGAACACGGTGATGTGGGCTACATAGGATTAGCACAGGTGTAATGGTGACATGAACTGCAATCCTCTCAATACGCTAATGCTAGTGAATTTCCTTTTAAGTCCCAATTCTTACTCTACATCCTAAATTAAGTAAATACTAATCCTCATATTGAAGGTATTACCACCATCTCCACTAAACATAACTACAGCGGAACAATAGAAAACAATAAAGTGCCAACATAACAATACGAACAGAGTAATTTAGCTATAGGAACCACCTTATAATATGACAGTTCAAAACATCATTGAATAAATGTCATTCATACGCCAAGCCATGTACTGCCCGCGTTGAATTATGTCAATATTGTATACTAATTTATTAGTCCTTGTCCGACTATTCTATCAATTATGGAATCAGCAACCAAACTAGAATTCTCCACGTCACGTGTGTTGTTGGTAAGTGACCTGCTTTAAAAATGTACGTATATTTCGGGTTGCCAGCCAACCCCTGGCAGGTGAGCGAGTAACCAGTTTCCCGCCCTCGCAGTCCGAGTAAAAGGTGGCACACCCCTGAACTCACACGTGGAGATACCCACCATACATGGTCAAAGGCAGGAAGGACAACACAAACTGGTTTTGGGTGGTGGCGCTGATACGGCCCGGGACTAAAGCAATAATGGCATACCAATTTCCAAGGTGGGGTTTTAGGTTGGGTTTTTTTTATTATTTATTTAAAATGTGTGGAACGGTGGTTTGTAATTTATTCAAAGCGCTTGCGAGATGCTGCACCGCACTAAGCCTAGTGCACACCAAGACGAGTCGAATGAGCAAGGCAGTAGTCAGGGGGGGGGGTTTTCGGGGTTCAAACCCCCCCCGAAATTTTATGAACAAAATATATATGGCTTTATTTATGGTTCAAACAATATCAAAATTAAGGTACAAGTACAAATTAGGGGCTGTCACTTCAGAGAGCTTCCAGAGGTATTTATTATTTAGAATTTTTTCTAGCCTTCGGCAGTTATGGTGTTATGTTGTAGTAAAAATTTTTTTCAGATAGCTTCTAGAGGTGTTTAATATTTAGAATTGTTCCTATTTTTCGGCGTTTAGGGGGTTATGTTGCCATAAAAAACACTTCAGATAACTTCTAGAGGTGTTTAATATTTAGAAATTTTCCCAGCCCTCGGCAGTTAGGGTGTTATGGTGCCATAAAAGACACTTCAGAAAGCTTCTAGAGGTTTCAAATATTTATAATTTTTCCTTAACTTCAACAGCTATGCTACTATAAAAAAAATGCTTAGAGAGCGTCTAGAGGTGTTTAAATATATAGAATTTTCCTAGCCTCCGGCAGTTAGGGGGTCATGTTACCATAAAAACACTTTAAAGAGCTTCTAGAGTTGTTTAGATATAGAGATTTTTCCTATAGCCTCCGGCATCTATGGGGTTATGGTACCAATAAAAAAGCACTTAAGAGACCTTCTAGATCTGTTTAATAATTAGAATTTATCCTATCCTCCGATAGTTGGGGGTAGTGTTGCCATAAAAAAAACACTTCAGATAGCTTCTAGAACAGTATTTTATTTAGAATTTTTTCTAGCCTCCATCAATTGGGGGATGGGCCCACCAACCCCCCCACCCCCTGAAATTATTAGCTGGCTACGGCCTTGCGAATGAGCATTTGCGCACGCTCACACGGAGGATATAATTATGCTCGTGTTGTGTGTGGCTGCTCAGGTCGTTCCCATATTCACGGCGAACAGTTCGCTGTGATTTGTGTTCAGTATCACAATAGACGTGATAACGGCACTTGGTTACTCGTGATTGTTGAAACAAGACAAGAAGAAAACACGAAAATAGTGAGACACCAGTCATATGTAAATCGCTGTAAGACTTCGTTGTTAAACACAATGGATTGCGAATATTTTAAAATTGTCACCAGAATGATACATGAAGAGTTTGAATTTTTAATAAACGTAGTAAGGCACAAGACCGTGTAGGATACAACAGTCAGAGACGCAGCATCTCTAGATAACCGTCTTTCTTATTCCTCTTGTAATATATACCATGTTGCGGATTCAACAACTTAGGGAACTTTTAGTACTCGTGTATTAGCTCAATGCATTACATTGTTGAGCTGCACAGACCCACACAATATTAATATTTTATGCTAGACGCAACGCACAGTACAAACACTAACAAAAATCGTCCGCACAACCGATTTTCTTTGGAGCACGTGTGTTCGCGAGCATGTGCACACACTCATCCAGTGCAACGAAACACTTTCACACCGGTCTCTTGTTCGCGCACGCTCATGCGGTAAAGGCAGGATAACCTCGGCGCGTCTTGCGACTGCGACCGCAGACGTGGGGTGGTGAGTCGCAGACAGTATTGCCCTAGATACGTCTCTTGGTCGCCAGTCGTGGGTAATTTTATGTGCAGTACAGAACGTTCCTCAGTTATCAGAGCTTTTCAATAGTGTTTTATTTAATGTTCCGTGTTATTTTGGAATAGTATGGATAGAAATACTAACTTGATCGACCAACTATTTCTGAGATCTCTTTCCATGTGTTGGCCTTCACATATTGGTCCCGGTACACTGGCGAAGATATGTCAAAAATTTATGGGTGCTTTTTCCACCTCTTCAATAAAATGTTCGTCCTCTTCTATGGAGAAATCTTGGACCATTTTCAAAACCAACCCAATCAAACATAAAACTGTGATAAGGACTAAGGACCCTGCTTTAATATTTAAATGTACCTAAATTGTAAGCACCACCTTAATTATTATCACTGTAAGCTTATACAGACTTGGACCTAAGATTTCCTCGAATAACGCGGTCTCTTTGAAACATAAAAAAAAAAAAGTATTTGTTGTAAACAACTTTTAATTATTTCCTGTGTTCTACGTGATCACCCAGATTTGTTCTGTTGGATCATAGTTCGATCACGAGGGTAATGTGCGCAATTTGGTTTCAAAGTTCCTTTTTTTTTTTGACTCTTTTAAAAATATCCAATTTTTGGAGGTTTGTTGTCTATGGCCTGTCTGTCCCCTGAATGTCTAAGAAGGGATGTCTTTAACTTTGCTTTCAAGCACATCTGCATTATAATGTAAATACTCTGTGATTTTACTGTTGTATTAATATATTTCATTACACTCTGTGTTCATTCTCAAAAACTTGCCTTCCGTCAGATAGTATCCTCCTCTAGTTTCCAATAGTATTAATTGTATTAACTAATGGCACTCGTCAACACCTGACACTGCAGGGGGGCTACAGCCCGGCTGTATGTCCGGGCCCCGAGGTGGATGATGTTGATGGACGCGGCTGATGTATACTAGTCTTGAGGGGATCGATCCTGGGACCACAGGAGAAGTCCTGTCAAGATTGGTGAACCAGGCCCCCCTACATACCCTTTTGAAGTTATAATTAATCGGAGGAGATCTCGCTAGGCAACCCCTCCCACGTCTTCACATCGGCTGGAGTCGCACCCATGATAAAACCCCGGAACCCAAGTGTCGCATGACCTCCCCCATATTCGAACACGCTACCTAGAAGGTAAATTCCAGACGAGAGAGGCAAGCAGCTATAGCAAAACTAAATACAGCTCTACTAAAACACACGCTTGCTCGGTGGTGCGTCTGCTTCCACACTGCTCTCGAAGCAGTGTAGAGACGCTGGACGCTCACTCTGGTCGCCAGTCGCAGGTCGCAGACGTGAGACGCACCAAGGGAATCGTACCTTAATGTTCAAGTGGAGACACACCTTGGTAGGTCGGTGTCCTAATGTCAGTTGATGTTGGCTTAGTAAGGTGGCTCAATGACTTGATGACAAGTGATGTTTCTCTGTGACTTGTTGACAGGTGATGTTACTCAATGATTTGATGACAAGGATGTTTCTCTGTGACTTGATGACAGGTGATGTTAATAATAATAATAATAATAAAATATTTAGCACGCGTCTTACTACCGTTCGGGTTTATACGCCTAAGTACTAATTACGCTAACTGGAGGGTTGAATTTAGAGGAAGTGAACCGCATTTGCTGGAGAGATTTGAAACCAGTTGAAAAAACACTCCAGTTCACCAACCGAGATTCGAACCCGATCTCCGTCCTCGCGGTCGAGCTCAACACGACTAGCGCTTAGCCAACTTCGCCACCGAGGCGGGTACAGTGATGTTACTCAATGATTTGATGACAAGGGATGTTTCTCTGTGACTTGATGACAGGTGATGTTACTCAATGATTTGATGACAAGGTTGTTTTCTCTGTGATTTGATGACAAGGGATGTTTCTCTGTGACTTGATGACAGTGATGTTACTCAATGATTTGATGACAAGGGATGTTTCTCTGTGACTTGATGACAGGTGATGTTACTCAATGATTTGATGACAAGGGATGTTTCTCTGTGACTTGATGACAGGTGATGTTACTCAATGATTTGATGACAAGGGTTGTTTCTCGTGATTTGATGACAAGGAATGTTTCTCTGTGACTTGACGACAGGTGATGTTACTCAATGATTTGATGAAAAGTGATGTTTCTCTGTGACTTGATGACAGGTGATGTTACTCAATGATTTGATGACAAGGTTGTTCTCTGTGATTTGATAACAAGGATGTTTCTCTGTGACTTGATGACAGGTGATGTTACTCAATGATTTGATGACAAGGGATGTTTCTCTGTGACTTGATGACAGATGATGTTACTCAATGATTTGATGACAAGGGATGTTTCTCTGTGACTTGATGACAGGTGATGTTACTCAATGATTTGATGAAAAGTGATGTTTCTCTGTGACTTGATGACAGGTGATGTTACTCAATGATTTGATGACAAGGGGTGTTTCTCTGTGACTTGATGACAGGTGATGTTACTCAATGATTTGATGAAAAGTGATGTTTCTCTGTGACTTGATGACAGGTGATGTTACTCAATGATTTGATGACAAGTGATGTTTCTCTGTGACTTGATGACAGGTGATGTTACTCAATGATTTGATGAAAAGTGATGTTTCTCTGTGACTTGATGACAGGTGATGTTGCTCAATTACTTGTTGAAAGATGAGATTGGTCAGTGATATGTTGACACGTGATGTTAGTTGATGACTTGTTGACAGGTGATGTTCACTAACTCTTCGACAGGTGATTTTGACAATAACAACCTGTTAAGCAGCACTGAGGAATTCTGAAAATTGAGAAATGACACCTGGACACGAGAATCGAACCCGGGACCTTTGGCTTTGTACGCCAATGCTTTAACCACTCTAACCACCGTGTCCAGGTGTCAGTTTTTCAATTTTAAAACAAATATAGTAGCGTTGACTATTTAATTCTTAAGCACTGAGGAAATTATGCCTTATTTAACAGTTTAATTAATTAATTGGCTTCTTACTTTCTAAGACAAGGAAATGCTATCCAATTTTTCATAAGAAACCGGCCAAGTTAAGAAACAGCTTGTTTAGTTTAATAGAGCCTGTCAACACTTGTATATCATGTTCGTTTGTGGAATGTAATTCCAGGCTGGTTCATGTCGGTCTAACTGTGCAGTAGTGTCGGAACTGTTTCACACTTTTATATCATGTTCCTGTGCAGAATATAGTATCAGGGCTGGTTCACAATTGTGTATTCGTTTCCTGTGGGAATAAAGTCTGGTTCACACTTGTGTATCTTGTTCCTGTGAAGAAAAGCGTCAGAAATGGTTCACACTTGTATATCATGTTCCTGTCTAGAATATAGTGTCTGGACTAGTTCACACTTGTACATTATATTATCCATGTGTACACTATAGTCAAGACAGGTTCACATTTGTATATCATGTTCCAGTGCAGAATATAGTGTCAGTACCGGTTACAGCTTGTGCATCATGTTCCTGTGGAATATAGTATGTTCTGTTCACACTTGTGTATCATGTTCCTGTGCAGAATATAGTATCAGGGCTGGTTCACACTGGTATATCAGTTTCCTGTGTAGAATACACTATAGATGACCCCCTTTAACTACATAAGATTTTATACTTGTATAGCTGTCCATTAGTTGTTTTATAAATGCTGCAATATCGCCACAAAACGAGGCTGAGAGTGATGACGCGTTTTAGGAGTGAGTGTGGGCTGTATTGGTCAGGAGTAGTCCTAATAGAGTCTACGTGGGGTGCTGAGCAGCTTGGCTCTTGTCAACCCAAGAGGTAAAACAACCTTCCTTATGAAGCAGTTTACATCGACCCCACCTTAATACCTTCATCCATTTGCAGGATGATCTGCTTTTTGTGTTATTTGTGGCGGGTGCACGCCCAACACCTACCTTCTGATATTGGGGGGAGGGGGGGAAGAAACACTTCCAAGAGCGACTACATACCCAACTTTCCAAACAACACAGGATTATGGTGTGCCGCAGAACCCTCTCATTTGCTGGCCAATATCATCTCTATTTCATAATGGGTTTCTAGGTAGCCTCATCACATTATAACTACTTAAAAATACTTCATTTTCACTTGAAATAATTTTGTTTTAGCACCGTGTCTTACTACTGGTTCGGACTATACGCTTATGTACGAATTATGCTAATGATTTTAGGAAGATTATATTTAGATGAAGTGTACCCGCATTTGTGTGGAAGAATGGAAAACCATTTTGGCAATACCACCCTCAGTATGTCCAAACCAAGATTCGAACCTCGATTTCCCTGTCATCAACAGTCTAGTCTGCTGAGAGAGTAGCGCCTTAGTGCAAAGCGGGTTTGCTGGAACTGTTGACTGAGTTTGCTGCAACATGTGGAATTAGTTTTGGTGTATGAGTTTACTGCATATATTATAAATGTATTATACTTTTTTTCTTTAAATTTTGTAGTTAGTAATTATAAAATACTTCAGGAATAGTAGTATCTGATTTAGTAAAAAACAAAGTGAAAGTCATATTAACATAAAAAGTTCAAAGAAATGAAGGGTCTGTAAGGGATTACTAGAGATGGAATAATACGTGGTGAAGAAAGCAGTGGCTAGTAGAGGGGATAAACACAATTTTTCTAAAGATCTTTTTTCAAGACATTCCCAAGTGAATAAGTAATATAACTTGGAAAAGATCAAACCAATTTATTTAATATGTAATAGATTTCAAAGAATTTAAAGGAGAAATGCTAAACTAGTAGATTTGTTTTTATAAAAGAGAGCTTTTCAAGTGTAGCCAACAATACCCAAATGAAAATGGAAAAAGTATCAAGGAAACACACATACGTGAAGCATTTCATAAACTGTATTTTATAAATTGAAAATTAGTCTCCATTTTTAATTAGAAGCGAAGTCAAAATTGTTTAGATGAGCGGTTTAATTTATATTTATTAACATAACATATATTTATTTTTGGTATACTATGCAGCCCTTTGTAATCTAGGGTATCTATCATAGTTAAGCTATAATTTTTTCAAAATTATTTTAAATCATTATAATGTTTCAAATTTCAATAGTATCAAACATCTTATACATTTTTTTCAGTTGGATTCATTATTTGATAAATCAAACTTGTTTCAATTTATGAGATTTTGTTAATGATTGTTTTCCAAAATAAAAATTATGTTTTATAAATAACCCTTGTTGCCAGCTAAACAAAGATCTGGGTTGGTATCCCAGACAGAATACCACCGTCACAAACATTGATAATAATAAAACCTATATCTATGCTTTTGAGAAAGAGAGTTTGGTTTTAATTCAGCAAATATGTTTTTATAAAATAATTATGACTTTTTTGATAGCAAATGATGCCATTTAAATTTAAACATGCATTTAGACTGAAAATAAGTTTGCTATCATTTTACATTTTTTAACCCCTCTTCCAGATGTGTATAACCCAAAATGGTACTAAGGCACAAATAAGGAAGGGGTGGGGGGAGCAGGGTATGGAACTTCAATAGGGTCACAGAAAATCAAATTAAATCATTACCATAGTGTGAAAAGTGTTGTGTGGTATTCTGTCCATTTCCTACATCTACATAACTACCCAAACACAAATTATTTTTAATTTGCTATAGTCCAACACCTTACCACACATGTGTATCCTACATTTATTTTGGACATGTTCTCTATATTAATGTGTGAGTTACGCCGCCGCTATGACTGCAAGATGCCTCCACAGACCACCGATTATGTTCTCATATTTTATAGTTCCAGAGATGTGAACACACCTTCACACCCTCCTGCCTCACCATTCACTCCGACAACGTTGTATATAAAGCTCCACTTTCCAGAAGAACCTTGTAACCTAGAGTTTATATTATTATAATATTGGGTCCATGGTTCAAGATCAGAAGAAGTTCAGAGGACTTAATTTTTTTTATGATAGCACCACATCTTACTATCTGTTCAGGTTATATGTAGATTTAATATTAGTTAATAGATTTTAGACACACATGAATGTTGAGACTGTAATGCCAACTATGCTTGAATATAAAGGGAAATTTTAATGAAAGAGACAGTAGCCCTTAAGTTGGGTTTATATTCATGCATAATGCTTAGCGAAGAGTGAGTGATGAATGGCATTCAATGCACAATTCATTATAAAAATATAACGATTTATAATGACACATATTCCATAATTAAAGTAATCCGACAACTTAGCTCAGTTGGTAGCGTGTTTGCCTACTGAGTTAAGGGTACCAGGTTCGATTCCCAGCATGGCATAAAAATGTATCATTGGTGAAATGTGGGTTTACCCTTTCACATTGATAAACTAATGGTAGGGGACTGGATGTTGTGCTTGTCCTAGTTTTAAGTTAAATTATAGGGCATAAGACGCTATGACATGCCTAGCGATCCGGCAGTGGAAAATATTTAGCTTGAATAAAAAAGTTACCCAAACCATAGGCTGGAAACAATAATGGATGTAAAAAAAAAACCACTATAATTAAAGTCTTACTTAAATCAATCGTCTTTTATTCATAGAAAAATGGCCGAAACTATTTGATATAGCGGCCAAGATATTTAAAACTACTTCAAGTACTTTTAAATCAAATTTGGTTTTCATTTGTTCTTGCATTCTCATTAGCTGATATGTGTCAAGTTCCAGGGCTGTATGCTTAACTCCATGCATATCAACTTCGTATGTTGTGCACTGTTCACTCACTATGTATTGATTATAAACATTACCAATGACATTATGTGTTTCAACTTCTTTCACACCATTTGCTATTAGTTATGCACAAATATAAACCAAGCCTTAGACTGGAATCCTAGACACTCATGGTCAACAGGTGATCTCAACTCCCTCCTCCTCAATGGGAATGAAATCTCAATGCTGAAATATAACTTTATTTGTGTTTCAATGTGAGTTTTACTACTATAGAAGACACAAGAAAGAACAAAGTTGTCATAACCTTTGTACATTGGATTCTAACCACATTTTTTCCTCTTTCCCTATGTGGGCTTTCTTAAATCAAATTTCACTTACTAAGTTATATGTTTTCTTTATGAATATCAATTTCCATTATTATAAAGCTTAATGTTAAAAAAATTACACATAATCTTCATAGAGAATTTCACTCAAATGAGTTGTTTCAAGACCACAGGTATTTCTGGTTTGTTTTGACATTTTAGTGCTATTTATCAGTGGTTTATCTTAGCTTCAAGGCCGTAGCCGGGGGGGGGGGGGGGTTCAAACCCCCCCGCGAAATTTTATGAACAAAATATAGATGGCTTTATTTATGGTTCAAACAATATCAAAATTAAGATACAAATACAAATTAGGGGGCTGTGTTACCATAAAAAACACTTCAGAGAGCTTCTAGAGGTGTTAAATATTTTGAAATTTTCCTAGCCTTCGGCATTTTGGGGGTTATTTTACCATAAAAAAAACACTTCACAGAGCTTCAAAAGGTGTTTAATATCAGAAATTTTCCAAGCCTTCGGCAGCTAGGGGGTTATTTTACCATAAAAAACCCACTTCAGAGAACTTCTAGAACGGTTTATCATTTAGAATTTTTTCTAGCTTCCAACAATTAGGGGATGTACCCACCAAACCCCCCCTGAAATTATTGGCTGGCTACGGCCTTGCTTAGCTTCATCTCTATAAGGAAAACCTCTCTTTGCTTTATGAGATAATTGTATTATATTAGAAAGAAGGTATAGGAAAGGTGGATAGAAACATATAAAAGGAACAAACACAATATGGCTTTTACAATGAAAAGAAGAACACACTTTATATTGCTGCCATTGGACAAAGAGGTAATCACAATGCAACTTCCTAAAAGAGGGAATCAAAACACACAAAAGGAAGGAAAAGGAAATTGGTAAAGAATGATAGGATACTTAGATAATAACATGTAAAAGAAATACCAAGCAACTTTACAGAAGTTTAGTCATTCTCCCTAACCAGTTGACCACAGAAAAAGTCAAGGTGGAACTAGGGTCCTGTGGAAATTTAGTAAGTCTTCCTAACCATTGTGCTATTTCAGCTCCAATCAAAACTTGTTATTCCTAGTGAACACAGTCCACGCATGTTTAATGACTGTCCACACCTCCGCACATCTCCTCATACAGGTTTATATAACACAACTGGAGCTATATTTCTAGACTTTCTATCCGAGTGATTGAGGTCGACTGCAATCACTCATATTGACATATACTTCAATAGCACCATTTCAAAACTTTCGAAAAGATTATCCTTATTAGTGCCTGCGATTACTTATCTCAGAATTCCTCATATTTCACTTTCTTTCACACCATATGAAAAACAACTTTGTGTCTATTGAGACTCAAACCAAAGATACTCAAAGGAAGCTGTTCGTTGTCAATCATTTAAGTGGTGGAACCAAACCAACCAGCTTAAAATTTAATTTATAATTAGTTAAAATTAGGAGTGTAAGTCTACTTTTTCAATTCAAAGTGAAGTTGAATGGAATAACATGTAATATTCCTAAGATGAATCAAAGTTTGAATATTTAAAAAAAAATGTTTAGTATTGGATAAAAATATTATACTTTGCATAACTATGTAAATTTACTTAATTTAGTTATATATATAATAAATATACAAAAATGCTATATTCCATTGAATTAATATATTTGGTCTTAAAATGTAAGATTAAGTTATCACTTAATGTAATATAATTATTTCAGATTTTTTAAACACTAACACAAATTTGTAATGGAAATAACAGCAGAAAAAACAAATTAAAAAAAAAACCAACATAAATGTGTGTTTTAATTTAAAATATATTTTTTGGCGAAGTTTCGTAATTGTCGAATCTGGAATCTTACTCTTGAATTAAAGTCAAAAGTGAACGAATATTCGAAGGGAAATGGAAGTTTTCGAAGCTTCACACACCCATAGTTACAAACTTAAAAATTACATTCCTACAAATTTGGGTGTAATTTAAATTGAATCACAACTCCTCAAGTTGAACTAGGAATGTGTAGTTGAGCATACTTGTGGTATTGTCCTTCATCTTAGCTCAGTCGAAAGAATGTCTTTCTACCAATGCAGGGGTCTTGTTTGATTCCATGTTAGAGCTGACATAAAAAGTGTTTTAATTAATCCTATTAATAGTGTCATGTTGATTGTCTGGATCAGGAAGTTGTGTTTATTCTCAACTGAAGCTAAGATGCTGCATGCACCATACTGCCGTAGTCCAGTTGGTGTTTTACTCTTGTCTACTGAAGAAGGGGTACTGACATACCGCGGAAATTTCGTAATTACTATGTGTTTTGTTGTGTTTTTAACTGTGAACTTTTAGAGGCACACATTTTCTTGTGTGTAGCCATTGCCCTTCTATTCCACTTTTTAATGTTTAATTTAAAATAGCAGTTTGATGCCATTTTTACTTTGTATATCTTTATAAGAAATCTCTTTTTGTTATTACTTTTACATGTTCCTATTTAGGTGTCTTAGCATTCTTTACCATTTTCCTTTCTCTCCTCCCTTTAGTGTTTTTTGGTTTCCTCTGTTAGTAAGTTGTGTTGCGTGTTTCACACTCACTCCGATGAGTTCTGACAGAGTAAAACCTAGGCCAGGGGATTGGGTGGTAAAGTTTAATTTTCTTGAAGATCAGCATTAGGCAGCATTACTCTTTGTCAAGGCAGATGTAAGTGTGAACTGTGTCTTCTTTTCTTGTAAGAGCCATATTGTGTTAGTTTCCTTTTATTTGTTTTCATCCTCATTTCCTGTACCTTCTTTCAAATATAGATACAATTATGTTAATGGAAAGTAAAAACATTAAATTATTTTCGAAGAATGCTTACAACTATCCACAACTATTGTAATTTGACAGTAAAGTGTATCAAAGCTAACCATTATTTGCAATTAATAAACATATTTTTTTATTTCTGTTGAATTATTTGAAAATCAATGGTACATTAATATTTCTGTAGTTTGTACTTCAAACATAAATTGACTTCAAGAAATATCCATACATTTTTTATCTCATGAATCAAGTAAAACATATTGATTAACGATTGGTTAGGAAGAACAAATAATTAACCAAAATATAACAAAGAATGATTACAATCTACCTTGATAAACTTTCTACTATTTTCACTTGAGTCACAAAAATGTCAACTATAACAACTAGATACTGTCCTGATACCTTCAATTGTAAACTCTTCAGGGAAAAACCCTTTTTACTTTTGAGATTCACTATAGAAGAAATATTCCAAATAAAATATGTGCCTTAGATGTGAAAAGAGTTTACCTTAAATAGTTGTATTTTATTCACTTCCTTCCAATTAAATTTCCTATTTGTGTGTTCTGTTGTTATGGTGGTCACATATGTACACATTACATTAATGTGCTAGGGATGATAAAGGTTTAATTTAGAGAAAGTGTACCCACATTTGTGGGAGTGAATAAAAATCCATTTAAGAAAACCTACTCCCAGTACACCCGACTGGGATTCAAACTTCAATTTCCTATTCATTGGCAGTCCAGTCTAATGCAAGTGTGAAGCCTTAAATCAGACCATTCAATTACCTAACCGGTACTACTGTTGTTATGAATCAACTTATTTTCTCTTCCTTTGTTTTTTTTGCTCTCTTTTTTTAGGAAATTATTGTGTTGTGCATTTCACACTCTCCCCTGAAGGTTCGAAAGAAACAAACCTAGGTTACAATCAATTTTCTTAAAGAAACAAACATTACCTAACTGTCGAGTAGCAGCAGCAGCGTAAAATAAGGGTGGTCGAATGGCCCAAGGCGTCACTCGCAACAAATTGGCTTGCCAATGATGAGACGGTTGAGGTTCAAGCCATTTCTTTGTGTATTGAGGTTGGCTTTCCCTAAAGGGTTAACCACTATTCTTCCCTCAAAATGGGGGTAAATTTTCTATAAATTCTAATTTTCTTATTCCTAGCCCATTAGTAGTATGTAAATAGTCCGAACATAAAAATAGCGCTGTGTTTGTTGCTGTATCTTCTTCAATATAATAATATTCAGTAAATTACTATTAATTGCTCAGCTGATGTCTTCTATATATTTACATGTCCTTGACAATTTTATCATTAATTTAATTAATAAGTATGATTAATTCTTGTCTTGTGATAAATAAAATGATAGAATATTAGGAAAATGGTAGAGCACAAATAAAAGTAACTGTGCTCTACCATTTTCCTAATATTCTATCATTTTATTTATCACTAAATGTTTTTGCTCAATGCACTTTTTCATATATAATAATTCTTGTCTTGAAGATTTAAAATGTCCTGGTAAAAAAATTGATTTAAAAATAACAAACACTGAATTAACATCCAACTGGAGTTAATTTTTGGTATGTGTTGATCTCTGTTGGAGATGTTTAGATGTTTTAAAACTATTTCACCATCGGCCTGTTGTATGTGAATCATGTATGCTTGAATGTGTTGTTACAAAAATATACCTCAGTTTTAGCTTATGTTGTGCTGATGACAGTTCACAGCTGACTTCTGACAGTCAACATTTAGGTATATACCTAAATTTTGACTGTCAGAAGTGAAAATGCTAAAGACATGATTTTTTGCAGATCATATGGTTCGGCGTAGGGTACATAATTTGGTCTGGTAGCTTTTTAAAGCGTCAGAAGTCAGCTGTGAGCTGTCAGTCAGCACCACATTTAGCTAAAATGAGGTATAGCACCTGACCTTTGGTACAACACAAGAAATTTGGAGTTGTTTACCTGTCCTATTATCAATAAATTAACTAACAAAATGTAAGCCCGACTAATATTGACAAACATGTTTAAATATTATTACAGTAATTCCACAAGGTCCTTTGGCCAAGTTTCGCTTAATCCAAGACACTCAATGTCACAAAATAGTCTGATGACCACGCAAGGGGCCATATCTCATTACGAAGCCATGTCCAGGACTGCTTTGAGTGACTTTGGGTTCCAGCTCGCCCCGCTGTTGTCGCTGACAAATGCTACGTTACGGTCAACATAGAGCTGTATATTACCGCAACGGTAGATCTGTTTGCCCTCGCGATACCTGTTGGTAAGAGGGACGAAGAGAAGTCCTTGCTCCTCGCAGCGTTTCTGTATTAGCTCCTTGAACCCCTGAGGCACCTGACTTGCTGTCCTCACCGCCTCCGCCAAGAGCTATCAACATGTCAGCATGATAGGATTACAATATACATTCACATGGCAGCAACTTTATTTAATTCCCACCCTCGAAACTATCCCTAATTAGTTATCAAATACAAGGGAACCAAATGTGGCTGAGCCTCATCATTTGCCCCGAAAGAGGATGGATATTGTCTCTATAGCTCCTGGTCTGGTACATTGATTATTGTATGAATGATTATTATATGTAGCGTTGGGCCAAATCCACTATTTTACTAATACAAATCTCCAATTTGCTTTCGAATCTCAAATTTCAAATCCGAGTTTTTTGAAAAAAATATAAATATAGTAGAATAGAAAACAGAAATAATAACTAAATGTTAACACTCTTACTTATAATCCATTCATACATTCTATTAAGTGTTAAATTACTGGTCTGGGGCCTGGTTAAGTTCATTTGATAGTTATAATTGGTTCTGAAACACCATTAAGCAGTATTAGAGCTTTAAAACAAATCTCACTTGAATAATTTAATTTTGTTTAATGATTTGAGTCTCAAATTTGAAATTTTCTCGAATCCTCAAATATGAAAAATCCTTGAGAATTTGAGGGCCACCTCCCTAATTAATATTATTGAATAGAAGCCTATGCAGCTAAGCTCCCAAGAGAGCGCTATAATAATGTCACAAATAGTAATCTAGTTTACACCGACCTCATATCGAGACTCTCTGTCCCGAACCCTCTGGCCTGGGAGCTGGCTCTGTTCGATGTTGGTCAGGTAAGAAACAGACTCAACTGCTCCTGGCTGCTGGTTCCCTGACTGTCCTCCAGAGCTCACTGCCCGGTTCATCAGCTCTAGCGCCTTGTTGAACTGTTCTGTTAACATTCACAACAAGTTCAAAGAGGGGTACATATTTTAGAGCTAATTCAGGCTTACCTGGGGTATTGCCAACTGAAAGATAATACATTAGTAACAAAGAGTTTCCTACACTTGTTACGACCCCACATGCTTCCAACCAGATTCCACCTTACTATTGCAGTCCCGCCCTAGTATCACTGTAGTGAACTACTCCCAGTACTTAGCCTGCCGATGCTTGGATGTTGAACGCGAGAGTGGACTAACCTTTGATACCAGGCTGGGCGCGAAGGCTCTCGGAGACCATATTCTTCCAGCCCATGTACCAGTGGGTGATCTCGTCGTAGTTGGGGGAGTGGTTTAGCCACAAAGTAAGCACCTGAAGCCACTTAGGGAAGAAGTGTTTTTCAAGCACCCCAGAAAGGGAGTGTAGAGGTAGGAGGTCTTTCCATTCCATGACCCAATTCCACTGCTCTGTAACATAAACATTACTTGGTGAAGAAGTGTTTCTCTGACTGTTAACACAAGCTAAGAATCTCTCCTGTCTCATGAGCTTTAACACCAAATCAACACTAAATCTGTAATCACGCCGAGAGAAAAACAAAAATTTCTCAAACCCGTCGGTAGGCAAATGGTCTAGACATAAAGCTAGTATAGTCTAGTCTAACACAAACCCGAATAAAAATAAAGTAGCACCATTAAAAAATTAAATAGAAGTAAAAGGAGTTGCTAAAAATGTTTCAAAATTATTTGGATTACATTGCTTATTAGTGAATAATGTCTGTTGTGACAAGCAGTATCTCTACCGATCCAACCCATCCATTCAGGTATGGAACCTGTTTTTTGAGTTCTGTATTGTTACCTAGATGTTGCTCGTGAGG
The DNA here is from genome assembly GCA_033556935.1 of Timema podura. Taxonomy (NCBI): domain Eukaryota; kingdom Metazoa; phylum Arthropoda; class Insecta; order Phasmatodea; family Timematidae; genus Timema; species Timema podura. The sequence continues at coordinate 113,300,450 of JAVRXN010000009.1, forward strand.
GTTTATGACCAGCTCCTGTAAGGCCAGCTGTAGTTTGGGGAGAATGTTCTTCACTAGGAAAGCCTCCATCTCGCCTCGGGAGAACACCCTGTGCCACGGAAGAAGCATAAGGCGGGCCGAGCGGTCAGATGGATGCCAGCTAACCAGCGCCTTGCTCAGCTTATGTCTGATCATCGGGAACACACTTGTTTCGAGCCGCACACCTGCGACACAACAAGTCAATGAAACAGATGAATGACTCAAATCAAAAGATCAAATGGCCCTAGCCAAAAGCTAGACTTTACTTGAGTTTTCAAACAAATTATCAGGAACTGGATAATAATTCAGTACTCATATCAAGAACTGGCTAATTGTTCAAAAGAGCTGCAAATGAGCAGTTCTGCCCAACATGGCACTCCATCACACCAATTGACAAGATGTATTATATATTTCTAGAGAATCTATGTTTCGGTAAATATATCTTTGAAATTTTGTATGAAAAAAATGATGATTTTGGTTTAAAAATTCCCCCCTCCCTCCTAAAAATGCACATAAACATGTTCCTACTTCATTGAAATTTATACAAAAAAATTACTCACATTTTTTTTTCTATCAATTTTATTAATAGCATTGGCATTTTTATTTAGGTCCACAGTATATAAAATAAAATTATGAAAGAATGCCTAACACCTTAGCTTAGTTGGTAGTGTGTGTCGGTCTACTAAGATAAGGGTCTCGGGTTCAATTCCTGGCATTCTAGGCCTGTCGTAACTTCATATACCTTGTTATATAACTTAAGATTAGGACAGGCACAACATCCATTGCCTGGCCGTTAAGTCATCACTGTGAAAGGGTAAACCCACATTTCACTAATGATCAATTTTTCGGCCATGCCGGGAATAGAACCCAAGGCCCTTAGCTCAGTCGACAGACATGCTACCGACTGAGTTAAGATGGTGGATAATATTGGTTCTAATAAACCCTGTTTGTAATTTTACCTCTTTTTTTACACCTGTTAAAAAGAATGGGTAGAATATCCTTTTATACCTCCCTTTTTATTTATGTGACATTATATTATTCACAATTTTTTTAAATTTATTTACAACCATAAAACTAACAAAGTTGTTATATCAGGAGATACCATACTTAGCCCTTCACTCCAAAGTCCAGATCTAGTGTAAAGAATCAGGGACCTTGCTATTTGCTATTAATCATTTTCTACTTTCAACCTAATTTTATCGGTGATTACATCATTGTGTTTTGGTTATATTTATCCACTTTTTAAGACTATAAGTAAGTGTGTGCGAGGGTGGGTTGGTACAAATGAACTGACAAGATGTATCTTAACACTCCAGTTTCCAATACTGATGTACTTGAGAACTATGTTTGGGCACATCTATTAGAGTTGAGTTGAGTTGAAGGAAGACAACTGCGTGTTTGTGTAGCTCACCCAAAAGCGGCAGCCAAGGGTGTATCCAGGCATGGATAGGGACTGTATCAGTCATGGGGTTCCAATCTTCCACCTCTTGTGTTATCCGGGGAAGTATAAGCTGTTCCCGGATGTTGTCTAGTATCCATCCTGGCAGCAGAGGGATCCATACTTGGATCAAGTCCACCAGAGGCTCACACACGCGGCAATTCCAAGTGCTGCAAACAAAATATAGTACTAATATTTGAATCTAGATAGGATGTGTATTCAATTCAAAATTCTCAATTCCTCTTTAAGGAATACCTATTTTTGCTTTTTGAGATATTTTATTAAAGTTGGAGGAAGGTACAGGAAAAGTGGATAAATACACATAAAACTAAAGGGAACAAACACAATATGAGTTGCCCATATGCAAAACCTGCTAAATCTAAAATAAAAATAAAATGAGATATTGGTAGGTGTTGATTCCTTATTTCATTGGCTTTAATTTTACCATACTATCAAGATGCAAAACCCACCAAAAACCTTTCAAATCTTATGAAGAAATATCTGTCCAGTTGCAACAGCTGCTATATCCTTTACATCTTCAGATGCAAAACCCGTTTAAATTAGGATGCAGTAGTGACTTTTGCAAAACTCGTTAAATCCAATGAACATAACATGGCTCTTCTGCTTACAAGTTTCAAAAGTCGTTATTTCATGTCAGATTTGAGGATATTGTTTAAAAAGTTTCTTTTTATTTTAAATTAATAAAATTTTTAGTGGGAGATAACTTTAGATAAAATATTAATCTGGCTAACCTGCAAGTTTTAAACAAATGATAGGGATATTATTAAAACAAGAAGTATGTTTGTTGTCACTGAATTTCTCTCTCTTGGTTTGTTATAATTATTCTGAATTCTTTATATCTATTTATAATTTTTAATAAGGACAGGAGAGATTTTCAATTAGGAAGGAAAGAGTGTAATGGTAAAAGAAACACCTACAGAGAGATCACGTGAGAGGAAACGACATCGAAAAACTTGGAAACGCTACCGTGAAAAGGTGGGTTTCTAACCTAGGCACCTACTAGTTTTTAAACTCATCCCATTTTTATTTTTAAGTTTGATTATTTAATAATAAAATTATCTTTAATTCAATAATTATTGTGAGCCATTAGATAATTTTGGTAAAGTAACAATTCTGTGGGATAACTAAGAGTTTAGTAGTGAATCCACACAGATAACATTACATTAAGTTTTATTTTCCAGACATCATCCAAAGGGGTTCCCAGAAATGCTGAATTGTGTGCACAAGGGAAATACAGGATTTCAGTGCCATTTTATTTCACTACAAATTGTTAGGAACATACCCCTGCGGTACTACGAGGGTGCTGATCTTCAATGGAAGAAAAATTATATTTTACAGCATGTCAAAGTCTCTTCAGCCAAACGTTGTCGTTCAAACGGGGATAACAATTGGTCACAGTGGAAAGTGAGCACAGCTTTTTGTTTACCACGGCGTAACTGATAATATTAGAGTGTGTCGAGCAACATTGTTACAAATCCTGCAAGAGAACCGTGGCCATGTTCAGTTAATCTGCAACAAGTTCTTAGAGCAGGGTGTCAACCCCAAAGAGACATATGGTGGTGTTGGTCAACAAGAGCGGTATGAAATAAAACAGCAAGCAGTAAAAAGTTTTACCAAAAGTTTTAAGCCAATCCAGAGTCATTATTGCAGGGGAACAAACTCGATGCGTCAGTATCCAGACAGTGAATTGAATGTAAAAAGGATGTGGGAAATGTACCTTGAAAAACATCCAGGTGAAGCTTTTACAGTGAATTATGAATACTTCCGCAAGGTTTTTAATGAGAATTTCAACATAAGTTTTGGTGGTCTCTGTGTAGACAAGTGCTCAACTTGATCTTCACTGGAGAACAAAATACTTGGAGCACAAAATGTTGATGAAAAATCTAATTTGAGCAGAAAGTTTTTAGGAATTGCCCAATCCCAAAGTTCATAAGAAACACGCCTATGTTTTCTATTAGAGACTGCATAAAAAGAACGAACAGGAAATAGTGTTCAGCTATGATTGCCAAAAAAAATCTTGTGCTGTCTAAAGTCCCTGATCAGGCAGCTTATTATCCTCGCCAAATGTATCTATATAATTTCACGATTTGTGAAGGAACATAAAAATCAGAACAAAATAAAAATAACACTTTTTGTTATATTTGGACTGAAAATGAACACAAAAAAGGCTCAAGTGAGATTGCCTCAGCAGTACATCATCGTCTGACCAACAGTAATTTCAGTGGGGTCAACACAGTCAAACTTTTCTCAGATGGCTGTGGCGGCCAGAATAAGAATAGAACGGTCATTGGAATGATTGCTCATTGGTTGCTTTTGGAAGCACCAGAGAATGTCAAGGAAGTAGAAATGTGTTTTCCAATAGTGGGCCACTCATATATTCCCCCTGATAGGGTGTTTGGAAAATTAGAAAGACAATTCAATACTAAAAGTGTCATCGAAAGCCCTTAGGAGTACCTAAATGTGATTACAAAATATGGAACAGTTGTGCACCTTGGAGAGGACTGTGCGGTTGGTGATTGGAAGACTTACTCTGAGGGTATATTGGAACAGCCTGGACAGGGGCATTTCCAGTTTCAGAAGACGAAAAAGATCATCCTTACTTGCAACAATACTGGTAGAACTATAATTGTTGTTGTTTTTATAATTTTGAGAGTGGAGAAGCGAAAGTAATTAGAAAAAAAGGGAAAGTTTTTAGGAATTGCCAAATCCCAAAGGTTCCTAAAGGTGTGCAGCTGAAACCAGCAAAATTGAATGATGTCAAGAGACTCCTTGGCCTGCACTTCAGTGAACAGTGGATGGAAAATCCCAAACTACCAGCTCTTTCAAGAACAAAATCCTGGACATAAAGCAGCTGAGAGCGAAGATGATGAGTTGGATTTTGAGTTATAGGGGAGGAAGATGACATTGCAACTCTATAACAAAGCAGACAGGATAAGAAGTATGTACGTTCTTGTTTGTCGACAAAACATTAATACATATTTTATAATAAATATTTCACTAGTTCCTTCTCATTCCTATTTTTGTTCAGTTTGAATTAATGATTTAAGTAAAAATTGTTATATCTGACTATTTTCTTTTTTTAATATAATATTTGTGTGTGCATATTTATGTATTTTTTCTCAATGTATAGAAAGAAAAATAAACATCTAATTCCAACGTACAAAGCTATTTTTTGTACCCCTCTCCATAATTATTGAGGATATAACAAGTTTTCAACTTGAGGATGAAAGAAAATTGCTGACAATATAGTTGCAAAGACCGTTAAATTCTTTTTTCAGTTGCAAAAGCTGATAGTAAAACAAAAATTAAAGTAATAATTATATACAGCCCTCCTAAACGCGACAGCTTTAGAAAACAAAAGCGTATGATTTTTTTTTTTTGTAATTTTTAAAGAGAAAACCACATCCCTACACAGCCTGGGTAGGTTTTTATAGTTTTCCTCATTTCCCAAAAAAATGAAAAAGTGCAGATAATGGGTTTTGCATATGGGCTAATCATATGGCTTTTACAGTGAAAAGAAGAACACAGTTCACACAATTTACCAAAACACACAAAGGAGAAAAAAGGAGATTGGTTTAGAATGTTAGGACACTTAGAGAGGAACAAGTAGAAGAATCATATAATGGACAAGCACAGGAAATGGACATTTGGTGCGAAAAAAAATATATCTCTTTAAGGAAAACATCATTCACTTCTTGAGGTATTTTGTTCTATTTCTTCATTAATTTTACATGTAGTAGTCTATTTTTCCTTTTTTTTTTTTTTTTTTCAATTTTTATTACTATAAAATTATTTAGCCATTGGGTCACCTTAGTGATAAACAATCTAAACATTTGACAGATTCAAATTAGATTAAAAATTTCAAATTGAGAAAGATTTTAGATTTGGCTTTTATGGAAATGCATACAAAATATGAATCTAAAAATACAACTTTTGAGTAGTTAATATTTAATTAGAAATAAGTAGGAGTGTGCGAAGCTTTGAAAACTTCGACTTTGCTTCAAATATTCGTCGACTTTCAAAAGTAAAATTCTGGATTCGACAATTATAAAGTTTCACCAATAAAAACATTTACAGCTAAAACACACAATTATAATGACAATTAAGTAGACTAACACCCCTATAAACAAGCAGCGATACATTCTTTGACTTGAAAAATAGAAACTTATGAATTTGATAGAATATATTCATTAATGGGACATAGTTATGTTTATCTTATTTTTATTAGGGGTATGTGAGCAGCTATTTTTCACTCAGAGTAAAGTTCTAATTGAGTATGAATGAAATAATCAAAATAGAGTATCTAAGTAACCAGGATCTACCTCTAGCTTTGCTGCCATAGTCCATTTAGTGTTTTACTTTCTTCTGCTGAAGAAGGGGAGTGATATACCCTGACAATTTCATAATTACGTTTTTTATTGTGTTTTTAATTGTGAACTTTGAGGCCTACAATTTTCTGTTAAGTGTGTAGGCCTTGCCCTTCTACCCTATTTTCAAACTTTAATTTAAAATAGCCGTTTGGCGCCATTTTCCCTTTATTTTTAAATTATAAGTTTTCAAAATAAAAGCTAAATATATATTCTAACATTGTTAACTAAGAAAGAGATGAGAGAAGCAGATAACACCCAGCCACAGACTGGAAACACTTGATGATGATGATGAGATGAGCAATGTTGACTAAGCTAAAATTTATAATTGTTTTTGATTTATATTTTTTTGGTATAAATATAAATTAATTATAAAAGCATATATTAAGATTAAGAAACACTAAAAACATTCTCAAATAAAAAATTGTCATGGTGTGAATTTTAATAACTACCTACATAATAGATGTCAACATATTCAAACTAATCTTAATAAACAAAAGTAAGAGAGAGTCTTGTCCATAAAAATACCAAAAACTTTTTTCAACTGAGACTGTGTGCCTAGTTACATCTTATGTTTTTAGTTACTAAATCTCTCCAAAAAGCGCCCCACTCCAAAAATACTTGTATAGCCAACTATTATCTAATGCTAGCACAATATAAAAGGAAATGGACCCCATTCCAAATAATAATAAATTAATAGAATAGTACACTTAATGGTATATTAGAAGTTTAGGGTACTCCATCTACTTAATGAAAAATAGGTTAGTTTTAACTTTAGTAAATTAATAATTTTGTAAAACATTAAACACAAATGTGGCATTCTATAGACGGTCCTTAACCTCTTAACTGAAAAACTCGAATATATTGGGAATTTAATTCTTGACAATATATTAAAAACCCAAATATATTCGGCCATATTTCTAGTGACCAGGAAATATTTCTTTTTCATGAATATATTCGTTTATCACTTGTAATTACTCCGTCAGCTGTAGAGCAGAGCAGCTTAACTATCATAGTTTTTGAATAAGACCACACGTGTCTCACCAAGGAGCAGTGAAGTAATTTGTTCTTTTGCCCGAGAAATTATTTTCTTGGCTAGAAAGTAAATAAACAGCTTAATGTGTATGTGCTTACAGTAGCATAATTTTGATTGTTTTCTTTGAGGTGGAGAAAAAAAAAATGAAAAAAGAAAAGTGGATATTGAATTGAGTGAATCGGAAAGTAAGTCAGACACTGATTAAAGTATTTCATACTGTGAGTCTGTGACAAACATTTGAAAAATGATGAACATTTAAAAGGGTTGATGTTTAGAAAAAAGAAAAAAATTTATTGCAGAAATTTCAATAACCAGAGCTATAGAGCATGTAACTTTGAATAAAAACTATTTTGGTTATTTTTTTAAATTCAAAGGGATAAACGAATGCTTTTCGGGGTTTTAATATAGCATGAATATAATATTTTATATTTCAAGTTTCACTGGATATAAATCATTTGTTAATTCTTATCCAAGTTTTATGCCCATGTATCTACGCAACATTGACCATTTTCGTTAAATAAAATTTTTTTTAAATGTTGAGAGATTTTGGAACACGACGATATAAAATGTTATAAATTTTTAATTTAACAGATAAGTATAATAAGTAGGGGTTAATTGTAAATTTTTAATATTAATATGGGAAATAATTTTTTCCAACTGAGTTTCAGGAACATACTTTACCAAAATTTTTTCTGAAGTTCAGAATCTCGCGAAGGCCTAATTAAGAAATATATTAACATTTTTTATTTATTTTTACATCCATTACTGTTTACAGCCTGTGGCCTGGTCACTTTATATTAACATTTATTGTTTATAGAATCATCTGAAAACCAGGTAGGTATATTTTGGCGATGAAATGCCGGTTGCTGATAAAAACTTGTCACTGTCATGACATATTCTCCCCAATTTAAATAGAGTTGCAATATCTCCCTCTTCAACCTGGGAACTTATTGCTGACCTTGACAAAGAAAGGGCTGATTCCCTGGTAGCTCTTGATTAATTATGGTTTATCAGCCCATAAATAGAACAAGAGAAATGTTCCAGTCCAAGAACTTAGAAGAAGACCGGTTGTATTTATTTTCCTACCTGAAATCTCTATTTCTACACGAGTGAAATAAACCAGTTTTTAAATAAGGAACCAATTAATGTCACCACTCTTAGTAAGCATGATGAAATGTTCTCCTTTGAAGGATATGTTCAGGGTGTCTACTGAGTTGGAGAAACAAAAATTGGTGACTTTTTTTGACCATCAAAATTCCTTGCTGTAAAGTGTTGAACATTATACAATGCATAAATAGGCATAATGTACTCATACAAAACATTAAACTTTAACTCCTTGTAATTGGTATCATGATAAAAACAATCAGGGAAATTGTGGCTAGTGCATGTCATCATGAGTAGTGGGTGACTCGACATTTGACCTGTTGTTACGATAGCGGAAATTAAAAAAACAACATTTATATTTATGACTAAACTAATGAAAATTCATGACTTTTCAGAAAATTTGGTGACCTTTTTTTGCCATTAGTATATTTTTCGTGACTCTGGTGACTTTTGTGACCCAGTACACAACTTGATTAGTCACCTGACAGTATGGGTCTGTGAGCTCAGTTTTTTTCATTCAAGTCAAACTGAGCCTAGTATTTCAAAAAGCTCCAAGTTCGAGTCGAGTTCGAGTATATTCCTAATTTTAAAATGTTAAGAGTAATATTAGTTTATTTTAAAAATAAAGTAGTAAATTTAAAAGGTTATCAGTCAAAACAAACATAAAATGTTAATAGAACATCTTTAAAATTTGAGATTTTAAAAATATATGAAAACAACACAATGTTCGTGACATAAGAATTATACTAATTTTTATAATTGTAAAACTTTTCAAAAAAGTTTAAAAAATGTAAATATTGGTTTTTAAATTAGAACTAAATTAAAAAAGATTTAAAAATAAGAACACTCAAATAAATATATGATGGAAAAAAAATTTAAATGGTTTCAAGACTCATGTCTTTGAAGACATTAAGATTACACTAACAATCATGGGGAAAAAAGTTTATAAAATTGACATTTTAATGAGATAATATTTCTGTAAAATATGCCTCTGTAACTTTATTTACCCTATAAGAAAATTAAGAATCACAAATAGCTAGAAATTTGAAATGTTTCATATATTTTTATTAGTCCTTAGTACATTCGACACCTTAACTTCAGTCAGTAGTGTGTCTGTACACTGAGCTAAGGGTCCCGGGTTCAATTCCCAGCATGGCCAAAAAATTTCATCATTTGTGAAATGTGAGTTTACCCTTTAACAGTGATGAATTAACGGCTGGGGACTGGATGTTGCGTCTGTCCTATCATTAAGTTATATTACAAGGCAGATAAGTTACGAAAGGCCTAGCAAACCTGTAGTGGAAAATATATGGCTTTAATAAAAAATTATACCGGCCACAGGCAGTAATAGATGTAAAATAAAGTCCTTAGTGTAATAATCGTGCATGATTACATCTTCTGTTCAAATTCCATTCCTCTATGGAAAGTTGCACATGCACGTTGTATGGGCTCTAACTAGAAATGATCTTATTGGAAAATTATTTCAATTCAATTTTTAATGCTTATAAAAGTTGATGTTCACACTTTAAAATGAAAAATAAGATGGAAAAATAATAAGATTTTTAGTAAACAATATGAAATAGTAGAAGATTGTTTTATTTAAATGTGGTAAGTTTGGTAAAATTTTATTGCAGTGTTGATCAACAGTGACACAGGTTAACCAACATAATTCTATAACTAAATGGTAACTAAACTAGTGCTAGTTTTGTGGTTAAACGTATTAATACCTGTTTTGAATATATTAAGTTTGAAAACATTCAATATAATATATCCCTGATGTTAAATTTTTAATTTAACTGAAATTATTATTTTAGAAAAGGACCAGGTAAAAATAGTAAAAATAATGATTATTCAATTATTTAATAATCTATTCAGCTATTTTTAATTTTTCATTGCTTTGTCATGGGAATGCAACTTCAGTCAGGAAAATACAAAATGGAAGACAATATCGAATAAGTTTAGCGATCAAAAGTAGTTTAAGAGCTATATTATGTGATTAGCGTGAAATATATTAATTTTAACAATTTGTCAAGTTATCAAATGATTTATAAGTGGAACTGCTAATATTATCTAAATTAAATAGACTATGCTTACCATTTTGTTTAAAAAATTGGTTTGTATGTACATCAAGTGGAAGCTCGAAATTGAGGAGCCTAAAAAACTTTTGATCTTAAATAATGAGCTCGGCTTGAAGCTCGAAATCCAAGTACTTGCAGAGTCATACCTGACGGTGATCCGTAAACTCGCATCCAGTACTTGCAGAGTCATACCTGACGGTGATCCGTAAACTCGGCATCCAAGTACTTGCAGAGTCATACCTGACAGTGATCCGTAAACTCGGCATCCAAGTACTTGCAGAGTCATACCTGACAGTGATCCGTAAACTCGGCATCCAAGTACTTGCAGAGTCATACCTGACAGTGATCCGTAAACTCGGCATCCAAGTACCTGCAGAGTCATACCTGACAGTGATCCGTAAACTCGGCATCCAAGTACTTGCAGAGTCATACCTGACAGTGATCCGTAAACTCGGCATCCAAGTACTTGCAGAGTCATACCTGACAGTGATCCGTAAACTCGGCATCCAAGACTCCCAGAGCAGCTTGTGGTAGGGGTCTTGTGTAACCGAGAGAGCCCCTTGGTCGGCCTGAAGTATCTCCCGCCACTGTGTGAAGAGGTTCAGGGGTTCTGTGGGGCTCTCCAAGGGTCTCCAAGTGCTGAGTTTCTCCTTGACAAGGGGTGCTACCAAACTCACGGCCAACTCCCCTAGCTCATAAAGACGATATTCCTCATAGAACTTTTCCTGCAAGGACACACCAAGGAGAAGTTTTATTTGTGTGCATCGCATCTTACTCCATTTGAGCTATGCACATACTTACAATAGTGGACGAGGAAGGTATAATTTTCAGAGGAAGTGTACTCAAATTTGTATGGAGGTGGAAACCCTTTAAGAAAATCCACCCATAGAACACAGAGAAGGATTAAACTTTGGTCTTTTTGTCAAAAGCATATATTTTAATGTAAGAGTAACACCTGCAGCCAGCACTAGGTTATGGGTCCAGGCTCTTTACAACAAATATTATTAATATGTTCAAATATATTTTTAAAATCCAATATTAAGAAACTTTACAAATTATTGTGCATTTTCTTCCTGTGAACCGCATTTTATTCCTTGTTTAGGGAAATGCACATATTTACAACAGGAGAGGTGGAATTTACTGGAAATGTAATTGTGTTTGTATGGAGGGAGAGTCGAAAACCATCTAGGTTAAAAACAACCAAATCCAGCTGGCTAGGATTCAAGCTCAGACCTTCTTGTCACTGGAAAACTAGACCATATGATAGTAGTAACTAGTCCGTATGTCTACCAACGTGAGATCCATCAAATTCAAAATATAATATAAAAAGTTATATAATGCACTAGGAATACAATTGCCCTAAAATGTTCTAGTGATAATTCTAGGTTATTATTTTGCACATCTCTCAATTTGTGCAGGAAAAAGTTGTCACTTTGTGTAGTGAGACTGGTCTCTTGTTAAAAAGAGATAATCAGTAATAAATTTACTAGGGGTGGGCCAATCAGCCCCTTTGATGATCATTTGTTGCCAATCTTGCCAATCAACAATGGTTTATATTTACAATATTACGAAGGTATTAAAATACCAAACGGCATTCCTACATTTTTGATTACACACAATTTTTAATTTTTGTTTAGTAAATTCTTAGTAAAAATATTAATAAACATAAGGAAATAATAAAAAACATAAATATGCTGTGGCAACTATTTGAAAAAAAAAAAATGTGGGGTAGTACTAGGTAGATAACTGTAGGGGTGTGCGAAGTCCACTTTTTTGGTTTGAAGCGAAGTCGAGTCGAATATGGGAAATATTTTCGAAGCCGAATCAAAGTACAAATATTTTTTTATTTAATTTTAGGTAAAAACATTATGTTGGCATTGAGTATATTTATCTAACACTTTACCTTTGTATTAAAAACACTTTTTTATGCATACAACCTGAGTGAGTAAAAAACATGCATTTGCTTTAATATCATTGGATTAACCCTGCATGGTGTTTTACTAACCTTTCACACACAAGATAGAATTAACAAAACACAAAGTTAACGGACGTTCAAGAACAAGAACTATGTTATAGAAAAATATGAGTTTAAGTCAATTAGGCGGGTGTGTTTATAGGTTTGAGAAGTCCAGTGTTGAAAAATTTTAGTTTTTTTGTTCTACAAATCAACAAGAAAACTTTTGATTTTATAAATCTATTTAAATTTTGCCTTGTGAATTACTAAAAAAATGTGGTTCTGACTTTGAAAGCGGCCTATAGCTAATCTTGAAAATAATATGACCTTGATGATAATAATTTCACTCAAAGTTAATTTTTCCTGTAGTATGTATAAAATAGTTAAAGCAAACTTGTTCTAAAACTCAAATCGATAAAAATATTTTTATTTCTTTTGAGGTAGCTTCAGTTCACTTTTATTTGATGTAAAATATAAGTGTGATATAATCACTAGACTTCGAATAGCTGACGAAGCTTTGAATAGCTGCTGAATATAAACACGGGTTCGAATTTAATACAAAGTATACCAAGATTCGATTCGACTTCAAATTTTTCGAAGCTTCGCACACCCCTACAGATAAGTGATTTAAACCTCTTTGATATAAATTCCAAATGCTCCACTGTGCACATAAATTAATAATAATTTAAAAACTTTAATGAAAGTATTCAAAGGCTAAAAATCTGTAATCATTTTGTATATGAAGAGCAGCTAACACTTATTACTATTTATATTTTAAAATAATATACTTTTACCAAACCATAGTGATAAATGACAAAATAAATATTTTAAAGTTATTAAAATAGTAATCAGTTACCCAATACTTATAAAATACATGTGGGACAGAAAGTGTTAAAAACATACAATAACATTATATTTACTATTTTAACTACTAAATGCTTCAAGTTAAGCTTAAAATAACAACATAGGATTGACTTATTTTCTACAAACCTTTGGATTATTAATTTTTTTAAAACAATGTCCTCAAGATGGCCACCATTATATGCAATTCCTTGTTCATGTGCTTCTTGAATCTTGGCATGAATTTGCACAAAGTCTCTTGTTGAACTGTTTCAACTTCCACCACACAACAAAAAGTACGGAGCTGTTAAGTGTGGTGAACGTGGTGGCCAGGCGATGTCCCCAAATCGTGAACTGGGGTGCCAAGAAACTTTTTGCTAAGCACCTCCATTGATGTTTATTGTTCAATCTTTCAGAGACCTGAATTGAAATGTAAGGGCATGTAGGCCAACAAAATGTGGTTCCAGCAAGATGGGGAAATGGCCCACACAGCTCGCACATCAATGAAGGTAGTTTGCAAAATGTTTCCTGGGCACTTCGTTTCACGATTTGGGGACATTGCCTGGTCACCATGTTCACCAGACTTAACAGCTCCGTACTTTATCTCGTGGGGAATGTTAAAGAGTCATGTTCATGCGACTCGCCCAAGAGCAATTCAGGAACTTAAAGAAAGAATTATGGTGTAAGTTGAAACAATTCAACAAGAGACACTGCACAAAGTCATGTCAAGATTCAAGAAGTACATATAACAATGTATTGGATTTAAAGGTTGCCATCTTAAGGACATTATTTTTTTAAATAAAAAAATTCAAGGGTATAAAAAAAATTGTCAATCTTTTTTTTGTTATTTTAATCTTAATTTTAGCATTTAGTAGTTGAAATAGTAGTAAGGTGTTATTAAATATGTCAACACTATCTGCCCCACTCTGTATTATAAAATAAGTGTTCAGAAAGTGCACATTAAATACCCCAAATAAATAAATTTAAAAAAATGTATATAAAATAACAAAGCTTAAAAATTATTTAAGCAGTCGAGTCAGTAGTCATAAACTAGTGTCAGCGGTGGAATGGCAGGTTACAAGCGGCCCAAGACTATAAATATGACCCCCCTTAACATGCATCCAAAAATAACACCTTAAAGCTATGAATTAGTGTAGGCTGAGGTGGTGAGGTAAAGTATTTATATTTTTTTTATTAGTATTAAATTTAATCCCAAGACCATTTCAGCTACATTATTGCTGATTACATCACCTTTTGGTCCACTTTAAAACAGCAGTTTCCATTTTCTACTAAGATGAGAAAAAATGCCTATAAATGGTTAGACAGTAGCTGGACGCTTATTTTTTGAAATATTTAAGTTTGTAAAATAATCCTTCACCCACTACTTGTATAGATTATAAAGCTTTGTATTTGTTAAACAAATGATTTTATGTTTTGTTTAGTAAAGTGTTTATAAACAACGCCAAGAAATAACCAATTGGATGGTATCACATTTAATACCACCGTAGAGCTCCACAAATGATGTATTCTGGGCACCCTCAGACTTAATCACTGGAACTTTTTATGATAATCTAATAGAAAGGATTATTTAGAATTGAATGGATAGCTTTATTTTAGTTTAAACAAGTCGAGGTAGTCCAAATCAAACAAGCCCACCAGGATTTATAGCTCCCGGCGGTATCTCGGTGATCCACTGACGACTAGTTTGAATTTTTTTTTGTACTGCGCTCATCTCACTCTTTCACACTTTCTCTTGTCTTTTTTTTTACATCCATTACTGTTTCCAGCCTATGGCCTGAGTCAGTTTTTTTATTCAAGTTATGCATTTTTACACAGTCGGCTGGCTAGGCCTGTCATAGCTTTCTTAATTTGCTTTATAATCTAGCTTAAGACTAAGAAAGGCACAAAATCCAGTCTTCGGCCATCAATTTATCAATGTGCAAGGCTAAACCCATATTTTAATCATGCCATGTCGGGAATAGAACCTGCAACCTTAGCTAAGAAGGCAGACACGCTACCGCTACTGACTGAGCTAAGGTGTTGCTAAGGTGTCGGACACTTTCTATTGTCTGTTGCTCACAAAGTGATGACCTTTGAATCTACCCTCTGACCAATATCTCCCTCAATCTCTCTGTCTCACATGTAAGCCGCCAAGTATGAGTCACCACAGACTGATGACCTTTGAATCTACCTCTGACCAATATCTCCCTCAATCTCTTGTCTCACTTGTAAGCCACCAAGTATGAGTCACCACAGACTGATGACCTTTGAATCTACCTCTGACCAATATCTCCCTCAATCTCTTGTCTCACTTGTAAGCCACCAAGTATGAGTCACCACAGACTGATGACCTTTGAATCTACCCTCTGACCAATATCTCCCTCAATCTCTTGTCTCACTTGTAAGCCACCAAGTATGAGTCACCACAGACTGATGACCTTTGAATCTACCTCTGACCAATATCTCCCTCAATCTCTGTCTCACTTGTAAGCCGCCAAGTATGAGTCACCACAGACTGATGACCTTGAATCTACCTCTGACCAATATCTCCCTCAATCTCTCTGTCTCACTTGTAAGCCGCCAAGTATGAGTCACCACAGACTGTCCGTTCATACATTTGTTTTTCCCTAACCAGCAAACAGCCCCCCACTGCCCTCTTCTCCTTTCCACAAGACAATCCTTCCATGTCACCAAGCAATAGTACAAAGAAACATGAACATGTTGTCTGCTACTCAGCTTAGAACTTACGGATCATCACTACCTGATTTCTAACCTAGACAGTTCAAAATGCCAAATGGCCTGCCAGATGATCTCAGATTGGTAATCAGCATTTTCCAAGCCCTAAAATTGATATTCCCAAGTACTCATTTGGTGGTCGAATTGTCTAAAGTGTCATTTTCAGTCAATCGTGCTATAATCTGGATTGGCAATGACGGGAAAATCGGGGGTTTGAATGCCAGTCAGGTGTATTTTACATGCGCCCAGGGTACAATTCCTATTCATTAAACCTTATTTATATCTAACATATTAGTGTAATTAATATCTATTAGTATAAACCGGACGAGTAAAAAGATGCGGTGTTAAAAAAAATCCAGGTGTAATCCAGTATAATTTAGCCAAGGAACCTTCTCACACTAAAGACAATGAGTGCCTACTTGCAGCTCCTTGAAGGCCTCTGCGGCTTGGTCCAAAGTCAGGGAGTCCTCCTTGTTGTCACTCTTGTCTATCATGTTCTGGACTATATCCAAGACACCTTCCAGGGTCTTAATATGGGTCTTCTCGAGCTCCACCCCTGTTGATAGTGACTGTTCTTCATGCTCCAGGGACACGAGACGGTCACTTGCATACTTCAGCTTCTGGTTGTTCTGAATTATATCCTGCAACAATGTATCAAGATGTAGCAGATGTGCTCCAACAGAGACCATTGTTACCTGCTTGCACATGTACACTCTGTTTACCTGAAATATATACACTGTGGTGTAGCTTATATGATAGGGCCATTGTGTGACCTGTCAAGAAAGGGCTGAGACTTTTCATTGTAACTGGCATGTACATTAATATATAGAGGTTATGCTTAGTTAGTTACCTATTCACACATATCCATGAATATAATAATGGTTGAGTACACCTTAGCTCAGTCGGTAGCGTGTCTGCCTACTGAGCTAAGGGTCCCGGGTTCGATGGTCAAAAATTTATCATTGATGAAATATGGGGTTACCCTTTCACATTGATAAATTAACAGACAGGGAATGGATTTTGTGTCTGTTCTAGTCTTAAGTTAGATTCTATGGCATATGAAACCTAACCAGCTGGTAGTGGAAAATATATAGCGTGAATAAAAAACAAACCCAGGCCACAGGCTAGAGAGAGTTATGAAACTAAATAAAAAGGTTGGGTTGTCTCCCAAATACCAACTCCCTGTCTACATCAAGGAGACGGCAACAGCTGGAGAAGGAGAATGGTTGTCAGAGTGAAGTATGATGGGGACGGTCTCTGTCCCTAGCACCACCACAGAAATCATGAAGGTCTGATAATAATCCTGTAAAGGACGGCGAATTGGGCTGTGGTGAAGCTACAATAGGGCTAGAAACCCAGTAGTAGATTCAATAATGCTTTCAAAAATAGTAACAGCCTCAAAATGGTTGGATTTACCAAGCAACGACCTCAGGCACCGATTGGTTTATGAATTGGAACAATTAACATATTGTCACCAAAGGGAAAAGAACAATAAGTTGCGGAAGTTATGAAGGAAAGGAAAGTAAACATAATGGGACTATATGAAACAAAATGGAAAGGAAATGAAAATAAGTAAATAGGAAGGATACATATTACAGTGGTCTGAAGAGCCTGACATGGGACGTAATGGAGTAGCAATGAATCGGTCATTTAGAAAAGGTCATAGAGTAATTCCTGCTATAATATTTCCCAGCACAACAATATTTGGTTACAACATTGTTAATAGTCTGTGACCTTTTTTTTGTGCATAGAATTGGCTACTACTGGCTAAAATGTTGTTTTTCAGCCTAATGAATTGTGCACCAAGTTTAAATTGCACGATAACCACCTGATTTTTGTCCACACGATATGCGATGAGTTGTGCAAGCCACACCCAGCGTTCCTCTCCTCCCTCTCCCTAAACTACTCGTTTAATGCTCATACGATACAATGAGTCATCTGTAGACCATGTCACAGACCCACCAGAATGGTTGCACAGATGAAGAGAAAGAGGAATTCATGCAGGATCTGGAGACAGAAATTAAGGTTGAAATAACCATCCTAATTTAAATTGGGGACCTAAAGGCTCAGAATGGAAGAAATGATAAGAAAGAGTACGAATAGATCATGGTCAGCCATGGAATAAGGATGTAGAGGACCTGTTGGACCCGTGTTTGAGGATCTCCTTGGTTATAGGTAACACTTGACATAGGAAAGGTTCACCCAATCTAGCTGGAATGGTCAGCATTAAAGTCTTTAGGGTACATAGTTGTCTCCAAATGTCTACATCCAAAATTCACAAACATGAAGGCCATACCAAGTGTAAATTTAGGAGATCACAGATTGGTTGGGGCAGAGTTTAAGAAACTCCAACTAAGAAGTAATGACCAGTAGAATTCCTAGAATAAAGTGTTGGAAGTTGGCAGATAGAGGGGTGAAAGAAGCAGTCAAGGACACAATAAAGACTAGTTGCCTAAGGATGAAGTATGTATGGTGGAGGAAGAATGGAGAACATTCAGAACAATAGTAGAAGCAGCAGAAAGGGCGTATGGAAGAACATAAGGCAAGAGAAGGGAAAAGGAAGCAACATGATGAAATGAGCATGTAGGAGAAGAGGTAAAAATGGGGGAAGGGGAGGAGGAAACAAAAAAAACATGGAGAGAGTGATTTCAAGAGAGAACAAAATAGAAGGTGGAAAAATGTAAATGTCTCACTAGAAAAGCAGGAAAAATGATTGAATTTGCTAAGGAGAAATTTTGGGAAGAGTTCTTGGAGAAACTAAAAGAGAAATACAAAGGAAACAAGAATATATTTTATGGGGTGGTTAAAAACAAAACAAAACAAAACCTAGAGAGATGATGACTAATGTACTGGATAAGTCTCAGTAGGTATTTTTATGCCTAGAGCTCCATTCTTAACAATTACAGAGTGGGGGTGGAGGGTGGGTTGTGTCAGGGTCTGCATTACTCATTGTATTGCATGAACACAACATGAATAGATTGTGGAGAGGGAGGAGAGGAATGCCTGATGTGACTTGCACGACTCATCACATATTGTGTGGATAAACATTGAGTGGCTAACGCAATTTAAACTTGATGCGTGAAAGTAGAAGAGATTATGAGGACAAGGAAAGAATATTTTAAGGAATTATTGGAAGTAAAAGAAATAAAGAGCAGGGGAGAGATAGTAGAAACAGAGGCTAAAGAAGGGGAGACAAAAGAATTTGATATGCGAGACTTGAAGATGGCAGTGAGAGAGCTACCTAATGGGAAATAATCAGGAATAGACGAAATAACAGTTGAGATGATAACAGCAGCAGGAGTATTGGGAATGCAGTGGTTGCTTAGAGTGACGCAAGTGGTATGGAAGGAAAGGAAGATACAAGAGGATTGGGAAAAGGTTTATATATATTAGGGCTGTCAAACTCTAAACTCTATACCTCGATACCTCGATCCTTACTGGTATCGAAAGAATCGAGAATCTTAATATTACAATTCTCATTACTACAATTCTCATTACTTCGATTCTTAGCTCTCAATAAAACTGGCAACTAAACAAAACGGCAACATTCAGAATAGGTAATAATTAGGGATGGACAGGAATTATTTTTTTATTTCGGGATGGGAACGGGACAGGAAATGAGTCAAAATATCGGGATTCGGGAAATTTTAAAATTACTCTTTAGAATAGTCTTAGATTTAAAATATATGCATTTCTGAACTAATATGATAAGACTTGTTAAAGCTATAATATTAAAACCAGCTTCGGTGGCTGCATAGTCTAAGGCATAGACTAGATTGCCGATGACAGGGATATTTAGTTTGATCTTGGTCGGGTGTACTAAGGGTGGTTTTTCCTAAATGGTTTCCCACTATCCACGCAAATGCAGGTACACCTGTAAATTCAATCTCCCTCATTCCTAACACACTAGAGTAATTAGTACAAAGGTGTATAACTGGAACGAGTAATAAGACGCGGTGTAAATATAAAAACAATAAAAAATAACATAATAAAATAAATAGAAGTGTGCGTGAATAGCATTTTTTTTATCAAATCAAAAAACAAAATTTTGTATTAATACCAAAGAATACAATTAATAAAATGGTTAATTTATTACATTTTTGATGGAAATTATTTTTATTAGTTAATTTAGTTTGAAAATGGTGTTTTATTTTAAATTATTTGCATAGTGCAAAAATTACTAGAAAACATAATGTTTGCCATCTCTTCAATTTGCTCAAGTATGAAACTGCAAGATATTATCTGGCTTTGAAACCTCTTAAAAGTTACTTTTTTAAATGTTCTCTTTAGGTTTGACACACCTCCCCAACTTTTATGTCTCCCTACAAGTGGTAAAATAACCCCCTCCCCATCCAGCCACAAGTTTGCTAAATAACAAAGAAGAAGACTGTCTACAAAAGAGATTAACAGTGATGAGTCAGCAGTAACTGCTAGAACATCGCGCGCCTTTGTTTTGTTTCTTGGAGCATTTGTTTTGTTTCCCGCCCCGGGAAAGGGTCAATCCCACCTGAACTATGGGAATAGAAATTTCTCGACTTTTTTCGAGGGTTCGGATCCTGTCCACCCCTAGTAATAATTGATTATCTCTCATATTAGTTTAGTTGCCATTTCACTTAAATGCCGGCAAATTATAAATATACCGTATTGGCCCGAATATAATACAATCCTAACATTTTGAGGTGTTCTACATGAAAAACAAATGATATCAAATATAATATGACCAGAGATTATTACAGTAACAACAACTTAACAACTTTGACACACTTTAAAAAAAAAAAATAAGTAAGATCGCCAGTATACATGAATCAAATTCTAAACAAACAATCGCTATATCACACGTGTATATCAAAGGCTAGATATTTAGATTAAATTAGGATGTCTGCTCTCCTGTGATTATATTCTTTGTCCTTTTCAATTTTTAATATATTTTTTTAGCTCTTTTAATAAGAAAAGTTTAATAAAAATGGAACAAAAATCGACGTAGTTAATAAAAACATAGCAAAAAAGTTATATTCAGTTTAATTCAATAGATTTAGAGCATAGTCCGATATATTCGATATATTGTTCCCAAAACTTCTTCACTAATTTCTGCAAGCTAACGGTGTTGGTGCTAAATTATGGCGGGACACTTTAAATTTTTGTAAAGTGTGAAATGTGTTCTTCTTCCATTATAAAATCCGCAATTTGTTGTATCGATTTCGAGTTTATTTGAATTTTTGGTTTGATTTTCAGTTTTGAAGACTTTTAACAAAGGTAATCTCTTTTATTTGACCAAATCTACAGTATTATTTGTGACAAATGTGATAGGCCTAAGTAAATATATTTTTACTCTTTTATTAATTTTCCTACAATTTAAAAATTAAGTGATGTCATACAATTTTTAACTGATATCTACAATTATTATCTTGTTTGTTTACTTGCTACAAGTTTGGTACTTAAGTTTTATATCCAATGTATTAAGTCAAAACAGTGCACTTTCATTTAACGGTCCTATTTGGTGAATTTAATAGACTTGTGTTCTTAACAACTGTTTATTATAAGTGTTTTAATTTTTTTTATTTAGAAATGTTTGATTCAAATGAGGCTTTATTTGTAGGTAGTATTATTAATTAGGTTTACTATAAGTATAATTTCTATAATTAAACTATTTATTATTTTGATTATATGATTTAATACTTGATAATATTGATATTTTTCTTTGTTAAAATTTTTAAAAAATGTATGACCATGAAATTTTTTAGTTTTTTGTTTGTTATAAGTAAAGTTGAATACCTAAATTTGTTTTATATGAGGTTGGATGCTTGGAAAAAAAAAGAATTAAAAAAATCGAGAATCGAAAAATCGAGCTTGAACTTAGAAAACTACTTCCCCGAAAAGTTAAACGAAAAATAGAGGAAACAACAAGGGAAGAACAAATTTGGTTTTACACAAGGAAGATTGTAATGATACTGTTTTGGACCCTTCTCATATATTCAAAAAGTCATGGATGAAGTGTATTTTTCTTTAAAGAACTGTATGTAAAGTTCCCTTTTAATACTTTATTCATAGAGAATCATGCGCTTTCAGAAGTAATTTTAATACAATGTTTTAAAACTTTCTTTCTTTCTCTAAAAGATAAACTCTGTTCCATTTAAATAAATCATGTGACATGCTTGGCTCCTTACCAATAGGAAACAGCCTTCACAAAACAACACATCGGGTGCCAGGAGTTTTTTTCTATTAGTTAGTTTAAACATGGTGACAAGTGATCCAAAAGGCAAGGGTAGGTCATATATATAAGCACTTGTGCGTACGATGCGACAGAGTAATATATCACATACAGAGTGATTAAACAGGAAAGACAGTATCAGTATCAAATACAATATTGTACTCAAATTACATAAAATAGTTATTATATTACACAAAAAATAGTATACACATAAAAACTGGATCAAGACAAGTAGTGAAAGTGTATCATTAATAAATCATGTGAACATCAAAATAAATATTGTCATTTCATAGAATAGTAACACATTAATCAGTTCAACATAAAACGTGGTGAAAAGGGGTATATAAGCACGTACGCGTAATATCATAAAACCCCAATATCATAATCATTAGTGTTCAACCACAGGGAAAATATCACAATATAATCCATACCACCAAAATTGGCGCTCAATCGTGAGGCAATATAATCCGTATCACCATAATTGGCGCCCAACGTGGGGCGATATAATCTGTATCACCATAATTGGCGCCCAACGTGGGGCGATATAATCTGTATCACCATAAGATCTAGAGTTAACACAATCTTTGTGATGAGAAATTTCACCGAGCAAATATATGAGTATGGTAAAAAATAACATGATAGCCTTAATTATATATATATAAAGAGGTTATGACAAGGTACTAAGAGAACATATATGGTTGGGTTTAAGAAAATGGGAAGTGGGAGAAGGGATCGTGGAACAAACAAGGAACATCTATGATAAGTGTGAGAGTTGTGTAAGAATATAATATAAGCACACTGACTGGTTTCAAACATAAAGGGGGTAAGACGGGAAAGGTTTTTATCACCAATTCTATTTGAAGTTGTAATGGACAAAATAATTTCTCACAGAAACCCGGAGGAATTGAAGGTTATGCCATATGCAGATGACTTCATGACATGGGAGTAATCATAAAATTGAAAAGGATTTGTAGAGAGAACTATTCAAATGGGCAAGAGCGATGAAAGATATGGATTGGAATAGATCTGGAAAAGAGCAAGACAATGAAGGTGGCTAGAAACTGTAAATCAGTAAAGTAAGTGACAATTAACGGAAAGGAACTTGAACGGGTGGAATATTTCTGTTATTTAAGAAGTAAGATTACCACAAATGATAAGATTCATGAGTAAATAGGAAAAAAATATGGAAGAGTTAAGGATATAATCTGGCGATGGAATATAGGAAAAGATAAATATCTGAAAATTGAAAAATTACACCTGGACACGAGAATCAACCCGGAACCTTTGGCTTAGTACGCCAATGCTCTAACCATTGAGCCATCCAGGAATCATCCTGTGCCCAGGGTCATTCTTCACTCAAATTTTAAGACAGAGTCTATGATGGATGCGGAAAAGATGCTAAAAATTTGAAACCTGGACATGAGGAAAGATTTAAATAGATTGCAGACTACAAAGATGAGGTTTCTGAAAGTTATTGAAAGTGTTACAAGGTGAGATATGATAAAGAAAGAAAAAATTAGGCATAGCCTAAAGGTTATATCATTACAAAGACAAGGTTGCAATTGTTAGCGCATGTGATGAGAATGGAGAAGGACAGAATACCTAAGAAAGCTCTATAGAGTAAGGAGAAGTAAGACCTATTGGAAGACCAAGGACGAGATAAAGAGACCAGTGCAGAAGAACATGGATGCTGAAGACATAAGGGAGAGAAATTAATTAATGAATGGACGAGGATGTACCAGATGACCCGCAGAGGCAGAAACGTCGTGTGATTATGATGATAATGGTTGTGGTGTAGTTACCTGCTCACACATGTCCATCAAAAGGTTCAAGTTGTGTTGTAGCTCAGGCAAGGAGAAGTTGTGGAAGGTCTTGTCCTTGCGATACTCCCATTCATCCGCAGGGCGCTGCTGTCCAGCAATGGCGTGGTATCCGCTTAGCACTCGTTTCTGTGGTCCCGTCATGTCAATCACCTTCACCTTGCTTAGGTTACTGACAACCAATAAAACATCGTCAGAACATGAGTGGGCCCTTCGACAATATCATCTGGCACTGATCATACAAATTATCGTTTGAATTCTAGTTGAGATGCAAATGACCTGGAGTTCAATATATGTGTGGTCCCTGGTGCTAAGAGCCTCTATCATCACTAATAGAAACAAAAATTGGACGTAACAAAAGTATTTGTTAGAGAAATAAAAGAATACATTGTAAAACAAAAATATCTGGTTTTCCTTTGAAGCTATAGTTATATCAAATGTTATTGACCTTGCTGTAAGTTGTGGGAAAAATGATGATATGAGACAAAGAAGTTAAAAGGGACTTTGGCAGGCAGAATGCAGAATCAATGTTTAATGTTTGTAAAGATGAAGTGAGAGATACACACCTGTGGTCCCTCTTGATTGGCCGAGACTTGCCCTGCTCCAACACCTCGTCTATGCTCTTGTATACATACTTCACCTTCACCTTCTTTTGGCCCGAGTCTGCCTTCCTCCAATGGGACAGCTTCTCAACAAACTCACGGGCCTCTTCCTCCTCGGAGTCGTCCTTTGTGTCTGCGATAGTTGTCTTCTTCTCTGGGCCGTATGCACCTAAGACCAACAATGGGGTGTCGTTTGTGAGTTTGAACCTAGCTCAGGCTTCTTGATCAGATCAACAGTTAGTGTGTCTGACTGACTTAGTAACTAGTTCACTTTTAAATTCCAAACTCAAAAAATTAACAACATTTTTTAAAAGGTAGTTTTCCTTTTTGTTAAAAGCAAGGGATTGAAAAGTTAGTCCAGTAGTAATGATCCTTAGACAGTGCGTTAACCTACCGATAGCTCCACGACCCTTCCTCAAGTGTGCCTGCACTGGAGCAGAGATTCCCTGCAGAGCCTTACCAAGACCTTTTCCTGGTTGGAACCCCATCTGAACAAAAACATGTTGTTTATATATATTGAAGAAAAGAGTGATAGTGAAAAATAAGAGCGAGACATATTAAGGTCGGAAAACCAATAAAGTTCACACTACACAATGCTGGAACTGGAAATAGATAATAGTTGCTTCTCAAAGAGAATCATTAATCCCTTGACCAGCAATTTGTTGTATCGGAGTTCTTCATGAAGTAGGGTGAAAATTGTAATGTAACTCCTTCAAAATAAGAAATCAAGAAACACAAATGCTAAAGAATAAAAACACATTAAGAGAACTTAAGGTGGCTCCATTTATCAACTCTAGCTTCTGATATCAGTTGGGTCAGAGTTTTAATGAACCCAAAGCATGACAGCAAGTGAGGTTAAAAATACCATCCCTGGCACTAATTACCTCATGTGTTGTACACCTGTACAAATTAGTAATGCCAACACGTACTTTACCCGCTTCAGTGGCTGAATGGTCTAAGGTGTCCCTCTTGTGTTAGACTGGTCTGCTGATTACAGATAGATCGAGGTTTGAATCATGGTCGAGTCTAATGAGGGTGGTTTTTCAAAAATAGTTTCCCCTTCTCATTCCACACAAGTGTGGATAGATTACCTCTAAAATTATTCCTTTCTAATCCCTTCCCCATTACAGTAATTATCAAATATATGAAGAGCCTGAAACAATATTAAGACATTGATAAAAAACCCACTTACTTTGAACATAGTGAACCAATTTGATGTGCACACTAAAAAAACCTAAGCCCGTCCAAATCCAAGATTTTTTATTTCAAATAAATCCGAATAGTTGTTTGCTAATGCAAATCTATTCCGAGTATAAAAATTGTATTAGGAAAAGGTTTAAAATCAAATCCAAACGGAATACTAAGCTATAAAATATCTAAGGGTGTGGGAAGTCCACTTTTTCAATTTGAAGCAAAGTTGAATCGAATAATATGAGATATTCCCAAGCCAAATCGGAGCTCGAATATTTAAAAAAAGTTTAATGTTGTATAACAACCGTAAATTTAAGTACTAAATATAATTTATAAAATTCTATATTTCAAACATAATTAATTTAATTATTTCATCTTAAAATGATAAATTAGGCTAATATTACAAAATGTATTGATTTAATTATTTTTGAGTGTATAACCTCAAAGGGTAGTTAGTATGTACTAAAAAAACTATTTTAGATTTTTTTATGTTAACACTAAATTTGTGATGGAATAGATGAAAAAATAAATAAAAAAGTTTTGTATTTAAAATTTTTTTTTGGTGAAGCTTCGTAAATGTCGAATCTGGAATTTTACTTTTGAATCAAAGTTGAAGCGAACAAATATTCAAAGCAAAGTTATAGTTTTTGAAGCTTCGCGCACCTATGATAATAATTTTTTTTGATCAAACGCAACAAAAAAATTAGTAATAAAAACTGTGTCTAAGCAATAAGTAGTATATTACACATTTCACAAGTTTCTATGAACAAGTTAAATAATTTGAGTTGATCCATTAAAATAGGTGTAGTCACACAAATCATCTGAAATTTTATGATAAAAGTTTTCATTATATTTTCACGAGGCCAAAAAATTTAATAATAATTAATTAACAACAACAATAACAACAATAATAACAACAATAATAATAATAATAATAATGATAATGATAATAATAATAATAATTTTTCTTATTGTATCAGAAGTACACATTTTTAATCATTAAAGAGGTGACCTGGCGGTCTAGGGGTAAGATGTCAGACTTCTGTGCTGAGGGTCCGGGGTTCAATCCTCAGTTCCGGCACAGATTTATCTGATTTCCAAACCCTTCCTTCACCTCTGACAAGACGTGTATTAATCACAACTTGTGAATGTGAGGAATGCCAGGCCTCCACCGTGGTTCGGATTCCACGTTAAACTGTAGGTCCTCCATTTCATTTCACAATCACCCTATCATTACACATTAGCGTAAGTGCGTATAACCCGAACGGGTAGTAAGATGCGGTGCTAATAATAATTTAATCATTAAACATGATCCAGTTAAGCACAATGTGCTTGTCAGCTGGTGCCTCACCATAAATGTCATACATACATGTAGTAGTATAAATATATAATAAATACATTTCATTCCTTAAAGTCTATTCTTGCAACTAGCATAATTCTAATACTTAATTTAGTTCCTTAAATCTATTACATTTTATATTATATTTAATATTTGAAAACCAGTCTCGAGTCCATTTCATATCTTATTTGTCATATTAGTCATTCTAGTATTATTATTTCATTAATTCTGTGAGCCAATTAACCATTTTTTATCTCTCTTTCTACGTGTGATATTTTATCTATTCCCAAAAGGGTATCCAGTATCATGTTAAAAAGTGTTTGTATTATTTTCATGTGTTGTTTTCCGTATTTATTTATGTATAAAGGTATTTTGTACTGTCGTTTTCTAGTGTTGTGACAATGAACCTGTTTTACTTTATATGTTTCTGAGTAGTAGTACTGAATTATTATCTTATAGTTATACATGTTTTTTACTGTCAATGGTTTCCACTACTTGTTCATAACTTTGGTACTATTGTTGTTTTCACTCATTATTTTAAGAACCTTAATTTGAATATTTCTTAATTGATTAAATATAGATCACTTGTCTTTCCCCAGGAAGTAATACCATAGCCTAGATGTGATTCTATTAGCGCATGATACACTATTTTTAGATTATCAAATGTAACATAATGTTTTAGTATACCTATATTAACCATTCCAGCTCTTAGCTTCCTACTCATATGTCTGTGTGAGTATTCCATTTCATATGAGAATCAATAAAAAACAACACCACCACGACTACTTAGCACCGAGTCTAACTACCCATTCAGGTTATATGCTTAAGTACTAATTATACTAATGGGCTATGAATTGGGAAAATTATTATTATTATTATTATTATTATTATTAGCAACGCGTCTTACTACCCGTTCGGGTTATACGCACTTACGCTAATGTGCAATGGTAAGGTGATTGTGAGATGAAATGGAGGACCTACAGTTTAACGTGGAATCCGAACCACGGTGGGGCCTGGCATTCCACATATTCACAGGTTGTGATTAATACACGTCTTGTCAGAGGTGAAGGAAGGGTTTGGCAATCAGATAAATCTGTGCCGGGACTGAGGATTGAACCCCGGACCTCCAGCACAGAAGTCTGACACCTTACCCCTAGACCACCAGGTCACCCAATTGGGAAAATTGAATATAGAGGAAGTGAACCCGCATTTGTGTGGAAGGAGAGTGAAAAAACATTTAGGAAAAACCACCTCCAGTTCACCCGAGCGAAATTCAAACCTCAATCGCCCTGTCCTCGGCAGTCTAGCTCAACACAAAAATAGCGCGTTAGCTAACTATGCCACCGAGGCGGGTAAGGAGATACAGGATTGGAATAAAGTTGTCCGGGCAAGAGATACTATGTCTATGTAATAGGAAGGGAAAGAGGAAGATAGGAGTATTTTACCTAATTGACCGGGTCACGTATTGGAAATAGTTGATGATATTTTGATTATCAATTGATTTCATTTTTATAAAAAGATGCATTATAGAATTATGACTTACAGATTTGAATTTCAAATAAGTTCTTATCCCAAGCTGGGAACTATTTGTATTTAAACTTTTGGATCTTTCAAATTTTAAGATTCGGAATTATAATTGAATACAAATCTTCTTAATCTTGGTTGGATTCCGATTTGGAATTTCAAAGCTTCACAGAGGCTTAAAAAAAAACGAGTGTTGGTGTAAAGAATACGTTGGTTGTGAGGGAATTTGTAATAATATAACTAGAAAACACCAATGACTAACCAGACTAGACCAGCTAGGATACTCTCAGTTGAGTGTGTCTATTGATTGATCTAAACAGTCCGAGATTTTTGAACCCAGGTGTTTTGTTTTCACTAGGTACCTTTAGTGGGATTAGCTGTTGTGTGTCCTAGAATTAAGTTGTTGCCTGTACAAAGTTCAAAGAAAAGTACCTGTAGCAGCAGCTTAGCCCCAATGCCCTTAGTATGACGCTCCCATCCCCCAACTCCTTGACTTATGAGGGCAGTGTTGATTGGTTGCCTCTTCTTGCGCAGTCCTGCAATCTCTCCCTGCACCTCCACCTCCTGGTGGCGAGACTTGGAACTGCGAGAGCGCCTTGGTTCCTCTTCTTCCTCCTCCTCGCTAGAACATGACATGATGTGAGACATTGAGTGACTTATAAGGGTGCCGTGTGGTATTGCAGTGGAAGTGCAGTTTTGGGTTAAGAAGCTTTGTTTGTTTTGTGCTAACATATCAACTATGTGTTCAATAAATTAACGTTAAATACTTTCTTAATTTATTCCTAAGTTATATAATTTCTCCTTGAAAACTTGCTCATAAATTAATTATTGTTGTACCCACAATTTGGAACAACCATTAAGTTTTTGATCCTAATTTAACCAATGAAAAATACATTTAATAACTATAGTGTATTTGACTAATATATATATTTGACAGTTTGAGTTTTAGGGTGAGTTTTGTTCGTTCTGCCATTTTTGGAGTCAAACTTACAAATATGCTTCTTTCATAATTTTACCACTGGCAATGATGAATTCAGAATTTTTACTAACTAAAGCAATTTTTATCACCTGCGGGAACTTGAACGATTCCTTCGCAAGAGGCTAGGTAGCTTAAAAAAATGCTTTAATAATATACAAATTGCATTAATTAACATTGTAGGAAGAAATTACAAACAGAACAATAAAAAATAATTTCAAAAAAGAAAAGCTACTAGCTGAGTATAAAACAAGTAAATCTTGAAATTGTACCTATTATGCTCGACAAAAATTTAAAGTACATGTTTCATGGTTCAGAAACATTCGTGGAGTTAATAATACTCCCTTTGTTCATCTTGTTAAGAATATTCGCAATGGCGGTCTCTGGTAGAACATCCAATACATCATTTGGCGAAGAGAGTTTAATGTATTTTAGTCTAATCATGCAAATACGTTTCTGATAATTAGTTCGAGTTTCACTTATGTCTTTTTTCACCCCGAGTCATTTGAAATTGCTTCTTATGTTTTTCTATTAATTGGGATGTCAAAGTAAAAAGAAAAAAAAAATCTCTGTGTTTATGGGGCTGCGGCAAATAATTCAATCTTCAAAGCAAGCACCAAATTTATAATGAATACATCAGTATAGTTCATAAATTATGTTAAATTGATTTCAACATAAATTAATTATTATCCAGGCTACTTATAGCTACTTTTATTATACCAACACTATTGGTTACTCGCCATGGGAATCAAGTTTTTGAGGAGCATGCTAGCTGTCAGCAAAGAGATAGAATTAGGAATGAAGATGTAAGGTCAAGAGTTGAGGTACATGAGA
Organism: Timema podura; assembly: GCA_033556935.1. Lineage (NCBI taxonomy): Eukaryota > Metazoa > Arthropoda > Insecta > Phasmatodea > Timematidae > Timema > Timema podura. The sequence continues at coordinate 113,330,536 of JAVRXN010000009.1, forward strand.
TAGTTGAGGAAGCAAGGATGAGATGGTATGGACAATGTAATGAGGATGGAAGGGGAAAGGATTCTAAGAAGATTAATAATGAAACTCACGAAAGAACCCTAACGAAAACAAGTGGACAACTGAGCTCTTCATTTCTCAGAAATTTTCCCCGGTGAATCTTGAGTAAACAATACTGAAAATCACTAACATCTAATACAACACAAATGATAAAGGGGATGCTTATGAGCAAATCTACCACTTTCACACATTTGATTATAAATAGGTTGTAGCACAGAGCGTTTGCATACAAAGTAAACTGCAAATCTACCACATAGATAGATTGCTTTATCATACTATCCTCTTCATACAGTTGTTTTGTTAGGCTACATTGATGAATCTGCGAATCTGTCAAATTTGTTACTTTAGGCTACCGTTTCACGTTTTTTCATATGTGATACTTAAATCATAGTTGAAACTTAAAAAGTGCCATTATTGTAATTTACTAGGTCACAATTTTTATAAATGAAAAGTTAGAATGTCTCAATAATTCAAATGTTACAATTTGCTAATTTACCATATTGCAGTCCCAATTTAGGTTCACAATTATCAAATTTAAGTCGCCTCTATCTGAAGAACAAAGTGACCTACAGTTTCAAGACTTTGTCACAATGTGTAAAATGATAATAATCTAATTACTGTGAAATCAAAAATTTGCATTTTTGCAGATTCAATGGTTTAGCATACACATGACAAAATAATCCAACTACAGTAGTCTCGAAAACCGACACTTGATTCACTTGCAGTGTTAATGAAGAAATACAAATTTATAGCCTTAGTTGGAGTCAGGCACACTATCCGAGTGACAACCGAGTGCGAGTGACAACTGAGTGCAAGTGACACAAAGTCGTGATCTAACCTTGAGATGTCCATGGCCGCCAGCCTCCTGGTCCCTGGGGCACCTCTATTGCTGTTCTCATCCTCAATGTCATCTTCATCATCACTCTTCTTCTCCTTTTTATTCTCGGATTCTTTCTTCTTGCCTGCCTGATGCACTCCTCCTGCCACAAAACTCACAGGAGCCGCATAGTTGGCTTTTCCTCTGCTCGAACCCTTGAAACTGGGCCTACTGGGGCCACTCACATCCTCTTCTCCATCGCTGTCATCAGCCCAGATACCTAGAGTACAGTTAAATTAATAAAATGTGTTTATTTAAGCAATTAAAAAACAAGGTCATTGTGATATCTCTTGATTGAAGTAAGCTCAATACAACTATAGGAAGACCAGGTAGACAGTGTTAATGATTAATAGTTTATCTTTCATGATGACATTGGAGTTAATGAATGATTTAATTAGTGACAAAAGGTTCAGGAAAACAATCACTGTGTATCAATAATTAAAATGTCACAGCCAGACAATGAGACTAAGAGAACTTGTCAGCATTGGTAAATTACATAAAAAGACCTGCATAGGCCTAAGCAGGTCTTACCGTAAATCTGCTGGTTTTTACTGATCTTGCGAGTTGGCCTGTTTATGTTGAATTCATTGTCGAGATCATAGTCGGTGATCTCAAACTTCATCACCTCTTCATCTGCCATTATCAACAGAGGGAAAAGGAACTAAGTTCATCCAATAGAGACCATTGTTTATCCAAAATGGCTGTAGCTGTAAAAAAAAAAAAATCATAGTTGATAGAGGGGGCTGAATTCCTGAAAACAATTTGTGAAAAAGTCCCCCAAATAAAGTTGTCAAGAAAAAACAAACCGTAAAGAAATTTAGAAAAATGTGTCTCATTGTATTATATTTGCAGTCATGTTTTTACTTTCGACAAGCTTAGCATGCAAGAGCCTATTATGGGTGGATAGTAAATAAACAATTTATTTTTTATAAAAATAAGACTACCACACAACATTAGAAATTATATTCAAATGAAAATAGGGAATGATGCTAAAATATTTTGCTTTCATTATTAAATAATTAATTAATCTTTGAGTTGACTAAAATACCTTAACACTTTATTCAAACCATGTTGGTTACATCTTCCTTCCACAATCTACATCATGACAATTTTACATAAAAATAACTAGACTGTAAATCCACCCATCCACCCAAATTTTTTATTATTAACACTTAGTTTTCTGAAACGTGTTCGGTTAGGTTGGGTTTGTTTGTAATAATTCATAACATATAAATTGTCATTTATGAGGGTTTTGTGCCCTTTTTTGGGGCTGGAAATTTCCTTGCGCTGAGCTAGATTGTCGTACTACATGAGTGTTAAATAAAGTTTAGTTCAAGTTTGAGCTAAAATAAATATCAGAGTACCATAACAAAATTGTCTATGAATTTTTGGTATGCACCCTCTATCCAGATTCAAAGTGTTCGGCTCTTAAATAATTCATAGTGTTGTTAGAGGTGCACTCTAGCACGGGGAAAATAATAAAATTAATATAATAATATAATGATAAAACAATTTAACATAGTAATATAATAAAATGAGCTATTAAACGCATAAAGTAAAACTTTGTTTATTTTCCTGATTAGCAGGGTAGCAAAGCAGACAATTTCTTGCCTCGAGGCAGTTGGCAGTGCTAAGATACAGCACTAGTCAGATCTAGAGTTCAAATCCCATCCCGGCCATGGTTCAACAGGGGTCATCATTCACCGCTGCTACTTAACTTTTGAGTGATGTTTGTGATAGAAGTGATCAAAGACTTATAGGAGAACATGGAGAAGTGATTGTAGGATGTTCTAAGATTAACAAAATCATTAATTTTTTTCTGTGACCTTCTATAGTAATTTTTGTATTTAAACTACTGTCCTAAGGTCTTGACCTTCAAAACAAAAAACTAAGTGTTTATTGAAAGTACAGTGAAGGGTAGAAAACATGGAGCTTTTTAAAGAACTATAATTATATAAAACATTGGTTTAAGCGTATAAAATAATGGTTTATATGTTAATAATTATGAACTAACCTAACCTGACCTAACCAACCTTCCATCATCATCATCATCATCACCATGTTTTCAGGCTGTGGCCGGGTCGGTTTAATAAACTCCTTTCATCTTCCTATAATCTTCCACCAATCTTCCCCCTTTGTATTTTTCCTACTTACTAAAGAGGTAGTGACATGCAATACAAGGAGCCTACCTAGTGGGTTCCGCTTAGCCTCTACTACTCAATTCTGATCTCACCGCCAAGTGGTGTACCCCGGAATCTGAGTAAAATGGTGGAGTTTGGGTTGAATCCCTGTGGAAACCAGGTCAGGTGCAGACAATAGACAGACCTTTACTTAGTTGTGATTGGTACTCCTTACCACTCTGCAGAAGTTGTCTCAACTCTAACTTTTAAGGCTAGTCGATACGGTCTGTTACAGAATACCAATCACAGGAAAGAAAGTGTGTGCATGCAATGTAATATGTGTGTGTGTGTGTGTGTGTGTGTGCACATCAAAATGAAAGCACCAATGGCATTTTCATAGCAATTAAACTGTGTAGCTCATGTTTAAAATATATTATTAGTGACTGTACTTAACCTCCCTTTCAAATATAGTCTAGCCTAACCTGGATGTATTATAAAAATATGTTCTGTATTTACTTTTGTTGATAATTATTCAGCCTGGAATATTGTCTGTTTACGCCTAGCTCTAGAAAATGTCCTTTCGAAGAGTTTAATTGGAAGTTGTTTCCAACTTTCTCATTGGTTGGCATGGTTATGTGATTAAGGATAGTGACTGTGTAGACACAATTTCCATTTCTAAGCAGCATTACCCCATTAAGGACTTTAAAACTATAAGTATGCGGAGCTTATGGACTCTGTAGATGGGGCTTTAGAAGGTTAAGGTTGAGTCAACTTCTACGGAGTGGTAAGGACTAAGGAATTAAGGATAAGGACTCTGTGGAACAGTGGTTCCCAACCGATGTGCCGCGGCATTTTAGTGTGCCATGGAATTTTGGAAGTGTGCCGCCAAATTTTCCCAAGGTTTTAATTTACCAAACCATCTAATGATAAATCTACTACTCGTTCCCATTCTAAGCCTCCAAAAGTGTTGTAACAATAACAATAGCTATTTTTTTTTCAGTTTCACTTCGAATGAAGATTGTGATTGCATTTTCCATCTTTTCTTTTGTGTAAAATGCCTGATTAATGAAACAATTATTCCAAGCATAATTAAGTGGCATCTAGCCATCAAACATCCCGGTGAGTCCCAAAAACCATCATATTATTTTGAACGTCTTTTAAAATCATAACATAAGGCAGCAATTGAAATAGAAAAAAAAAAGTTTAAATTTATCAAAAAAAAACCACATGTTATTGGCGAAAACTTGATTGGGCCAGCTTGTCAGGTCATTGTTGAAACCATTCTCATAAAATAATCTAAAGATCAAATTTTGAAAGTGTCTTTGGCCAATAATAAGAAAGGCCGACATAATGCTGAAATGTCTGAGGACATCAGTCAATGTTGTTGAAAACGATTAAAGTAAACAAGCAATTTTCTCCGCAGGTAGATGATAACACTGATAGAGGAATACACTAAATTGTCAACTGCATCGCAATACTAATCATCTAATATTCTTATCTAAAATTTAATATTTCAAAGTATTATATTACAGCCTTTATAGAAGTGTGCCGTAAAAATTTTGTCTTCAACTAAGTGTGCCCTGAAGTGAAAAAAGTTAGGAAGCTTTGCTGTAGAGTGAAATGTGTTAGTTTAGAGTCTATCTCTCAAGGAGTATTACACACTTTATGGGTACAGAGTCTGTAGATGGGGCTTTAATATTTTAATGTGTTGCCTTTGTATGTGTTATTCCGGTAATATGTATTTTAAAAAGTTGTCTGAAAGTGTTATTTAGGTCTACGTGAAAATATTTTGTTCAAAAAAAATTGTGTACTCGACCCGCTATTTTGTTGAAATGAGGGAGTAAGCCTACAATGTGAGGTGCATTGTCTGTGTTCAAAATAATATATAAGTTTATTCTTACGGAATCAGACTGTTCGAAATATGCCGTGTACACAAATAGTGCTTTTGGTTGGATAAATCGCCAAATTTAAATGTATGCTGGATTCATTCCTAGGTCTTGCTTTTGCCTGCCAAATAAAATAAAATGTTATAAAACCCACCTGTTAAGAGGTTTAGGGCTAAAACATAACCAAAGGTTAGACTAAAAAAAACTATTTTTTGGGCACTAACCTATAACAAAAAAAATAGCTCTTTTGGGAGATCAATATCACCATTAAGTACATATTTAATTATACTTATATTTATCTGCATCAAATTCAACAAAAGGACTTGACAAAACTCGGAAATAAAATACTTAAGCCCAATCTTACAATGTCACGTTATTCTATTCGTTATAGAGATGTGTCGTTCTCGAACGACTGGTTTAAATTGAACGGATCCTCAAGGTGAACGAGTCGAACTAGTTCACCTTATCGACATGAACTAGTTCGAATTGAACGACACAAGACAATCGAAAAACTCTTCGGCCGAAAGAAGTTTTTTCCCTCCTTGTTCAGCAAATTTACCTCCTATGCCCCCCCTTCACAGCAATAAAGCCAAACAATAAGCAACATTGTCCTTACAGGTAGAGGTGGTCTCTAGAGTTTAGGAAAAAGGCTACAAGAGGCAAATTTAAATGCTTCGTTAGAAACTCAAATATTTTAAAACTATCACGCGCTCTAAGGCAACGCACAGCAACCTACGGCCCGCGGGCTGGATGAACAATACCCACACTTGGATTTTTATGTCTTCAATTTCGGAAAAGTGATCCCAAAGTTTACTTTTTCTTAGTGGCATTTTATTTTTTTAAACAAATGTGCATTTAAATACAATTATACTACTTAATAAACTACGTAATTAATCATCATAAATAAAGTGCTACCTTTAATAAGTTTTAGATTTGATTCATGAGCATAAATAATACAATAATTAATTTAATAAACTTTAAAAACTTCTCCCTGAAAGCAGGCCTTTGATGTGAAGGGAATAGCTCATTTACACGATGTGTTTCTCCAAATAGTACTGGTAACTGACTGATAGGCAGGTCGGTCGCGAACGATGAGCTGCAAAACAAGTATTCGTTCGCGAACGACTGAACGATAAATATGAACGCCTCATTTCACTGAACTGAATCACTTTAACCCGTTCCCAAGAGTGAGCCGTTCTGCCCATCTCTAATTCATTAGGGCTTAACATAATGTTAAGTGATAACAACCACTCCTTTTAATTTTACAATATTTGGTTAGCGCTAGTGTCCACGTAAAAGTGCTCGTAAAGTTAACGCAAGGTCTACCTTCCGGTTAGCAAACACAACGTCCACATTAACAACGTTAAACACTCCACCATATTGTTTTCAAGGCAATTGTTATTATTAAAGTTAGGTTACATTTATTTGTATTATGAAATGGGTGATTTATTAATTGATTATGATGACTTTGAAAATGAGTTTCAAGTTCTAAGGAACCCAAGACTTTATAAAGACCGAAGAGATACAGTAATTGGAACGAAAGAATTTCCTGAAATTTTCAACGAGGAAAAATCATTTTACGTTTTCTTTTAAACAAAAATAAAGTTTTAGAAATTCTTGAAGTGATTGTACACCAATTAGAATTGTTTATTTTAAATTGTTTGTTTGTATTTATCTATTAATTCAATTAGCAAAATTTCCTCTTTTTTGCTAAAATTGAAATTTCGTGTTTGTTATTTTCAACAAACGTTTTAGCAGACAAATAGCGCTCCGAGAAAGTTATCGATAGTAATTTGTCGAGCACATAAAAATAGTATTGTGATACACAACGCCAAGTTTAATCAACGGTTAGACTTTACGAACAGTTAAGTTACAAGGACTTTAACGAGACATTGTAAGATTGACCCTTAGTTTTGTGGCATAGATAAACAAGTGTATAGATCGAGATCTCTCTGTATCGAGGATCAACATTTGCACCAGCGCTAGTGGTGCTTGGTTTCAGAACTTATCATAGAATCGGCGGGCTATTCAAATATAGAGTGAACCTGAATCCTTAATTTGATTTTCCTCCCATTTTTTATTTAGCTTTTTTTTAACGTTTTATAATTAAAAAAAGGCCAAAAAAAAAATGCAAGTAAATAAAACCGGATTTTAAATTATATTTTTGTTTGGTTGTTTTAAAAATAAATATTCTGAGCTAATACAGGAATAACTAGGTATTTTACTGCAATATGATTAATATGCAACTCTGAACACACCTTTCTTTCATTTGAAACTTACCCTTTTGCAGTGTGTTAAAAAAAAACTTTGTCAAATCAGCTCTTAATACAAAAATTAGTTTGATGGTGATTGGAATGGGTAGATTTATAATAACAACATATATTTATATTTTATCAAATAAATATTTTATTTATACATAGCTTTAATGGGCGAAACAAAATTTATATTTAACTTTTGTTTATATTAGGCATCCTAATAATTATATGATACATTGTTTTATTTGTTTACATAAGGTGTATATTGCCCAAAAATAGTTGTTCAAGTTCTCACTCGAGTACTATGAAAATACAATAGCTAAGGAATTATTTATATAACTATACCAACATGAGATATAGAAACTTAAGTATGTTAAAAAAACGATGGTTACATCAGTAATTTATGCAATATTATTAGTGAATCACCGGTGAACGGTGGGGAGGGCAAGTCCCATCGAATCCGCATTGCCACTTCCCCTCCTACCAAAATAGAAATATTTTTTAATTCAATACAATGCAGTACGAATGATCAGAATAGGCCTAATCTTTGTTAACTATTAGAACATGTGCAGCAACAAAATTTCACTATTTTTATTACACTTGGTTATAGATTTATTTAAGGAGTAGTTTGGCCTAAAATTAAGTTATATTTAATTAAAGGAGCAGAATAAAAGGGACACTTTTTTTTTTTTTGACGTGTGATGTATAGTTTTCGAGATACTGCGTACGGCTTGGTAAATGGTGATATCATAAGCTATTACAGTAGTGTCAGTGTTTAGTGATGTTTGAATTGCCGTGAATCAATTTTTTATGGGTTTTACTGTGCGATAGTGTAATGCTATGTTTGTGATCAGCAACCAATTTTAAATGTTATCTAACATAACTATCCATATGTATTAATAAAATTGATAATAGAACACATATCACCTGTCTCTTTGTTTTAAATATGTTTTACATTGTTAATGATCAGCGTTGCCAATTTAGCGACGTTGTTGCTAGACCTTTCCACTTTTATGGGTCTGAAACAACTAATTTTAATTATTTTTTTTAGCGCCTAGCAACTAATCTGGCGACTGACAACTTTCCTTAATTTTCTGTCAAGTTCATGTGTATTATTTTAAATTTTAATGCTGGAGAATTTTGATTTATAAACTACTATACTGCAATGTATTGCTTTGGTCTACAGAAGAGCTCTAAACTGTCATTCACAAAAATAATCACAATGACATTGTTCCGGATCCAGGGATCAGTTAGTCCAATGATGTATCTTACTTTCAGTTCAGATTAATGTATGCATTTTTGGTTTGGTGACAAATCTGACGACATTTAATTTTTCGTTTAGTGACCATCTAGTGACTTTCTGGTATGAATCTAGCTACAACACTTATATGTAATTGGCAACACTGTTTATGATTTTGCTTTTAAGCCGGTATTACACTATACTTTTATCTTTGATCAAAAAAATACTAAATTCTTGATAATATTGATAAGTTTACAGTCTGAAAGATGTGTTATTACACTTATACATTTTTCAGAGTTGCTACAATATATGTTTTAAAAAATATGACTCAATGGTTTAATTTCATGTGCGCGACTGTGATGCTATTGTATAATCTCATGTGCTTAGAACGAAAAGAAAACTGTTAAATGATTGTGGGTTCGACCTTGGTTGGAGATAAATTCAAGAGATACAGCTGCCTGCTAAAGAACTTCAAATTGAATCCGGAATTTATCAAAAAAATTTATGCTGGCCTGTGAACTTTAAATATTGGTAGCAAGTCATCAATTATCAAATAAAAATTACACTATAATGCTAAGACTGTTCGCACGTCCAGATAATCTTTCAGACGCCTTTCTTTGATAAACCTAAACATGTCATAAGTAAATAGTATCAAAGATTTGTAAAATATTTCTGTGATAAAAATCTTTGAGGATCGTCAGATACATCACATTTGCTTGTTCACAGATCTTGACAAGAATATGACAGAATGTATAGTGTTACGGACTAGTCGAAATTCTGATTATTTAGTTACTGTCAAAGCACCAAAATTATTGTTGTTAATAAGGTATTATAATTAATTTTCGCCATCCATTGTTTTTTCGGACAAAAGTGTAGTTTTTTTGATGATATTCACCCAAACAAAAACATTTGCAAGTTTTTCCATTCAACATGAGAATGTCCATTCAGTATGAACTCAAAAGTGAAATATTTAGATCAGTGAATAGGGACATACCATATGATGTCTTGCAATGTTTAAGGTGCCCATGTTGAGCACAACAGTAAAAAAATTCTCGTGTAAAGTTAAGCATTCCATAATGCCTCTTAAATTCCCTATGCTTTCGCTGGCATGACAACAGACATATTCTAAATGTGAAGCTATTACACCACAGTATCCACATGTACAAACATTGGTTTGTTGTAGGTTTTCATCCTGCTCGTTATCACTATCCCCACTTCTACTTGAAACTGACACAGGTTCAAACCCCTTATGATGCAGGAGGCATAGTTTAGTATGTACATCAGTCGAGAAGATTAACTTGGAACAGAAGTGAGTGAGGAATAAACGAGCGTGAAGTGTGTTATGACAGCCGGTGGTCACATGGGTTATGGTTTATGACGTCACACACAGAATCTAAGACCGTGTTGTTGCGGGCTAGCTCAAATTATCATGCTGAAACAAACGTAATTTTCTCTATCATAAATTGATCTGAAGTGAAAATGTGTTGTTATGCCAAACTACTGCTTTAGTTAATTCATTGGTAAAAGTGTTATAAATAGTCATAAAATAAGGTGCCATATTTATTTTCCTTCATGTCGTATTTCATCAATATTATTATCATCATCAATATTATTAATTTTATTGAATACTAAGTTTATATAAAGAACTATGTCAGAATTATGAAGGTTATAAATTTCAGCCGATTTACTTTAGGAAATACCAAAAAATGTGAAAAACTAATATTTGAATGTATAATGTAAATATTACTATTTTATTAACTTATATGAAACAAAACTGATCTTATTTTCTACTAAACATATATAAAAATAGCTTCTAGAAGCATCAAATATTTATAATTTTATTTTCTTCCAGCTCCCTCCTCCTCTACTCTCAGGAATAGGATCCTGGTTACGGCAATGTTTGAACCACTACCTTAACCTCTCATGAAATATTATAAAGTGAATTATACCAAATATTTTCTAAATTGAAAACAATCATTAATACACATTTTAAAACTAATGTGTGTTCATACAGGCTTTCTCTAGTAAAAACATGACTAATAAAGTTTAGAACATTGGGTGTGTTATACAAGCCGCTATATGTCTATATAGATGTATAAATATATTTGTATACAGATGTGTATTGTGGAAGTATGCTGTAGTAAAGAAAATATTAATAAACTTTATACATGGAATAGGTATAGGTATGTTTTGTGGCTTGTGAAAAGAATCACAGATTAAGTTGACACGATTAATGGCTCAGATCAAGTCGACAAGCTTCAGTCAACCCTTTTGTTATTTGATCCGTGACATTACTTTGGCGTCGCTGCAGGGTCGCCATTTTCTGGGGTCTCTAGCGATAATACATGGAACTAGGTCCCTCGTTTTAAAACATTCGAAAAGCAGCTGGTAAATTACTCGATAACCTACTCGCTCATAATCTTTCAAAGCTCTATGTTTGAAACGTATGAGCCACCCCTATGACACTTTACTCTAGACCCTATATAAAAGTTGATCAGACTTTGAAGCTTTTTAGTTGCACGATTTGCCACTATATGAGAAAGCGTTGTAAATGTTGCGGATAGTTACGACGTTTTATAACACATTTTATTTCTGCACAATTGCTTCACATGTAAAAATACAAAAAGTAAGTTTACAGATTGTTTTAAAACTGACGTGTCAACGTTTAAATACGCCATCAAATTTCGAGAGACATGATTGTGAGAAAAAGCAAGAAAAATTTTGGTCAAAAGAATTAGAAAAAATCTAATAAGATTTTGTGGAAAACATTTTTGGCCAAAAGGTATTCTACGAGAGTGGATTGTAGCAGATAGTGATGAAAGAATTTTGCAAAAGGAAAGTGTGCAATTGTTTTTTATAATTTAAGATTATTTCTCTTAATTATTTCCACATTGGTATATTTTGGACTCTGATCTGAGCTGAGAATCATGACGCTACACTAGGGACTTTCGAGAGGATTCAACTCGCCATCAAAACATAATGGGAGAAAGGACACATCTATCAAGTAAAGCAACACAAAACAAGATGGATGTGCCTTTACCTTTTCAGTTGCAGCTTTCTGAGAAGGATTTTATTGGAAGAAAAGCACCAGTGTACAAAACATATATATATATATAAACAAATGAAAAAATACTATTGTTTTAGATGTAGACCGCAGTACTTCCGTAAAAGTTAAAACCATTGGCAGGGAGTCGAACCGGACCCATTAACCGAAATCATTGATCTCTATAATATAACTGGATGGACATATTTGGCTAAAATTTTCGAGCTGTCGTTTGCAAACCATTGTTTACATTAGTGCATACCTCGAATTTGCATATTGATCTGTCACTGTCAATCTCATAGTAAAAAAAACTTTCGAACTGAGTTTTCTTTAATGCGCCCCATCAATAATATTATTTAAACCATCTACTAACAAACAAAAATATTCACCTCTGCACTGTACACAAGGAACACATTCACTGAGCTACTTCCTAATTTAAACTGGAGTGAAAGAATTTAAAGTTTGCATTTTGCCACCCTCTAATATAAGCTGTTCAACCAACCAACAAATTATCAGTTTTCATTTCCAGGAGGTACTAAGTACAATAGGCTTAGACTGCTCGTCCAAAAGAGATGATTTATTAATTTCTGTATTTCAACTTCTGAGGAATGTGGTATTAACTGCCGGGTGTATACCATTACATCGCAAGTCCATTACTTCGCATGACCATTACATCGCGTTTTGGTACAAATACATTGCAGGTCCATCACCTCGCATTTCCCCCACCTCTCTACACACAGCTAACCCTACTCTGACGTACAACTAGAGATGACTTGTTACAAGGTTAGTGTCCCTGACTCTCAATTCTAATTCCCACTTTGTAGATAAGGCTAGTTACAAGGTTAGTGTGCCTGACTCTCAACTCTAATTCCCACTTTGTAGATAAGGCTAGTTACAAGGATAGTGTGCCTGACTTTCCCCTCTAAAGCCTAGTTTATATTGTAACACAACATGTTGGCCAACACGATCCCAACAAGTTGTGTTACAATATTAATGTATTCCCAACTTATTGGTGTTTGGAGAGTCGGTAAAAGAAAAGAGTTGTTTTGGATCATTTGTTGGAGATAATAAACGACCAACCCAATATGTTGGCCGAGTTGGGAGGTTCTGCGCATGCGCTATCGAGTTGAGTGAGTCTCTAACATGGTGAGGCACGTGTTTTATTTTCATATTAGTTTAACTTTTAAAATCGGGGCTTGCATAATTTTGGGATAATTGAATGGAACAAGGCTAATACAGTTAAGAATTAAATAGCCAAAGCTATTATTTATGCTTTTACGATTTCCGCACGTCCATCATAGGCTCTGCCTTAAAATGTGAGTGAAAATGACCCTGGGCGCGGGACGATTCCTGGATAGCTTTAGAGGGGAAAGTCAGGCACACTATCCTTGCAACAAGTCATCTCTAGTTGTACGTCAGAGTAGGGTTAGCTGTGTGTAGAGAGGTTGGGGAAATGCGAGGTGAAGGACCTGCAATGTATTTGTTCCCAAAACGCGATGTAATGGTCATGCGATGTAATGGACATGCGATGTAATGGTGCCCACCCATTAACTGCCTTCTATAAAAGCTAAATATATCTTCTTAAACCTCAAGCTTAAACATTAAAGTGACAAAACAAAGAACAGTGTAACACTCATGACATTCCTCCTGAATCTAAACTCATTAATATGTATTGATAAGGGCTGACTAACTTTTTTCTAATCACCCTATAAAATTTGTTTCAAACAAAGTAGTAAACTAAAACTTACTTCAAAACTTACTGAGAAAAGGGGAAACACAGCATTTCAAAATCAAACTAAGCTTAGGAAATAAAAAAATAAAAGTGTGCAACATGTCAAAATTATAAACAATTCTATAAAACAAGGAACCTTTAAGAACCTTTTGGAATGTTTATGAACCAAACATTATTTAACAGCTCTAATTCCTGTTTCGGTTCTTCAGAATAATGTTTTTAAGACTCCGGTTCCGATTCTTGTTCTTTAAAAATAAATGTTAATTTTTGTCAGTGATATCTATATTATACTGGATGGATATAAACATACGCATTGCCAAGGTCCAAAGCGTGTCACTCATGTTTATCGTCTGCTATGTTGTAGGGGAAAAGATTTAACGGTTTCTTTCAATGTTCTTATGCGAATATATGTCTCTGATGAATAAAAGTGTTAATATTTGAAAATAGTGCCTGAAGAATCATTTACATTAAAGGCTATACAATTCAGTTTTACAGGTAATACTGTACAAATACGAATAAAATATTTAATATATTTAAATATTTAGTTATTATACATGTTGTTTACAGTCTGCCAAGACTACACTTATATTTAAAGTTGGCTATTAGATTGTATATTTGTTTCAGAAGCCATATTATATTGAAAGTTCGATGAATATAATTAATATGGTATCTTAAAACTTGATTACATGTGTTTGAATGACAAACTTAGTGTAGTTGCCATAAGTTCAAACGATCACTTAGTTTATAGGCTTGTAGAAAGTATTATTAAATTACCTTTTTTTTTTAAGTCGGCTTTAATCTTGTATATTGATTACAGAAACCATATTATGTTGAAAGTTCGATAACTATAGTGAAATAAATTAGCATTTGTTAGAATTACGTACTTTGTGTAGCAGTCTTACGTTTAAAACGATAATACATATATACCTAATGTATACATACCCAAGGCCACCCTTAGAGGTGTGGAAACAATGAGGCTGCACAGGGCCCCGAGCTTGCTTTGGTTATGGCGAGGGGTGGGGGGGCAACTGGGGCGGGAAATTTCTAATTGTGCGCTCTTATACTAGGCTCTCTGTATAGGCGATCTAGCAAATATTGTTGGAGAGTAAAAATAAATAAAAACATAATAATATGATTCGATTTATTGAATGAGTGACGTGAGTTCTCCATTTTGACTCCGCCAATTTACATTTGCCTGTTGAATTTGTCTGTTCGTGGTGTATATGTCTCACTAGAACATATTAACGCATAAACTGATTCAATTCAACCTTGGCAAAGTTTTTCTTTGAAAGACCACATTTTTATCTACATTTAAAATTTTCAATTTGTCCTATATTTTGGGCTTTTCGGATTTTTTAAGATAAATATTTAGGAATGCCATAATAAACATTTAAATGAAGTATGAGGAAAAAGGCCTCAAGGAAGGCCAAGAAAGACATGGTAGGAGCAAGGGTGTCCGCAGGATTTTTCTCCAGGGGAGGGTGAACCGGGGGGTCAATGGGGTTGCCTATACACCCCAGAACAGTAGTGGATCCGGGGGTCCTACCCCGGGAAAATTTATTAAATCGAAGGCTCAAAATACGCTTTTTAAGGCAATCCTTATCTCCTGACTACAACATAAGAAAAATGTTTCAAATTTATCCAAATTAGTTTGTGGACACTTGACCTTGATGATTTGAATTTCGAATGCTGTTGGAATTGCCCACGCATGCGCCAAACTATCAACCCTTAAGTCAGCATATGGCCTGGTGGAGAGCGTTTAGTAATTAGTTTTTAGTCATATTCTCTAACTCTCTGTTTGTTGGCTAGAGGCATAGTTTGAGCGCTAATTAAGATCACTGTTGGACGGGATTAACCTACTTGTAATATCTATACAATCTTGGGGGAGCAATTGGCTCCCTGATCATCCCTTCAGGCTCCCCTGGGGATGAACAAGTAACATAAAGTTTGCCAGTGAGAGGAGAAGAATGGGAGCAATTAGAGGAAGATGGGGGTATTTTACTTAACTGACCCCACCACAGGCTGTAAACAGTTGATGATGTTGATGATTATGATGATGGTGATGAAGATTATGATGATAAATTAAAAAGTATTTGGGATATAATTTAATTTACACTTTAGATAATTTTGTTCAACCATGTTTATTTTATTTATTGCAGGAGAGTGTTGCAAACTTCCTTTACCAGAAAGGTAACAGTTTTTACTTGATTGATTGCTATGGTATCAGTATCGTGGGAACAAGCAAGGAAAGTTCTTTATCTTTCAGTTTACATTCATATCATACAATCAATTACACATTTGATTTAATAAACACCATTAACAATATCTTTAAAATGATCAAAATATATAGAGCTAAAATTACAGATTTAATATGGGTCCTTTTGAGAATTCTCTGGGTGTTCCAATTCACTGAAAATATAAAATAATTTATTAAAACTGTGAAGATAAGCTGTATTACGAGAACATATCATTATTAATAAAATCTTAAACACAGGGAAGAAATTTTACCTGATTGCTGATTGAATATAATATATTACTAATAACTTTTAAATAATACATATTATTTAAAATAAACACAATCCCCATATAGTGTACATCTTCTATGTTACAATACTATGTATATTTATTTTAAAGAAACTCTATTTTCTCATGTTTAGATAAATACTAGGAAAATCGTTGTGGTTTCAAGTTGCAACTCACTTGCAAGTTTTTTTTCAAATATCTGATGCTATAAGGGTGAAATCATCAAACGTAACTCTCAAAGAACACACTTGCAAATGGACAAAAGTATATTCCTTTAATTGAAATTTAAAAATTCCATATCACACTGCTAGAAATTACTTACAATATAGTGTGACTAGAAAAACCTTGATGCATTCCAGGTTATTCTAAGCGTGAATAAGAAGCGAGGGAGGTAAAAATATAATCTATTAGTAGCACTTTATTCAAGATCACCATTGGTTGGTAAAGGGAAAAAAGAGAATAGAAGTGTAGTAGTGAATGTCAGAGATATATTTACTAGCCTTGGTAGACACAATCAATATTTGTAATTAATTAAATGTATCACTACTCTGTCCTCTTATCGGTATTTAAATACACATTCAAAGTGGAAACTTTGATTTGAAATTCACTCGAGGGTTTTAGATAAATCTCACCTCTTAGACATTGGTCCTTGGGGCCCAACAGCCCGACCTTTCTCACCCCTGTCGAGGAAGTCCAACTCATAAACATCCTCTGGGCTCAGCACGAAGTCAAATACCTAGAAAATTAGATACATTTTATTGTAATTAAGTAAATGTTGAAGATAAAATATATATTTTTATGTTTACTATGACTAGAGGACTATAGTAGTACTATAGTTAATAGGATTTATCTTGTAAATTATTCATACAAGTGATTTCATAGCCTAAGACTTCAGTCTTTCAACACACAGGATTGCATGTAGCAAGGAGGTCGAGAATCAAATCTCTCTCTATATGTATTTATTTTATTTCTTTGCGCAAATCTATAAATCAAGACCTTTTTTAAGAAATCTCAATCATTTATTATGTTATTGAAAACCCTGTTTTGTATATATATATATATATCAGTGATAGTTGAGATATTATGTGATTTCTTTGCATATATAATATACTTGCAATAGTTGAGACATTTTGTGATTTATGTGCATATATATGTATACATATACATGTATGTGCAAGGCCATAGCCAGGGTGTGTTTGGGGGGGGGGCTCAATTCCTCCCCCCGAAATCTTATGAATAAAATATATATGGCTTTAATTATGGTTCAAACAAAATCGATAATAAGATACAAGTACAAATTAGGGGGCTGTGTTACCACAAAAAGCACTTCAGAGAGCTTCTAGAGGTATTTAATATTTAGAATTTTTTTAGTCTTCGGCAGTTAGGGGTTTGTGATACCATAAAAAAACTTGCAAAAAGATTTTAGAGGTGTTTAATATACATAATTTTTCCTAGCGTTCCGCAATTAGGGGATTATGTTGCCATAACAAAAACTTCAGTTAGCTCTAAGAGGTGTTTAATCCTTAGAAATTTTCCTAACATTCAGTAGTTAAGGGTTATATTGCCATAGAAAATCACTTCAAATAGATTCTAGAGGTGTTTAATATTTATAAATTTTCCTAGTTTTTGGCAGTTAAGGGGTTATGATGCCATAAAAACACTTCAGATAGCTTATAGAGTGTTTAATATTTAGAAATTTTCCTAGCTTTTGCATTAAGGGGCTATGTTGCCATAAAAAAAATTCAGATAGCTTCTAGGGTGTTTAATATTTAGAATTTTTTCTAGCTTCCGGCAATTGGGTGATGTGACACACCAAACCCCCCCTGAAATTATTGGCTAACTACGGCCTTGTGTATGTGACATTTTAGAACATATCCATAGTATACAAATTATTTAAAACTCTTATTTACTATATATGGCTCTAGATATTTTCAATAAGAATATTTCAAAGAAAGATTAGCCAATATCCACAAAATGTGCATTACAACTGTCACAATTTATACATATATTTAAAAACATAATTTACAACTCGCACGCACCTTTACTTTAACAATTTAGTAAATTTTACTAAAATGTATTAAATTATTATTTTTAAAAATAGAGTAGTATTGGTAGTAGTAGGAGTAGAATTATTACATTTTACATTCAGGTTATTAATAATAATTAATTATTCAAAGTGGTAGGGATTGGGTAGTTAGCTTAGAATAAATGCACCTTCATTACATGTAGATTGTAGAGTGTTTGAAAAACCACAGTGAAGCAGTACATATGGTAAGCCACTCACATTACAACCAACTGGGATTCAAACCTCGACCTTTCTCTTCCTTGTAAGTCCAGTATATTGGGAGACTTAGTCTTAGACCATATTTGTATATATTGCAACTATAAACTGTAAATAGCATAAATTAAAAATCAAGATATAAAGTTCTAGTGGTAAGCTAAACAAAGCCTTGATAGGGGAAATGAAAGGCTTCTGAAATTTCATGAAACCCAAAATTTCCTTTAATTCATTCATCACACCTACTATTATTAAAATCATATTTTATAGCTAACAGAACTCTGTGCTGCATTGAATACCCTAGTTTGTGAAACACGGGCTTACAATATTCAATTATTCATTCCAAGACTGACCTGAATATTCTGCTTCAATCGTTCAGGGTTATTGCTTTTTGGGATGACCACGACACCTCTTTGGATGCTGTGTCTTATTAGAATCTGAGAGGGAGTTTTCTTGTACTTCTCCGCGAGTTTCAGAACTACTGGATCTGTGATGGGCATATCAATTCTGTTGAAAAATATGACAGCAAGAAATTACTACAACTGTTAAAACATAATATTGTTAAAACCATATAAAATAACTTTTATGAAACATTTATTTTTTAAATTTCACTGACCTTTTTAACCACGACTGATGGGGATAAGCACGAGGAAATTTTACCCTTATCCGCTTAGAAGAAGAGTGGGAAAACACAAGCTCAGAACTACCACTGGGATTCGAACCTCAGTATTCTTATCACCTGAAAAACTATGTGAACATGATCTTTATTCCACGCAACACTGTCAGTGAATTTGGTATTACTGTTTTAAATGTGTAGAGAAGAAAGATTAGTAATGGATTCTTATATAGAAAATGAAAAACTTTGAAGAACCGAGATTAAAAGTTTATTTACAAGCCTTGATCATAGTTGTTAAACATCATTCCCTTTTTGTTAAAGTTTTTATAAAGTATATATTGATTAAAAAGCATGATCATAATATTTCATTTTTCCTGAATTAAAAAAATACCAAGTGTTTTTAGGAAAGCAATTTTATAAAGTTTGTATGAAACATTTCACTGAACTTTCAAAACAGTACAAAAAATTAAAGACCCCTTTTTATTTATAACAAATATAGCTACTATTTTTCTCACATTGTAGATTTATGTAACTTACAATGAAGGATCTCCCTTGTGCTTTTTGATGCGCACCCCTGGTGCTCCTAGCGGGGAATATGCGCATATAGTGACATCCAGAGCTTTACAGAAAGCTACAAGCTCCTTTCGCTGAAAGAACGCATTAAGTTCCACCTGGTTGTTAGCGGGCTTAATTCGGGCGTTCTCCCACACACGTTTCACCTGACGGGCGTTGAAGTTGGACAAACCGATAGATCGGGCCCTACCGGCGTCGACCTGGGCCTCCATGGCCTGTGGAAGAAGTTACGTCATTATGTCACAGTGGTGCACCCTGCATTTTAATAAGGTCTGAGGGAGGTGATTACAGTCAATACTCCAACGATAGTAGAACTTTTGGGGAAGGGGGGCAGTAAGGATAGAGAGCACAGCCCCTTTATGGTTGGAGGAAAAGAGAATTTACGAATATCAAATTTGTCTATAAGCTATTTAATTGTTTTATGGCAACTATAAAAGACGATTTGCTTACAGCCTTATAATATATTATTTATGTACGCCAACTATTTTCACATTTTGAAGGAACATAATCATAATACTGGTCTTAAATTGTATTCCATAGATTTGGCATATCTTAAGTGCTTTATCTATCAGAGTTTTCCTTCAAACTAATTAAGTTTTTAGTAAAATAATTAGCATTTTGGAGGTGAGTGGTGAATGCCATAATAAAAAAACACCTTCTATCCCCCGGATACACCAATTTTTATTAGTACCGACTACATAGCTATGGCTCTTACATCCGCTGAAGGAAGTACACATTGATGAAGTAATGTTTAATGTAGTGGTGATCCGTTTACTACCCGTGCAATGACGGACCCTTGCAACTAGTTAAAATCATTTATAAATACCAAGCAGAATTACCCGTCGTTGCATGAGGTAACCACACAATACATTATGTGGGTACCCTGAGCATAAATTTTCTTTGCTTCAAACATACAGAAAAAAATCTCTTCGTTTTATTCTCAGGTTTTAATAAATAAAAAAAAACTAATCAAAGGTTTAAAATTCCAGCTTTGAGGTGCACATGTTTGTGCACAGGGGCAACTAATTTTGAAATTTCAGCTCTCAATGTGCGGTATATTTCACATAATGCTGATGACAGATAAACTCTTCGTTTTAATAATGTAAAATATATTTTTCCATGTTTAAACTATCTTACAAATTAAATAGTATAAATGTGTATGGGATGCGAAGTATGTTAGCACAAATATCTGAAGTAATATTTTGATTATTTACTTCATTTTTACCAAAAATTAATCATTTTGACAAAAGAAATGAGTATACTAACGAGATTTAGCACTATAGCATATTATTCATAATTTTAAAATATCTGAAGTAATATTTTGATTATTTACTTCATTTTTACCAAAAATTAATTTTAGGCATAAAGGCAATCATTTGACAAAAGAAATGAGTAAACTAACAAGATTTATCACTATAGCATATTATTAATAATTTAAGATATTGTTTCAAATGTCCAAAAATATTTTTGTACATTATTTACAAATAGCCTATTTGATCGTTGTAATTTTTCCACTATTCACTAAATTCAATTAAATGAAACGATATATTAGAGTTTTAAGAAATAGGTCCTAACTGTTGCACTAGAGATACAGAGCATGTTAAAATTGATTTAAATTGAAACAAAATGATTAACGTAAATGATTTTGTCCAAATATAAGTCTGATCAACAAATACATTTTAAATTATATAAATTTATCCATACGAATATGAATGTATATTTTTAATAGATATTTATATATATTAAAGTTCTTAAATATAACTTTTAAATATACCTTCCATATACTAAGATGATCGGTGTTAGGATCCAGGACACGATTTCCGTCATTGTCGAGTTCGGGGAACGTACCAATCGGGTGGTGAATGAGATATAGATCGACATATGACATCTGTAGATTCTCCAGAGATTTTTTCAAGTACTTCTCCACATCCTCAGCTCTGTTGCCAGATGAGGGAAGCTGATGATAACAGGAAAGCCAACATGATATAGAACCAACAGGAAACTATTATCTCAAGAACTCGGATATAGATAGCTTGAAGTTTGTCGTAAGAGATTAAATTTTATGGCAGGATATCCAATTCAGAAGTCAGCTATCTTATTTTATAACATTTCAAATGGTAATTTTATGAAAACAATTATGTATGAATTCTATCTTATATTTCATAACAGGAAATACATACTTTTTTTATGTCCTCAGTATCTTACTACTATAATTCGTAGGGTATTCAGAAAGAAATTGGGAAAACAAATAACATTTAATTTAAGTTTACCTTGTGATTAAATACAATTTAATATATTTAAATTAAAAATTATCAAGACCACATTTTTAACGATAATAGTAGTGGAACTTACTTTCGTCACAATGAAAAGTTCTTCACGTTTTATCTTGCCCGAATCGAACCATCTTTTCAAAGACTTCCCAATCGCTTCTTCGTTTCTGTACCCATAAGCTGTATCTATGTGTCTAAATCCTGCTTCTAAGGCTGTGTCGATAATTGTATCCATGTCATTTATGCCAGCCTTCATAGAATAAGACACATTTTTATAGATCACTTATTGGTGGTTTGCAAATTGCGTAAATAAGGTTTTTGGCTCATAAGATTTACTTACACATTCTATTAGGTAGTTTCATGAGCGTAGAAAGCTAATATATCTAGGGGAGGATCAACCAATAAAGTTTATATACATATGTGTGTGTGTGTACGTGTGTGTGCATGTGGAGAGAGGAGACCATCCCCCCATCAAATTCCAGAAGGGTCCAGACCTCCTTTTTCTCTGTCTTTGGATAATTTAATTTTTTAAATGACAATGGAACCTCTTTTATCTGATAGAACTTGGACTGACTGTCATCCAGATTAACGAAAATCCTTATTATCCGGAAATTATAGTAAAAATGTATTGAAGAATAGCGTACATATTATGTCAACCCACCGTTTATTTCACATTAACAAATTATAAAATACTTGAAACATGTTACAATATTTCTTCATTCATAAAATGATAAATAAGTTTTTGTTTAGTAATATATCACCCACTTCGGTAGCTGCATGACTTATGGAGCTACTCTCGCGGTAGACCAGACTGTCGATCTAGAAGAGATTGAGGTTAGAATCTTGGTTGTGTTTACTGAGGATGTTTTTTCCAAAATAGTTTTCCACTATCCCTTGACACAAATGGGGGTACTCTTTCCATAAATATAACCTTTCTTATCCCTAGAATCATTAGCATAGTTAGTTTATAAGCATATAACCCGAACGTTTGTAAGACACAGTGCTTAAAAAATACATCAATTATTTGTAGCATAAAAATTTGTTTCAGAAAAATTAATTCATAAGAAATTTCAATTAGGATAAACTGGAAATCCCAATCAATGAGGGCCGGATAAACGAGGCTCTTCTGTAGTAATAAAAATAATAATTTTAAATTTCAAAAATATATCTTATAACTAGATTTGTGTTGGTTAAGATGTGAAATGCTTTCATAAATTAAAGTAGGTATATTAAGCTTAGTTGTTCCTATTATTTACTAACTTTATAGTTGAATATCCATATATGATTATTAGCACCGCGTCTTACTACCTGTTCGGGTTATACACACTTACGCTAATGTGTAATGGTAGGGTTATTGTGATATAAAATGGAGGACCTACAGTTTAACGTGGAATCCGAACCACGGTGGAGGCCTGGTATTTCACACATTCACAAGTTGTGATTAATACACATCTTGTCAGAGGTGAAGGAAGGGTTTGGCAATCAGATAAATCTGTGCCGGGACCGAGGATTGAACCCCGAACTCCCAGCACAGAAGTTTGACACCTTACCTCTAGACCACCAGGTCACCCGATTACCATATAAATAATACAATTTATCTAAGCTAAGATCATGCATTATGACGCTATCGTTTTACAGATGACGGGTTAGTAGGTGTAAGGCGTGGTTAAATATGTTTTAGACAAATGTGCGAAAAAGAGAAATATTAATAGTTTTAAGAATTAAAAAAAATATGTATGACTCAGTGTATGGATGTTGTTGAAGCGAAGGGAGTATGCAAGGATAGAATGTAGAGAAAGTAAGTAAGGATGGCTTAGGTAGATTTGTTTTTTGAGCTATATTCACAATTTTGTGACTACCCCCCTTAAGGACATAGTGTGATTAAGTATCTATGTACATGTGTATAAGTAAAATAGAAGTTTCTCCTGTCATTGCCATGATTTGACAGATGTGGGACCTCATGTTTTCGCTATTCTTAAGTTAGATTAGATTGTAAGACATGTGAAATATAATTAATTGATTCCTAATTTATCTCACATTAAATACTACTTATATATTGGTATTCAATATGTAACAAACGTTAAAGTTGAACATAAAATAATAATAGTAGAATGAGCTTAGAATAAGCAAACAGTTCCAGCTAACGCTCTTGATTTAACATTTTAAATTTCATATCACTCGCAGAAAGCAGCACTAACTTACTATGACACTATGTGCAGTGATGCAACCATACTTAAATCAGTGATTATGTTTGAATCACACCAATATAGAATGTATTATCTATTATGATCTAATCTTGGAAATAATTGTATAGCATTGCTTTCTTCCATCTTGATTTGCTTGGAATGTACAACGTATTTGTGCCATTGCCAGCATAAAGCCACAACAGAGTTGCAGGTGGCTGTGTTATCAATTATAGCTCTTAGTAGCCGAATATATTCAACACATCCCTCACAGACTTTGCCTTAAAATAAGAGTTAAAAATAACCCTGAGGACAGGACAATCCCCTGGATAGATCAAAGTAGATTATTGGCGCGTTAAGCCAAAGGTCCCAGTTTCGATTCCTGTATCCAGGCATCGTTTTTCAATTTATTCGATCGCAATTTTGAAAAGTTAATATTTCAAATATTAATGTGTATCAGTTTACAGAAAGATCTTTATAATCAATTATTAACATCAAAACATTATTGTACTTACAGTTCCAAACCCTACTATAGGCATTTTTATACCATTATAAAACACAACTTCTTTCCCAGAATGTGCCATGTTAGTCTGAGAAGTAACCCAAGCAAGAGATAGCAAATAAATGACAAGCGTAATGGAAGTGAAATATTGTTATATAGTATCTAATTCTATTGTTTGAATTGTATATAAGATCAGATAACTATTATGAGCATTGTTTTGTATGATTATATTATCTACATGACATAGCTATAGAATAATGGTAGTACTTAAAGATTTTTTTTTGCGATACTTCAAAATATGTTTGTATATTTTGTGAGAATTAATAGAACTATACAATCTCAGGAACAGGAGGGTGCATATTAATTTCAACAAAAAAATCACCAGCATTGTGAAAATAAATCCCCAATGCACCCGATCAAATTGCAGGAAGTTAGATAACAACAGCGGTGGCTTGTGGGTTGCTGTCGAGGTAGGTTAGAATTCAAGAAACTGTAGGTCTAGTGCTAAACTGTTTCTTCCTCATCATTCACAGTTTAACTAACCACACACAATAATGTAATTAATGAATGTGTATTAGCTTTGAATGGACATTTTAATACTAAATGTATACTAATACAGTCTCGACAAGCCTGGTGTATTCTGAAACAACCCACAAGTCTTCACTCTAACATTTAAATGTATTAATATAATTATTATTATGTGTTCTGTCTTATGACAGGACCATTCCTTTTGTCAGTGAACTTAGAACGCCAATGTGCTCTGTCCTTTGCCTCCTCCTCCTTCACCTCCCAGAATTTTCTTCTTTCTTTCAATCCATCAAATCTTTGAATCCTCCTTATTCCTAAGCTCCTCAACTTTTCTTTATATGGCGTCGTACAGAAGACGGTTCCACCTGAGGCTGTGTCCGATCCAGTTTGTTTTGTACCGAAGAATCACATTCAAAATGGTTCTCTTCTCACCCACTCTTCTTAGGACTTGTTAATTTGTCACCCTGCTTGTCCACCTGATCTTCTCAAGGCTTCTCCAGCACCACATTTCAAAGCTCTCCAAATATATATTTTCCATCTTCGTGAGATTCCAAGTTTCTGCTCCATGCAGTGTTATGCTCCAAATGTAGCATTTCATACTATACTTTAGTCAATTAAATTCATTTTATTGCTTTCTCACAAACCATTAAACAAATTATTGCAATCGTGAAAGTATTTGAACACTACATTATGAAGGATCTTGTTGGCCTTTAATATGTTCTCAAACTCAAAAAAGCAGGTTTCTCAATTTTGTTCCTTTGTCTGTACTTGCGCTGCAGCCTAATTGGTTTAATGACTATCGTTCAAACTGAATATTTAGATGCTTATTTTCATATTTATAGGTCAAATAATAATTTTGATTTCATACCTAAAATGATGGGTGGTTTAATATCTCTCGGTTTAGTGGCATTTTCAAAATGAAAATCTTTTAGAGTTTTTTAGATGATATATTGAAGTTATGGATACTAAAAAAAATAATTATAGCACCGCACCTTACTATAGTTCGGATTATACACTTAAGTACTAATTACACTAATGGGTTAGGAATTGGGAAGGTTGAATTTAGAGGAAGTTAACCCACAGTTATGTGGAGGGAGAGAGGAAAACCATTAAGGATCACCACCCTCATTTAACCCGGCTGAGATTCGAACCTCGATCTCCCCGTCCTCGGCAGTCTAGCTCAACACAAAACTAATGCTGTAGCTAGCTATGCCACCGAGGCGGGTGTTATGGACACATAATCATTTATTGCCTTTAAAATATATACCGAAAATGGCTCCAACAATTTTGCTAAACAGGGAAACTAAGGATTGGTTTGCTTTATAAATAAGAATGTATATGGTTTTTTTCTAAATCAAAGTGTTTGAGGGTTTAATGGAGATTGATTTTTGACCATAATATGAACTTTTATTAATTTTTCTGAGGAAGACTTACTAAGACATAGTTTCTTGATAGCTAATTATTATTTTTTAATTATAATTAGACTATACGAAGAAATGTGTAGGATTGTGTCCTATTTATTATATTGTACGTGTTGCCCCTTCTGATAATTTAGTCCTAACAAACATTAAACTATAGTAAAAGTTTTACGATAGTTGCTCAGTAGTGATATATTAAATGCATTTTTACTATACCTAAAATAACTATTGTAATGATACTATTTTGGGCCCCGCTCATTTATTCAAAAGTCGTGGATGAAGTATATTTTTCTTTAAAGAACTGTATGTAAATTTTTCTTTTAATACTTCATCCGAGGATGACCAGGTGTTTTCAGAATTAAAGTCAGTATAATACGTTTTAAATCTTTCTTTCTTTAAAAAACCCGCTTCGTTCTATTTAAAATTCTGATGAAGAGTTGTTTGCCTTTCACCCAATGGGAAGCTAGCCTTCACAACATCAGGTTGCCAGGAGTTCTCCTATTAGTTTATTTTAACATTCGTGGACAAGGCGTCTAAGAAGCAAGGGGTAGGTCATATATATAAGAGTCTGGAGCAGTTTGTATGCACACAGAACATAGTAATATCACAGAAAATTAGTAATATCAGACAGTGAATGGTAATATCACAGAGAAATAGTGAATTTCTATCTCAATCTGTTGCAAGCTCTAGCACTAGCTTTGGTTCTCCGCATCAGTTAGTTAAACAAATAACAACTGTATGATTTTAATGTCAATTTTATAATAGTGAAGGTGTAATCAATTAAATAAAATGTGTACAAAAGTTAATCTTTATTTATTTCAACAGAATTACATATAATCAAATCATCATATAGCCGTGTGATAGCAAGCGCGCAGTAGGGCATGCACAGATCATCATCATAAATCGGTATCACTATACTATGAAAATAATTATTCCTCAAGCTTGTCAGTTTTGAATAGGTAGGTATGTGACTAAATGCACTAGTCTGTTACAACCAGTGGTGTAACAAAGTCACTCCTTGTAAATATATGTGGGCCCTCTAACTACTGATAATAATGGCAATTAAACTCGAGATAATACCATGTTATACTAAACAAATGGTTATTGTCTAAAACTGTACAATGATAAGGATTATCAGTCATGGCCAATTTATAAACTTGGTCTTAAAGACTATTACTAGTGGCGTTACATAAAGTATGGTAAAAGTAAGCAGTGCTTGTTAAGACTTGACCTGGGAAATGTTCTTATCTTACAATCATTTAACAAATCACACACAAAGTATACTCATACGTGGGTAATATTTTCGTTGTTGATACTTTGCTATTGAATGTTCTTCTAATTGATGAGAAAAATTCACAGGTACGGTATACACCCGTTTGCATTATATGCTAATAACTCACCAGTGTCAGTTGAAAAAAATAATGAACCGAAATAATCTAACAATTTATTTATTTGTCACATATAAAAATAAAGACAGTAAATAAATGTACATGATAGTATTATTTCTGTTATCAGATCCAATTCAATTTAATCAAACAAATCTAAAGCAATTTGGTCCCCAAGCCAGAATATTATGATTTATTACTCTGAAATAGTAGCCTGTGTAAAAAGCATCATCACACATTAACCAACTCATTCTTCTGTAGCACTACTCAAATAAATAATCCTATAAAAACATTATACAAGGAAATCTTTCAAGTAAAACAGGAAAATAACAAATTGCCACCTACATGACACCAAGATTAAATTTTACCAAAACTTATCGACCCATGGTAGATCTAATAGTGTTGATTTTAATTAGTGCTATGCGCTATGTATATTCAGCCTCCAAGCAAATACATTTTTAACCTATCTGGGAACTAGCCTATCATTATATCACTACACCAAGTTCCTAACGTGAAAGGAGTGTTATTCTCTTGTTTCTGCAAACACACTAAATATATTCATTTGATTCATATTGTAATACTGACATAATACTCGTTGAAAAATTAACAGTTTCATTTCCGGTCGTGTAATGTGTCCCATTGGTATTTATTGGACATAGATTATAAATGGGAATCATTTTTGATGACCCTCAAAATCAGGGAGTTGCATTTCAATTAGAGACTCTGAGTAGATCAAATATTTACTCCAATGAAAGTGAGAAACTTTTCCTCAATTGAATATTTAATTAAAAACAAAGATGTTTGTGTATATTTTTTCGTAAATTTCCGGGTTCCTCCCCATTTTAAATAAAAATAAAAATTCTTTGAATTTCATTATAGTGAGCGCAACATATAGCTGTGCTTGCGAAAATACCGGCTCCCCGAGGAAATTGCCCACATTGTTGAAGAACTGCCTCTGTGCTTTATTGATGGTAATGATAAATGCTGAGATGATGGGAAACTGTCATCTCCCGAGTGTAAATAGTTGGTCTTTGTTTGTAAAAATTCTATTTGAAGCAAAAACACTGTGTCGCTCTTGTGCATGCCATTTAGTATTTCTGATTTAGTAAAATTTGTTTTTATGTTTGTATTCCCTCAACACTTTATATTCCAACAGTTTGGTGTCTTGGATAGTCAATTAATAGCCTTGAATCACTCCAGTGATATATTTAAAAAAATCTGCATTAAGAATAGAACAGCACAATATAAGTATTGAGTATAAATAATTTAACAATCTTTCTGGATAAACTATATAGCCCTTTCACATAGCCTACGCCAGCTATTCCCAAGGTGGGGTATGCGTACCCCCAGTGGTACTTGTCAAGAGGTTTGGGGGTATGCAAAAATATTCAAATAATGAGAGAAGGAGCTAGTCTACATTTGCCAGCAGTGTAGGACAAAAGGGGCGATTCAGGTTTCCTTCTATATTTGACCCCGAGAAAATAATTCCATTTATAAACATAAAGTAGTTTATAATTATTGATAAATTAATTAAATGTGTTAGTTTTTATTTTAACTTTTGCTTTTTGAATATAAAAATTTATTTCACCTTTTTAACTAAGGGCACAATTTATGAAAATGGGCTGCTAAGGGGTACGCAAGCGAAAAAAGGTTGGGAACCGCTGGCCTATGCCATAATGGAGCCATGCAACGTGAGCTTGTTATCTCATAGCATAAACAGAGTGTACAATACTTATTATTAATTTTAAATAATTTACTATTTATTTTTTTCTTCATAGTGTTTCTAAATTGTGGATAGCCATTAATATATTAATATGTGTGTGATAGGAATTTTAAAAGGCTTGATTCTGTTACTAAACCCTTTATTTATATTTATTTTTTAATGGTGACTATAAATGCTTTTTTTTTACTTTAAAATATACTCAAAATTAATTGTATCTTTTACTTGGGAATATTTTACTTTTAAATAGCTGTCAAAAGGAAGATGACAACTAGCAGAGATTCTATTTGAATAGTCTGTGTATCACACTCTTGTTCGATTTACTTGCACACTTTGATCTAACACACTTGTGCACCCAAATGTATAGTACTTTTCAAAAAATACAGAACCAAACCCGGATTCAAAGGGGGCTGACGGGGGCTGACACCTCAGGGAACCGTTTTTCAAACAGTGTGCCATAAGGGTTCGGAAGAAGATAAACTAAGCGAGAAACATTTTTAGGAATAATAATAAATGTTTTTAAATACAAGATCAACATTACTTTTTAAATAACACTATTATGATTTCATCTATTGAACTTCTAAACACTTTCTTAATACTCTTTTTTTTAAATGAGAAAATCTCTTCTTAAATAAAAAAGATGGTGTGCTTTGACAATTTTAGCGCCTTGTTCAGTGTGTCGTCAGTTGAATAAGGTTGAAAATCACTACCCATGAGCCTCCACAAACTGTTTCAATAAAAATAACACATCTCTGTTGGCTTTATAGATTGTAGTCCTGGAAAATTTTTAAAAACCTAACATAACGCTTACTACCTTATATTCATTTTTATTTATTCTTGATAAAATATTACTAGTGGTACATGCGGCAAACAAATATATAAAATTCGGTCATTTTTGGACAAAATTTTCTTGAATAAAATAAAAATATTTTTTATTTTCAAAGTTTATACACTATTTTCTGTCCAAATTGACTAAAAACTAACAAAATATTAATAAACAAATGTTTTAAGCAAATCTAATTTATTTTGATGACAACATTTCCTCACTTAAATATCTTTAACAATGAGTTTGTAACAGAGAGAAAAGGGTAAATGTCGAAGGTTTAGAAAGAAAAATATTAATGTTGGGGCCTCCAGAGGTTTAAATCTGGGGTCTGTATTGAGGACTCAAAAAATATGCCTGGTGGCCACTACTGAAATATGTTTTTCCATGGCAATGAGATTGATTTTTGATAGTTTTTTTTTTCTATTTTCAGACAATCTTTTATCATTAATCTATTATTCTCAAACAATAATTTTTGTTTTACTATATTTTTATAATAATAATGGAAATTAATAAAAAATAAACTAAACTAATAAGTGTAAAGGTAATGAAGAAAGCCCACTGAATTAAATTTACACTTATTAGTTTATATTTCCTTTTTATTTATTTGTTTCAATTTCTATTATTATAATTTAGCCATTGGGCCACCACATTGTTAGACATAGTTTTACTATACATTATGTTATTTTTAAACTATGACTTTTTCACACTACATTAATAAAGTAAAATTAACACAAGTAAATGAAAAGAGAACAAAAATCACTTTGATTTAACAGTTAGGATATATTTATTCAATTTGAAACTATATTTTAAATAAAGTGTGTGATAAAGAGCTAACCATATCCACCCTTTAGTTAGTGAATTGTAAAGGCTGCACCATTAACCCTGAAAAGATTATTCAGTGTATCAAAAATTACTTCCACCCTAATTAGCTAAACTTTCGGCTATTTTGATTATTTATTACTAGACGCTATATTTAGGGCTTTAGTAAATAAATACAACATACCGGTATTTTGTTTGCCTGTTTTATATACATTTACATAAACACAACACACAATACAAAACCCTGCAAATACCAGCCCCACTGGGCTCTCGTATGATGAGTGCTACAGGACATTGTGAACACTTAGAAGTAGTCTATGAGGTTGGATTATTGATGTAAAAAAAGATTCTATTTTCGACACTTTTCTTAATAGTTCAACTTCACTGTAGTATTTTGTAGCAACCCGCCTCGGTGGCGTAGTTGGCTAACGCGCCAGTCGTGTAGAGCCAGACCACCGAGGACGGGGAGATCGAGGTTCGAATCTCGGTCGGGTGAACTGGGGGTGGCTTTTTCTAAATGGTTTTCCACTCTCCCTCCACGCAAATGCGGGTTCACTTCCTCTAAATTCAACCTTCCCAATTCCTAATCCATTAGTGTAATTAGTACTTAAGCGTATAACCCGAACGGGTAGTAAGACGTGGTGCTAATAAATAAATAAATAAATATTTTGTAGCAGCACACTTTTTGAACTCGGTACCACTTAATTTACTACACATATTTAAAGACTAAAACTTTGAAACAAATCACTTAAAACACATATAGAATCACTGAAAAGAGGTTTTGTATGAAACACTTGACAGCGAGCGTGGGAATGAAAGATCAACATTGAGGATGAAACGCCAAGGCGGACAGACGAGAATTAAAGTAACTAGGGTCAGTTTACAAATTACTACACTAGAATGCGTGGGTGGCTGGAAATTGATAATGATTTAAGCATTTCACATTTTTACAAGCAGAATAAACGCAACAAAAATAATAGTGTAATTTTGTCACTTTTTCATGAGTATACCCAAATTTGTGTGTAGAGATAGTAAAAAACTATTTTGGAAAAAAAATCTCAGTACACCTGAACGAGATTCGAACATTGATCTCCCCGTTAATAGCAGTCTAGGTTACTGGGAGAATAGCGTCTTAGAGAATGCAGCAACCGAAGCAGGCCAGTACAATTTAAAGTGCAATTAGCTTCCAAGGGCCCTTGGATGGACTATTCAGATATGGCCAAGATTTCACAAGCTTTTGAATTTTTTTTATTAATTTAAAAGCTATAAATCATTCACACACAATCAAATATTTTAAATTATACAGCCTCTATTTGAAGTAAAATAATTAATTTGGTCAAATTGGATGTAAGAATTTTGTTCCCTTTGCAATCCAAAACAAAATAATTCTGTAGCTCAGTAGCATTCTATTAAAAATATTTCTTATAACAATCTTTAGGGTTTTCCGTATAGAAAAATGTGATCTACACAATGGGGTTTAAATGTTCAGGAAAATCACAGTCAACTCTGGTTTTGATGAACATCCAGCTACAGTGAACCAAATTCATTGCTCCCACCCAAACCACATACATTTCAAAGTGTGCCAAAAATTTCGTTTATAATGAAACCTTAGCTTCAGTTTTAATGAACAGAAAAATTGAAACTTTCAATAAGAAATGGCATTTTAACATAATTCTTTAAAAAACATAACTTTTTTGTTGTTAAAACTTGAAGACACCGATTCTCTACTTGATTTCTGGTTTAGGCAGCACAAAGGTTGACTGAAAGTCCGGATTGTGTAAAAAGTAAGGGAGGGCAGAGCTTAATCAGTCACTGCACTCATTGACCTGGCTTAAGTTTGAATACCTTTGTCTGCGGCAAGTAAAGGAAGACAGTCTTCTGAGTTGTATTAATAGGACATGAGTTACAGGACAGTGAATGACACTCTATAGCCATTTAGTAATTGTTTTCACTATTCCCTTTCTTCGAGAGGGTATACATGAAACTCAAAAAATTAGACTTTTCTACCCAGATTTTTTTTGAATGGATTGATAGCGTGCAATGAAGTGTGGAAAAAGCACAGACTCTAGAGAAGGATCTGGAAAAATTATTAATTAAAACAATATACAATAAACAGCAGCATATAACTGATTTTTTTAAAGATTAATTAATAGATTTCAATAAAGAGCGATTTTATAAATTTGAACTCTTATTTTGTTTGTCACTAACCCACTACTTTAAGATTTTTTAAAAAAAATCGATTTTAGAGAACTTCGGACATAATTAACAAAATATCTGAGTTCGTAGAGGTTTCATTATAACAGGAGTTGACTGTGTGTGCTTATAGCTAGATTTCTTTAATGAAACAATTGTTTATTGTTTTCTTAAATGAATCAATTTATTGTCGTCAATACAAATTGTAACATGATGGACATATATAATATAAAATAAATTTAAAAATTTAAAATTGTTTTATACAAATCTACATCTTTTTAGACACTTACTTGTTCTTTGTTTATCTTGATGATGAATCCTGACATCTTATAAATTATCGATCAAAAATACATTTGACTGTGTTAGTTTGGTGTTAGGATGGGACAAACTATGTCATACTTGTTATGTGGCCTAGACAAGCATCTTTTTTTTAGTGGCACAATATGTTGAGTTGAATTTTCTCTTTCCATATTAAAAAAACAAACTTATCATGACAGTTTGAATTATATGTTTACAAACATTTAGGATCGGTAAGCTCTATTTTTTATACATTCATAAAAATATTTATTCTTTTAGTAACCAAAGGCCAAACCCACTTTAGTATGGGTCTTTGAATGGCCACTCAGGATGAGATCCTTCAGGGTGGCCAGTTTTGCTGCAAAATGAAAAACATAATTCAATTATTAGAAAAAAAGAGTATTCTTACAAACCAAAATAGTCCATTTTTCATTGAAAGGTCCTTTTATACAAACTAGAAAAGTTAATAGTTCTCTCATTTATTCAATTTATGTGATCTCCAGCTGTCATTTTTGATTTATTACTATCAAAATTGATAAAATAATGCTCTATATTAAAATAGTATAATTTTTGAGCGCAAGAGGTATGTTTTAAGTTTTATAAAGATTTCTTCCGACTAAAATCCTAATACGACTAGACACATCATCAATTTCTACTTCGAGTATTGTAGAATTTAAAGATAAATACACAACAAAAAAAAAAATTCTAACTAATTTCAAGAAATTTTCTATAAAAAGGTTTTCAACCATTTTAAGAAATGTTATTAATTTTAAAAATACGTACCCAGGGAAAATGGCAATCTCAAACAAACGTCCTTCTTTGAATCTATCTAAGGTTCTCAATTCATCAACTTCTTCTTGGCTTAGTTCAAAATTAAAAACCTAAGAAAAACAAAATAGTCTAAAACACCATATTTAAAAAAAGCTAAACAAACAGAAAAGATGAAACTTTTTATTTGGAATAGAGCACTAGGCTAAATCATAGTTTTAATTAGGATGGATAACCAGCACACTTAGCTTGGTAATACTATAGTAGAAATGGTTTAGATAGAAAACTAAAAACACACAAACACATTTTTAAATCTTTCAATATCACAGACAGCTGTATCAGGTTAAGAGAGTAGAGTGAGACAGTGAAAGATTTAAAAATGTGTGTGTTTTTGGTGTTCTATCTAAAACAATTTCTACTTCAGTATCACTAAGGTAATAGCTATCCCTCCTAATTAAATCAAAATGTTGTGTATTTATTAACATTTACAATGGTGTTTTGTTCAAATACAAAAGAGAGTAGAGTGAGACAGTGAAAGATTTAAAAATGTGTGTGTTTTTGGTGTTCTATCTAAAACAATTTCTACTTCAGTATCACTAAGGTAATAGCTATCCTCCTAATTTAAATCAAAATGTTGTGTATTTATTAACATTTACAATGGTGTTTTGTTCAAATACAAAAGAGAGTAAAGTGAGACAGTGAAAGATTTAAAAATGTGTGTGTTTTTGGTGTTCTATCTAAAACAATTTCTACTTCAGTATCACTAAGGTAATAGCTATCCCTCCTAATTTAAATCAAAATGTTGTGTATTTATTAACATTTACAATGGTGTTTTGTTCAAATACAAAAGAGAGTAGAGTGAGACAGTGAAAGATTTAAAAATGTGTGTGTTTTTGGTGTTCTATCTAAAACAATTTCTACTTCAGTATCACTAAGGTAATAGCTATCCCTCCTAATTTAAATCAAAATGTTGTGTATTTATTAACATTTACAATGGTGTTTTGTTCAATACAAAAGAGAGTAAAGTGAGACAGTGAAAGATTTAAAAATGTGTGTGTTTTTGGTGTTCTATCTAAAACAATTTCTACTTCAGTATCACTAAGGTAATAGCTATCCCTCCTAATTTAAATCAAAATGTTGTGTATTTATTAACATTTACAATGGTGTTTTGTTCAAATACAAAAGAGAGTAGAGTGAGACAGTGAAAGATTTAAAAATGTGTGTGTTTTTGGTGTTCTATCTAAAACAATTTTCTACTTCAGTATCACTAAGGTAATAGCTATCCCTCCTAATTTAAATCAAAATGTTGTGTATTTATTAACATTTACAATGGTGTTTTGTTCAAATACAAAAATACCATATTTTGAAACCAGTAGAAAAATAAAAACCCAACACCTTAGCTCAGTCAGTAGCGTGTCTGTCTACTGAGCTAGGGGTGCTGGGTTCAATTCCTGCCATGGCCGAAAAATGTATCATTAGTGAAATGTGCGTTTACCCTTTCACAGTGATGAATTAACGGCCGGGGACTGGATGTTGTGCTTGTCCTAGTCTTAAGTAAGTTTATAAGGCATATGAAGCTAAGACAGGCCTAGCCAGCGGTAGTGGAAAATAATGGGTTGAATAAAAAACTGGGCCAGGCCACAGGCTGGAAACAGTAAGGGATGTAAAGTAAAGAAAAATGAAAAAAGCTCTTCCACATTATTTGGGCCTAAACAAGTTAGATATTTATTTATTTAAATCTATCAAGAACATTTTTTTTTAGTTCTTTTTGTGTTCTGACACTACCATTACAATACTTTTAGTTGTTTCAATTTAGGCGAACTATTTTCGCGTTACTTGCTTAACTATTTCTAACATAATAACTTATTGGTATTCATTTGTATTTGTTAATTAAAAATAGTCTATATTAAACAACGCTTACTTTCCTTGGGCTTGTTTTCTTGTTTAATATTCTGTTCTTAAACTGATTCTATCTTTTCACACCAATACTAAGCACGATTTAACACCAGTCACTTATTGTAACAAACCATATTTTCAAAACATTTTAATGATAGATTAAATAACTAAGTTATTACGTATATTAATTGTTGGTTACAGTTAATAGCTGCATCTAAATATCATTCTTTAAATTGAATAATGACACATAACTTTGGGTCCCGGGTTCGATTACTTTAACCAGGTGTCTTTTTTAATTTAAAAACTGTAAAAAAAAATTAGATTTGGCTAGGATGTTTCCATTCAATATATAATATTAGATATTCAAATATTTCAATGTTAAGTCAAAGTATAACTCGCATATATAAATACTCTAACCAATGGTCACTTGCATCAGGCCCTGTCTAGCAATATACTTATCAGTGATGTAGAAAGTTCAGGTCTGAATCTCGGTTGTAGGAATGAGGATTTACACATATTGTGCTTTATAGCTATGGTAATATCGAACAATCAAGATACATTTAATCTCAACTAACTTCCATGAAAATTATAATCTTAATAAAATTTTAACTAAAGGCAATAATATTAAAATATGTATCATATATACAACTTACATTGAAGTTCTCCCTAATGCGGGTTGGATCGCTGCTCTTTGGAATGACTATAATGTCTCTCTGGATTGTATGCCTCAATAATATCTGTGCCGGTGTCCTGTTGTGTTTTTTGGCGATTTTTTTAACCAATGGGTCTTCAAGAGGGTAGGTCATCTTTAGTCTAATAACAATTCAAAAATAAACAAATGAGTTATCACGTCTTTCTTGCTTGAAAACGTTTTAATTAAATTAAGACACTATTGTCAGTTTACTATAAAATTGAAAACTGCTAGGACAAGTGAATGATTTTATGTAATTGGGCAGAATGTTAAGTAAATATGGAAGGACAAATAGTGAAATTGACAAACCAATTAATGCATCTCGAAGTGTAGTTGGCAGTTTTAAATGTGTGGTGACATCAACATTTTTGTATGGATGTGAGGTGTGGGTTTGTCAGGAGAAACCCGAGAACAAGGTAAATGCGGGTGAATGAGATAGCTAAGAAGTGTATGTGTAAAAAATCATGTGGACATAGTCAGTAAATAGTGGGTGTTTAAGGAATGCGGTCTGAAAGGGAATCAAATAGATCAATTAGAAAGAGGCATCTTAGGCTGGTTTGGGCATGTTGAAAGTGTGAATATGAACTGAAAGACAAAGAAAATATATGAAGATAGAATATGTGGATTAAAAGGAAGAGGTAGGCAATGTAATGCTTGATTAAATGATGTAGATGAATGTGTGAAAATAAAAACCATTAAGTGTTTTAAGAATAAAAGATCATATATGTATGACTCAATGTATAGATATTTTTGAAGCGAAGGGAGTATGCAAGTATAGGTAAGTGTGGAGAAAGTTAGTGAGGATGGATTAAATACAGATTTGTTTTTAGAGTTATATACACAGTTTCTTGCCTACCTGTAAGGGAACGACGTGATTAGGTGTGTAAGATAAAAATAAAGTTTGGAAAGCGATGGAGAATGCTGAAGTGAAAAGAGGAATTGTAATGAGAGTGAAAGGCATGTATGAGGATAACAGGGGTTGTGTTAAGATGCAGAGTAGAGGGACAAAATGGTTCCAAATACAAAATTGAGTGAAGCAGGTGAGTGCCCTTTCACCATTACTGTTTGTAATTATTATGGAAATGGCCATAAAGAAAGTGGCAGGAAAACTTGGTAAGGAAAGAATGAAAGCCATGATGTTTGCTGATGAATTGATGGTATGGGGGGAATAATAAGTACAGGAACAACTAGAGGAATGGAATGAGGAAGTGAAAGAGTGTGGAGTTAAATTTAGCATGGCGAGGTGTGAAGTGATTGTAATGAATAACAAGGAAGAGGATAAGGCCTAGTAAAGCTATAAAGTTGGATGGAGTAGAGCTGAGAAAAGTAAAGAACGTAAACTATCTTAGACGCGTGATTGAGTAGAAAAATTAAAGTAGAGAGGATTTAATGAGAAGAAGACCGCAGGGAGAGTCGTTCTATAGGTGTATAAGAGACCTTCAATGGAGAAGAGAAGTGGCCTTGAAGTGTAAGGAAGTGTTGTACAGGGCGTACTTTGTACCCATTGTCACATATGCAGCAGAAACATTGATATTGAATGTAAGAAGGACTAGAAAAGTAGAGGCCGTATGAATTAAGTTTGTGAGGAGCGTGTTAGTTGTCACGAGGAGAAACAAGATTAAAAATTAAGTTACCTGGGAAAGAGTGGTGGTACAAGGACTACGTTATGATATAGTAGATGAAGCAAGACTGAGATGGTATGAGCATGTAATGAGGATGGAAAAATAGAGGATCTCAAATAAAATTATGGAAATGAAGTATGTAAGGAAAAGACCACGAGGGAGGCCAAGAAAGAGATGCAGATGAGCAGATAACAGAATGTGTTCAAGTGAGAGGAGAAGAATGGAATTAAAGGAGGGGAAATGATGGAAGGATAGAGGAAGCAACGCCGGTTCATTGTACTATTTATTTTTAACCATGACCGTCTATGATTTCAAACAATATTCAGATTAGTAATGGGTGTTTCAATATAATGATTGATTCGTTCGAATCAATCTTTTTTAACACTTATATTTGTGTGTCTGTTTGTTATGAGTATTGTTTGATGTCTATTGCACGCAAAGATATGAAATTTATAAAAATTAGCAACCATTGTGCACTAACATGTGCCCCTTGAAGCCAGAATTTAAAAAAATTGGATCAGCTATTTTAAGATTGATTAAAAGCTGGGTTGGAAGAAATAAAATGAAGATTATTTTTCTGTCTGTTTGAAGCAAAGAAAAGTGTAGCAGGCATAAAAACACAATTCATTGCATGCTTAACCCAGGAAACGGTCTGCTAGTTGAGTAAAAATAGATAACTCATTTGTACTAAGAATAGTAAATAAAATGTATTAATATAGCAATCAGAGCCTTATATTCTAATAGATATACTCCCTAAATCGAAATAAACATCCCAGGGCGTACCAAGGAAGTCTGTTTTGGGAGGTCAATTAACCTTTTACTCATAAATAAGACTTAAGTTTTTCTTTGTTAGTAATCCAAACATTTATCTTTAAAACTTAAATGATTTTAAACCCAGACTTCCTTAGGAGGTATATCTTGTTTAGACATGTCAGCCAGTGCCTTACTTAGGGTACTTTTGGGGTTTAAACCTTCTCCGAAATGTTTATTATTAATCATGTATATTTTCATTCATTCTCAATGCCTAGCTGTAACCTATTGTAATCATTTAGAAATGATAACTTCTGCTCCAACTATGCAAATTAAAAAACTTGTTTAGAGAGAGATTTAATGTTTAAAAAAAATTATGGTCAACTCCTGTTTTGATATTTCCACTCGTGAACCCCCCTCCCCCCAACTTTTTTTTTTTATGGATGTGGCCTCTAGCACACACAAAGAAGATAAATAACTCATGATCAAATAATATTTTTCAGCAAGACCAAAAGTTTCGAGATACAGCAGTAGCTAAACTTATGCTTCTCACTTTGTTGCTTGAACTATCTACAGCAAATAAATGACAACAATCAATATTGGGTAGTGTTTTGGAGTTAAATTTCGAGAGCTTATGCCTAAGATCACAATATTTACCTCAAACACCAAAGATGTGAAAATTTATAGATAATTAATAAGTGTCTTTAATTCTCTGCACTCACAATGTATCATATTTCCATTTCCATTTACTATCAATAATCCTTTTTATCATATTTATTTTTGCACGTGTCCTATCCAAATTCTGATTATGAATGGAGCATAATGACATCCAGGCTGTGCTTGGCTAACTGGCGGTGGCTAGGAAGCAAAAGTCCTAGGGTCGCATTGTAACCAATGTTTTTAATAATTATCTAAATAATAGCTAATAGTTATTTATAATAAGAATAACATTCAATATTTATATAATTAACATTTTTTAATTCTTAATATGTGTTTAGGTAAACAGTGGGAATTTTTTTTTACTAAAATAATCCGTTTTATGGGCCACATATTTTATATTTATCTCTTTTATTATTTTTTACTATTCTCTTTTTTTGTCCGGTATTTTGGCACCATATTATTATTTTGCGTCATGCATGGAGAGCAATTTATTTATATTATACAAAATACAACTAGGGCACAAACTTTAAGTCTGGCCTAGGGCACATGAAACCCTTGGGCCAGCCCTGACAAAATCCAAATATTTATTCAGAAATTGATTTGTTTTAAATTAATAAATCTGTGTAAAACTACTAATTTATATAAAAAAAGTTTGAAAATTACTTTTAAAACAGATTATTCAATTTGATTATTTAATAATTGTGGAAACGAGAAGAGATTTATCCAATGCATCGTTGTTCGAATTGGTAGAAATCATCAAGTAGTCACAGCTAAATAATCGAATTATTGATTGTAATTGCCCATCCTTAACTTCAGATTAAATATATATATGTTATTACGCTGGTAAATATCTTGATCGTCCTATTCTTCTAACAACACTCCCAATGTCTGGACATCCCAGAGGGGCGTAAGCAGTCACTTCGATTCTAGAGCCTTGCAGAAAGCGACTATTTCCCTTTGTTCAAAGAACACATGAAGTTCTATTTGGTGCATGACCGGCTTGATGCGTGCGGATTGCCAGACGCGTTTGATTTGTCGGGCGTTGAAGTTGGATAGCCCGATGGATTTCGCCCTCCCTGCGTCTACTTGAGCTTCCAAAGCCTATAAAACAAGTACAGTAAGAACATACGATCAATAGATCAACGCGAAAGAGTCATCTTAGGCTGGTTTGAAACATGTTGAGAGGATGAGTGTGGGTTG
This sequence comes from Timema podura, assembly GCA_033556935.1. NCBI lineage: Eukaryota > Metazoa > Arthropoda > Insecta > Phasmatodea > Timematidae > Timema > Timema podura. Next base: position 113,371,464 of record JAVRXN010000009.1, read on the forward strand.
AAAGACAAATGTATTATATGAAGGTAGAGTATGTGGATCAAAAGGAAGAGGTGGGCCATGTAAGGATTGCTTAAATGATGTAGATGAATGTATGAAAACGAGAAACATTAAAAGTTTTAAGACAATTTTGCAGTTTTTTCCTGGAGTTGTTTGCTCGCAGAGTCATGACTTCTAAAGGAGAACTTCCGAGACCCATACAATGACTCTACCCACTTAACTGAGGATACTGATCCTCACGATGGGGAGGTATGTGAGAGACCAAAACGATAGTAGGCATAGGAAAAATCTTTTGTGTTGCTTATAGGCTTGTGTAAACAACGTTATAAATATGTACTCTTAAAATTATTTGTTTTATGTTTGATGATTCGAGAAAAAAATAGTATTTAATCTTCTTTAGGTTGTGATTTTCCTGTATTAAATAAAGTATATTCATTTTTCCATATCATTTTGTTCATAACATAACTTTTGTAGTTTGTTCTCAAACTTTAAAATACTGTGGGCATCATTTTTTGATATGGTTTATTGGTGGACTCCTGAGAGACAAATTCAGACACTTTTTTAATTAATGATACTTGGGAAACAATAAGGTATTTCCAAACAAAAATTTTCATTGGTTATTTTATTCAATCAAAAAAATCTTGTAAAATATGTGTGAAACTGTTAATTTCTAAAGGATGAAATATAAATACACCTTTGTAAGGACTTGTTATATATTAGTTCAATAAAATTACATGTAAATTCTTTCTTTTTTTTAACTACCACCTCTTAACCCATCTAATCTCATCCTCTTATGCATTGGGATCCCACCAAGAACCTTAATGGGCACCCTCAAGCACCTTCGTTTACTCCCTTAATGACCTTTGTAGACTTTTGAGGGCTCACAAACCCATTCAAGCACTTTTAATATTTACGCCCTCAAAGACCTTCATGGACTACCTCAAACATCTCTGTAGAGCCCTGAGATCCATCCACCCCACCCACTTTTTTTTTATAACCACTTGCTTAAAGTTTTCAAAAGCTAAATATAGAAGAAATCAATCTTTTTACAAATTAAAAAAAAAATCTTCCTCACCTTCCAAATTTTGACATGATCTGTTTCCGGGTCTAAGATGAAGGGGTCTGTTATCTCCTTGGAAATCTCCATGCAGCCAACAGAATTGTGAATGAGATAAAGGTCCACATAATCGAGCTGCAGATTTGCCAGAGACAGTTTCAAATATTTTTCCACACACTCTGGGCGGAGTGCATATTGAGGCAGCTGAAAATAAAGTATTAGAGGATAATTTTAAAAATATAAAAACATGGTTTTGGGGTTTAACTTTTTGAAACTATTGTACGATTACCTGATTTTAAAGAATTTCACACATCATAAGTGAACTTTAAGGGGGACATAGGCGTGCACAGTGAGGCTGTCATGGCGCCCCCACTTGCTACAAAAAAGACAAAAAGTTGTAGGCAACAAAATAACGAAGTATCTAATTTTTTTTATAAACCACGTCAATGAATATTCTTAAGAGTATTGGTTAAAGTAGATTTGAGATCTGCTACAACACCTCATGGTCCATTAATCGAACAAGACTGGCTTCGGATAGGACTTTGATGACATTACTGACCAGTTTATAATAATGTTACCTTCGGCCGGTGGTTGACATTGTAGTTTATAATGTATGTTTCCCAAAAATTATGTTGTAAAATATAACAATGTTTCTTTATCGTTTTTAATTTATTATGAATTGTTAAAAAAAAATCAAAAATATTCTCAAGGGAGTGGACATTTATATTCCAATTGGCACCCCCATCAGCCACACCTGTGCACACTTATGATGGGGGTGGGGGGTGGGAAAGAACATTAGTTAAGGTCAGTATGTTTTCATTTCTTATAACTAAAGTTGCTTAGACCTAACCAAAATAAGTCAAATATTGCTCAATAATAATCTCATAATTATATTATATTAGTATAAAAAGTTAGGCATTTTTGTCAAGACTCTTGAGTATAGTGGTATTTAAACAATATTAGTTTTGCCATGGTCAAACTGCAGATACCCATGACAAATATTCAAACATCTTTGGGATTACTATGCTTAGCAAATTAAAAGGAGCCTATCTACCGAAACAATGTTTAATTTATTTTGCCAATATTTATAAACACTATTAAAAAAATACAAGCCTTAGCTCACACAAGTTACAATGATATAATAGTCAACGTTCACGCCACATTAAAATAAGATATTTTCATTTTATTGTAACTCAAAGTAGAGTTAATTATTTTTCTTTGTGTAATGCAAGTTACTTATCATCCAGGCTATCTGCAATTATCCACACAAATGAGGTTGGGATGAAAAAAAAGATAGACTTGATAGGAAATAGATTCACAATTTACATATATAGGGAGTTGAAAACCATTCAAGATAAGGTCAACCTCAGTATGTCATGATCCTAATATTCTATAGGATGGCAATAAAGGGTGGGGTGTTAGTTGTCTAAGCCAATGGTGTATTCTGAGAAAATTAATAGGTATGCTGTACTCTAAAAGCTGCAGGGAGGATTTGGGTGTCCAAAGACTCTTAACCACGTTGGCCAAGAAAGTCAAGAGATGCTTCCCCTGGAAATATTTAAACATGAGTACCTCTAGTTTATAACAATGAATCTCAAACATTTATGTTTTTTTCGAAATCGCATTCTATCTTGGGAAATCTTCGCACCTACCAACTCCCCTTGTTTCTCTTTTTTGACTTATTTATATCTTTGTTTCAATATCCACCTTTACAGCCTATTACATATTCTGACTTCATAATAGTATCAAAACACAGCACACTGCAGTTCATCCCAATACCTAAAAAATCTGAGATTAAGTAAAAATGTCAAGGCTAAGAGTTATGAGTACACTCCTGACTGTATAAGAGTGACAACACTATTAAATTGGTTGAGTGTAATTATTATTATTTTATTATTATATTATTATTATATTATTATTATTAGCACGCGTCTTACTACCCGTTCGGGTTTACGCACTTACGCTAATGTGTAATGGTAGGTGATTTGAGGGTGAAATGGAGGACCTACAGTTTAACGTGGAATCCGAACCACGGTGGAGGCCTGGCATTCCTCACATTCACAAGTTGTGATTAATACACGTCTTGTCAGAGGTGAAGGAAGGGTTTGGCAATCAGATAAATCTGTGCCGGGACCTTGGATTGAACCCCGGACCCCTAGCACAGAAGTCTGACACCTTACCCCTAGACCACCAGGTCACCCTTGAGTGTAATTAAAAGTACACACAGGTAACATTTTCATTTTTCGTTTATTTGAGATATTTAACGTCCACTTTCTAGGCCAAGTGATTATATCAGCGCACGACTTAACTTAAATTTAGAACAAACACAACACCCAGCCCCCAGCCGTTAATTCATCACCGTGAGAGGGAAATCCAAATTTTACCAATAATATTTTTTTAGGCCATGCCGGAAATCAAACCCGGAACCCTTAGCTCAGTGGGCAGGCAAACTGCTGACTGAGCTAATGTGTCGGACTTGTAGGTAGCAATACGCAAAGTAATATATTATATTAATATATATATATATATATATATATATATATATAGAGAGAGAGAGAGAGTAAAATGAAGTACTACATGGATCAAGCGTCCATCAGAACTTGGTGGGAGAAATAAGGTGGATTGTCCAAATCACGTTGCAATAATAGTTATGAGCCTAAAACTATCTATTAAATCCTAATTATGCTCCAGAAGCTATTTAATCCGTAAACTGTGATAACAGTAACAAAGGGGAAATTTTTTCCTATTGGGCCTATTTCTCTGTTGCTACGTCATTGGTGTATTGCTAAGACATTTACATATGAAAATAAATTTTATAATCTTTTTTTTTTTGATCAATCATTTTGAAACTGTGAAATTACACTCATAACTTTTGGGATTCCTTGATGTATAATTATATAAACTCACAATGACCAATAATTAGATAATGTATGCAGCAAAAAATTATTAACTTATAAGCAACAACCAAAAGAACAAGGTTGCAACTCCATAAATACTTCATACTAAAAACAAAAACACTGTCTAGCTACTATAGTTAAATTAGCCCCTCATTTCCCTCCCTCCCCCCCTACTTCACCCATGTATACTCTAAAATGGTGGTAAATATGCTTGCCAAATACATATGTTACATGTGCCTAGAATGCATAAACATAATCAAATATGTATTTAAATATTGCATTGTTTAAAGCTTGTATTTACACAACTATTTCATATATATTAGTTGCATTTATTTTATTTTATCTTTACTTGAGCTATACTAGCCTAGTAAATAATCATTGTAATCTTGATTCTTGAATATTTGTTCAACAGTTGGCACACTGTTTTGCTTGCGATAGTATTCAGTAAGCCCTGGGCTTGTAAACACCCTAGCTCATTGGCCAATGTTTTTATTGGCGAGGGCAAGGGGAGTGTTGCAACCCATATACATTGGTCAAGGTCATTAGAACTTCTCTAGCTTTGCTGCTGTTTTCAAGCAGCAGGTCCTGGGCTTCATAAGCTGGGAGGGTAGAAGACCCTTTTGGAGGAATAATTACTTAAAACACAATATTCTTGAATTATGAACCAATATTAGTTTACACATTAATAATATATAATACATTATACAGGTATATTTATTCACAATTTAAACATTACTATTTACAAGTTTGCACGACAAAAATGAATTTAGAAACTATCCATATAATCATGGGTATGCGGCGCAGGACTATGCATACCCAGAGAATACGCCACTGGTCTAAGCTAATTAATGATATGAAAACATGAAGACTGGCATACCAGTAATCTACATGTTAACCAATGTGTCCATGTTCAATGCCTGCATGACAGACTATCTTCTGTCTAATTCGCTATATGATCACCACTGTGACTGTCAGGAGTCACACAAATCTAGGCCGTGTCTAACTATTGGGACTCAACACGATGGCGAATAAGAGAAAGCTTTTCCTCTCTATAGACTTCCTTAACGGGTCAAATTGAAGGATGTTGGCTTCCCCTAATTGTTAGACCTTCTGACCAATCAGTAAGGAACAGCTTTTTCAAGTATGGGTTACTTTCAACACTCCATTACTAAAGAAACATGGTCATCAATGGAAAACATCCAACATGGCGGTTGAACTCAAGAACTTATTACTCGGCTTACCGAGGTCTTAGAATAGTATCATTACACTACCGTACTTACTTTAGTAGTGACGAATATTCCTCTCGCTTTATCTTTCCTGATTCAAGCCATTTCCTCAACGCTTGTCCAATCTCAGCTTCGTTCTCGTAAACATAAGCTGTGTCAATATGCCTATAACCAGCTTCGAGGGCCGCATCCACAGCTTTCTCAATATTTTTGATGTCATACTGTAAAATAATGTAAACACAATTGAAAGGTACCAGGGGAAGTAGGAAAATTCACCCTACACACATTTTCCAGGACAACTACTTTTTATAAATCAAACACCAAAAGGGGATTTTTAATAGGAAGCCCCACTTTCGACCACCAACATTTATTGAAAGTCACTAAAATTTGACATTGTATAGATATGTTTTATTTCATTTATTGATTAAAAATTTATAAAAAGCTTCTATTCATACTTCCTCATGGATTATTGTATAATTTCTCTTTACATTATTAATTAAACATACAGTATCAATGAATAAAAGAATACAAAGGCACCGGTAATATTTTTATTCGCACCATTTTGGCAACATGAGTCTCCATTTTTCAAATAATGGGCTTCCTATTAAAATCAGACTGTAAGAGGGTGTGTTTTCCATTCTTTGTCCAGGAGAATTATTCCAATTATCGATCATTAAGAGCACCATCTCATAGAAGGCAAATATTTCTACTCTGCTATATTACTTGTAGTAATGGCAGTTGGTAAAGCTTCAAAACAATCCTCAATTTTCTCATTGTTCAGTTATGAACCTAATAAAAATTGTTTGAAGAAAGTTAATAATTTACTATGATTTTAAAACCACGACCCACAACATTTCATACACATGTAATGATTAATTTTATTGATTTTTTTAATTACGAAAGTTAAAATGTAAAGTGTTTAAGGGGCAAAACCAAATAACTGTATCTTTTAGGTCAATTTTATTTTTTAAACCCGAAAATCACTAAATTGTTATTAGCATTATACTCACAAAAATGCGGGAAATCCAATGAAACTAAATTCAAGATTATTAAAGAATTTTGTTTCAATGAACAATTCAAAGCTAAACTCACCTTAAGTGCTGTAGGTATAATCATAAAATCAGAAAAATCAGTAAAATTGCACAATTGAAGCTTTTAAGTATATTATAGAGCCAATTAAAGCACAATAATTGTCTACAGCAATCACTCTTTGTTCTTTCACAACAAACAAATTTAATATAACTTATTAAAAATTAATGAGCAATAATTGTCTAGAGCATTCACACTTTGCTCTTTCGCAACAGACAAATTTATTATAAGTGATTAATAATACTATTCTTATATATAACCAAAAAAACTCTTGCATATCCACCAATGTTTTTAAATTTAGAAAATTCATACAAGCCTCCATTAAAACCAAACAACTAATGGTAAAAATCCAAATGGACGCACCCAACACAAGTCAACCATGAGAATAAAGTAGCCAAGTTATATGTTTTAAGGCCAAATATTGTATAAATACAGTATTGTATTAGACATGGTACTTATCCAACCTAGCTTAACCTAAACTTCATTACCATAATTACTCAGCTGATTTGATCTAAACTTGATAACGGTTCATTCTCTAATAAATTAGAATCTCAATTAATACTCACAAAATAAACTGTTTGATTTTCATAGTAATGTGTCATAACTTAAGGAATCATGGCTCAAAATAAGTGTTCATCTAGTACAATATTTCTCAACCGGGGGGGAGGGGGGATGGAACAGTGAGTAAATAATGTTAAAACGCATGTAAATATATATAAGAATTCTTTTATTTAAATCATTTTTCCAAAGTAGGTACCTAATTAAGATAGTTATTTCTGGTGATATTGACAACAATGACTACCAGTTGTAATAATTTTGGGGACCAGCTGAAGTTTTTATTTTCAAGCCTGCAAGCCTCGAATTCACCCCCCTACCCCCAATGGTCCTCTTTACCCTCCCCCCTAAGCAAGAGGTTCACACATTTTTAGAGCGAAGGAGTCCTTGCACCAGAAAAAATACATGCTGGAGCTCTCATAGCATTTTTTACACGAATATTATGAACGTTCAATAACGACGGTTTATGTTTACAATTAAAAAAGTCTACAACAAAATGAAAATCTTACATGTCCTGGCTGCACCTTTGGCAAGGCAGATATCCTATAAGTTATTCGGATGTGAAAAAAGTGGCAATCCTAATTAATGACGGCCTTTATTGGGTGAAAAACAAATAGAAAATATTAAAAAAACTGTCCCACAAAGCTTGAGATCCTGGCGAAGCCCAATTTGAAAAACGCTACCCTAAAATATGAATGTGGCCACATGCACTTAAGTAAAATAGCCTACAGTGTAGGCCTATTATATAATAAGGTGCTTACGCAATGTAATCGGGTTTAATCCTAAAATGGAGACTTGTTAATAACTTCAAATTTCATTTTGATCTGAAAAGTCATGAAGACACAAACCCCTTTTTAAATAGTGGGAATTCTTGACGCATTTGTCTCGACGCTCTGGTAGGCGGCCTCCTTAACGTTGTTTGGACAGCGCTAATGTCGAGAAAAATCTGTAAGATAGCGTTTGTGTCGCTGAGAAAAAGATGAAAGTGGATGCTAACGGTCCGTCCCGTTGAGAACCAAGAAACCTATCTTCGTCAGCAGTGGACTGGAAAGTCTTGGGCTGAAGTTGAGGGTAGGGTAGAGACGGTGGGGGAGGGGGCAGGTTTGCAGGTAGACAGTCTTCTTCTCTGGCTATTATGAATGAAAACTGCAAGTCAGGGACCGAACTATTATTATCACCACGTCTTACTTCCCGTTCGCACTTACGCTAATGTGTAATGGAAGGGTGATTGTGAGGTGAAATGGAGGACCTACAGTTTAGCGTGGAATCCGAACCACGGTGGAGGCCTGGAATTCCACACATTCACAAGTTGTGATTAATACACGTCTTGTCAGAGGTGAAGGAAGGGTCTGGCAATCAGATCTGTGCTGGGACGGAGTATTGAACCTCGGACCCTCAGTACAGAAGTCTGACACCTTACCCTTAGACTGCCAAGTCACCCCGGGACCGAACTAAACCGTCGGTTCATTTTTAAAGTTAACCTTAATTGATTTAAACACTAAGCTCATTTATCTCATTTAACGATGAATGGTGGTCAGAGTTCAAATCCCGAATGGGTAAACAAAGGATGCATCTTTCTAAATGGTTTCCCTTTGTCCTACCACAGATATGTGGATACATTTCCTCTGTTTTAGATATTGCTCATCATTAACACATTAGTGTAATTAATAATAATATTAATTAAACTCACTAAGTGTGCTTTATACAGATATGCCGAACTAATAGAGTGGAGGTAAAAAGGGGTGGGGTGGATGTTAAGTATTTAAAGCATTATCTCTACATAATGTCGAATATGAGTATTTGTTAATTACGGTTATAGATTCATCTACATATTATTTAAATTAAAAAAGGTACATCTTGACGCGGGAATTGAATTTGGGACCTACAAACTATGTTTTGATAGTTATGAAACTAATTCGTTACGTCTGAACAAAGGGGAGAAAATACATTAGAAAAAATATTTGACGAGAAAGGACATAAAAAGAGATTATGATTTTGGAGAGGTAAAGGGGGAAGTGGAATATTGATGTAGTCATTCTGTGCACAAATGCACATATTGTTAGTGTCCATCTGGACACGTCTGTAACCTGATCTAGCTAATACAGTAGTGGCTCGCAAATTATGTAACGTGATGCCATTGTAGGTTGTCGGTGCTATTATTTTTTAAAACTTTTTTTAACACTGCGTTCTGTTGAGGCTATACGCCATTGTACGTTCTACTCTAATCTTAAATCTAGGACAGACACAAAATTCATCCCCCGGCCTTCAATTCATCACTGTGAAAGGGTAAACCCACATTCCAACAATGATAAATTTCTCGACCATGCCAGGGATCAAGCCCGAGACCCTTAGCTCTGTAGGTGGATGTACTACCAACGGAGCTAAGCTTTGTAATTCTCTAGCATGATATTTTTTTTCTAAGTTATATCCCCAATCAAATTTATAGACTTTTTCCTTACAAAAGGGCTCATTTGTTTTAAAAAAAAGGTGGGGAAGGTGCACAGCATAGACTTTCTGCTACTGTGAATAAAAAGAGATATTTATTTACAGATTGTAAGATATTTGAATGCATATAACCCGAACGGTTAGTAAGACACGGTGGTAGTAATAATAATAATAATAATAATAATAATAATAATAATAATAATAATAATAATAATAATAATAATAATAATAATAATATATATAATAATAAATATATTTGAAACCAGATGATATACATTGTTGCACATTCTAACAAAGAGCATAAACGAAATAATATACACTGTTAGAGGAAAAGAGAATATCAACAGACAGAGCATTACAGCAATTTCCAAATTCAAAGACCTCCGTAATGTATATATATATATATATATATATATATATATATATTTATTTTAATAACCTATAATTCGGAAACTATTGGTTTTATAAAAATATATTTCAATAAAGATTTTTATATTTATTATGCCTTCATTTTCTAAATAATAAGTTATTTTGTATCTCAAATAGGTGCGGATATACGATAAAAATTGGAGGCTTCCTTAAGTGTAAAATACCCTCAAAGCTATTTTCTTGAAGAAATGTGAGCCTCCATTTTGTTTTAATACTAAACAATACAGATAACGAATTTTAATCAAGTTGACAACGAGTGCAGGAAAATCTCCTTCATCGAGCTCAACGCTACTCCACTCTTTATCTTGGCAATGAAAGCTTTTTCTTCATCATTTTCTGAAGGCTGCATGGGTGAGGGTGACATTTCTTGAAGCATGACATCCTCTCTAATATGACATAAAAGTGAGAATTCATTTGGTTTTATCTTTTGTTTAGACAATTTATTTTATATACAATTATGTGTTAAGTAGTATGCAAAGAAAGCAATTGTATTTGCATACATTTACTATGAAACCAAATTACTTAGAAAAAATCATAAAACACCAAATTAGATCTTAAAAAATTAAAGAATCTTATATATAATTTGAAAGCCCATTTCCGGTTATAGAAATTACCAGGAAATGGCTGAAAAATTTTGACAAATGACCCCTTATTTTAATGATTTGGAGTCCAGGATGTCGGGAAAAATAGTAGTTTTCCACGAAAACCCGATTTACACAGAATTTTCAGTTTTTTATTCATTGTTTAGTCACCATGGAAACCATTATTTACTTCATGGCTGTACATCTCTGAATAAAATATATCTCTTTTGCTAAAAAATAATATTTCACACATAGAACACATCAAATCTTTCAATCTGCAAATACAAAATTTCTCTTTGGAATGCTGGTCATAACACATCTAGATTGAGTTGCTTAAACTAAGGAAAACTGTTATTTATTATTGGAATTTGCTATCGTTAGTTCACATTTAAATCAGTAATATATTGAGCATAGTTCGCAAATTAAAAAAGTTTAAAATGTTCAATTTTTGTTTGTGCAAGAGCTTTAAAATATAAACGATACAATGATGTTTAAATATGTTTAGTATGTATTATAAGAGAAAAAAGTGAGAAAAAAATTCTTGAAATATGTTTAAAATAACGATTTAATTATCTATGTATGCGTTTTGGTGTTGTTTTTTCTTTCAAATAATGGGTTTTGATGTTCACTTTATCAAATGGTAACACAATACAAATACAGTAAGTTCAGTTATGTTTCCATATTACCACTTAATTTTGAGGGGATTAGCAAAGTTATTTTTTGAGAGAAAGTTTAGTGAGTTGTAGAGAGATTGAGAGAGATAGTTTGAGGGGGAGAGAAAGATTGAGTGAGAGGGTTTGAGACAGGGAGAGAGTTTGGGGACAGGGAGAGGGGATATTTAAGACAATAGTGAGTATGAGAGAGTGTGTGTCTGAGAGATAGAGTTTAAAAGAGAATGTGACAAGATAATTTGAGAGAGATTGTGTATAGAGTATGTGTAAGGGGAGAGGTGTAAGAGAGAGGGAAAAAGTTGAGTGAAAGGGTGAAAGAAGATAATGTGTGTGAGAGAGGAGAGAAAGAAAGTGTGAGAGCGAGATGCACCATGCCTCATATGTACAATGATTCTTTTTTTTCTTCACATCTCCATGGAAGCCCTGATTTGTTTATGATTGTATATAGGTAAGAAAAAAAAATCTTTGGCTAAATATAATAACAACTAAATTCTTATTTAATTGGTATGGTGCAACAAATAGTTTGATATAGAACTGGGGAAAGGGTCGTTTTAAATATTTTATCTTGGCATGAAAGGGAAAAATAAACGTTTTGCAACTAAACACCAAAAGCTCTAAATTTACTATCGAAAATTGTTGTCCTTTGACGAGTAAACCTTTCAATAGAATGTCGAGTGAGGCCTCATTACATAGAACACTACCTAGTAAAAAGGTTTAAATACATTTAAGCATGATAATCCGCAACCATCGCTGCAACAACGAACTAGTACTTTAGAAAATCCCACTTTTTGGTGGAATGATCAAAGTCGTCAGTCTCGCATTAGCCAATAGTGGGAGATCGGGGTTGAGTCCCGGCCAGGTTTATAGGGGATGAATTTTATTTCTACCTACACTAAATTTTTTTATCTATATATGCTACAGTTCATTCCTTATATATTAGCTAGTAAGTTAGTTTATTACCACAATGAAATAATTTAATATCGCACGTTACTGTCATGCACATGAAAATATGTAGTATCAAATCAAATGTGCTTCAGCGTTCAAATCACGGGCAAACAGCACCGCCGAACCCGCGTTCAAATATATTGGAAATAAAAAGAAAGTGACTAACTTACATTTTAAACAGCATGCTTTTTGGAAGCTATCTATAAATATGTTTACTAACGATAAAAACATTAACAGTTACTTTTTCAAGAATTTTACAAATGTGACACAAACCTTTTCAAAATACTAAAGCTAGTTATATTATTTAAAAAATTGTGACATTTTTGGTATAAATACAGATTACAATTAAAGTGGTTTAATGTTTTTAGTTTATAATATGTCCTAGCTATTGATCAGTTATTTTAAATGTAAATAATGTAGCTACTGTTATAATTACTTTCACAGCCAAAGTTGCTATTTGTGTCATTACTTTCATACCCAAGTTGCTATTAGTATCATTACTTTCACACCTTAAGTTAAGTACCTATTTATGAAAGTGGAGTTAAACTGTAAATGTAATTTTTTAAACACCCTACCTGCTTAGTATTTTTTAACCCTCAAGTTTTGATCAAACCTATCAAATCAAGGTTATGACATTGCCATATAATTTTATACTGAATTCATTAATAGTGTCGGTTTGTACACACCTACACGTCATTTTAAAGGAACTTAAAACACATTTCCCACTAAAAATATAGTAATCATCCACTTGCTCAGATTCCATTGGTTTGAAAGTCAAGTCTTCAGTGTTTGTGAACGTGGCACAAGATTAACTACAATCCACTTTGCCGTTATCACTAAATAAATAAAATAAATGACTAAATAGTAAATAATAAGTAGACTATTAAGACTATTCATTTATTTAAAATATATTTTGTTAATTCTAAGTTAAATATGATCTTAGCTTTAAATTTTAAATCTGAGAGCATAAAATATATTATGGAAAATAGAGCCATTAAGAGATGAAATAATTCTGCATTGATGGAGTTTTAATTATAAAGGCCTAAATAATTTTATAAAAGTTCAAAAGATTAATATTTTGAAAAATATAAATCCGTTCACAAGGGCGCACTTTATTTTTTATCAATATAGTAGAAAAATGATTATTGTAGTGTACATGGTAATCGAACCCGGACCCTTGTGCTTGGCGCACCAAAGCTTCACCATTGAGCTACCTACTCAGTATTTGTACAATGCTAAGAAGTACTTATTAGTCATACTTTAAAGCAGATTTGGTGAAAGACGTGTGGCAGGACATGGCTCGTTAATAGCTATAATATGATATTATAGATCATAAATTATTTACTATAAATTATATCCAAGAAACCATTTAAAATTAATAAAAACTGTCCAAACGTCAGCATAAAGCTACCCCGGATCAACGATGGAGTGTGTTTCGGATTGTTATTAAATGGCCGACGATTTTACATATCTATTACCGACTAACCCTTAAAATATGAGCGATAAATGACCCTAACACAGGATAAGCCTTAGATAGCTCAGCGGTAAGATATTGACGTGCTAAGTTGGAAGTTCCCAATTTGTTTCCGAATTTCAAAAGAATTGTCAAAAAAAGTTAAGTATTTAAATTCAATAACATAATATAGGTTTGAAGTCATTTCCCCTACTTATTAGCGGTTCGGGCTCTCCGGATTTCTTCGTAAAAGCGCATCATTTGCCTTGGAATGCTTATTCATTTTGCTTTTTACATCCATCTTTAAACTTTTGTGAGGCCATTTTTTTAAATAATAACAAAAAATTCCACAATTAATATATTTCACACATACCTAAAAGCATTAAATGCAATTATTCAGCCACACTGAAAAAAATCCTTTCAGTAGTACATGCTACACTGTTTTGAAAATGGTGGGGAACCAGGTGACAACCCCTAAAGAGAGATGGTGATGGTCAGGTCGATAAGCTTTACAAACATGCTAAAACCACTGGCGACATATTCATGGTTTCAAGGACAGACAGCTAGTGACTTGGAGTGAGAAGGGAGGAGTTGTCTGCTCTACTCTAACCAGGCCGTTCTGTTTCGGCTATTGCGGGGTTGCATCAGATATATTTTCAAAATCCGGGGTCAAAATATGTAGCACCTCAGCTCGTATCAATTTTCATGAGTTTCAGATTAAATATAAATGTGAATGAAGTACCATTATAAAGTTAAAAGAAGTCGGCACTAATTGATTTACTTCCCCCATTTATTACATACGTTTAAATATACAAAACAATTAATTGAATATTGCATTTATTTGGCAGTTTTTTTATGCAATTAATTGAAGGTTCATTGAAATAATATTTATTTCTCTTAATAAACCTCTTCAGGTACTTCTAACATTCCAAATATAAAATCATTGCATCATTTGGTTTTTCTAAAAATTGTTGCATTAGATGCCAAAATTTCAAACTTTGAGTAATCACTGTGCTTAAAATATACATTTAATCTATATTTAATATACTGATCCAAGTTTGGTTTAAGAAGACCTACTAATATATATATAATGTATATATTATTAATTTTGGGCCATACACCCTTAAGCCCGATACCCACGAGTGACATGCGTCATGCCTGCTGCATTCCAAGTTATGTCATAAAAATATTTAATAATTTTATTTGTTATTGAACATGCACAGCATCTTTCTATCCATCCCAATCATCTACAGATTTATATGAAAGAGGATTGAATAGTTTAATATAATGAAACAAATATGAGTACATAAAGCTTGTAGGTACTTACAGTTCCTAAGCCAATTATCGGCATGCTCCTACCGTTATTTAACACAATTTCAGGTATTGCTGGAGCCATGGTGGTTGTATTAAGATTTTGACGACTAAACTATAAATAATGATCGTCAAATACGAAATAAATAGTGTATATATAGTCTCACTTCTGCAGAATCGACTGATAACAGTTTTTGAATAACATTATTAATTTGTTACGGAACGCTACAGCTGAAGCCCAGTGAGTTTTGTTTCGTCTTCGTCTACGACTCTACACTCTACAGTGACAGTCTAGTATATACTAGACTGTGCTACAGTCTTGAGTCTACTCTAGTATCATTCGCATCCACTTGTCAGACGCGCTCGCGCACCCAAACACAGAATCCGAATCCTTGATCACGTGACCAATGAGATAGTCGGAGACTTCGTCCAATAAAACTCTTCGAAAGAATACGCGTCGAGAAGTCAGCTGCTCAATCTAAAACACAACTTTTTGTTTTCTTTTTTTGAGAAAACGTTCATAGTTGAAAGCTAGGAAAAATATAATCACATTAAATTTATTTATAGCACAATTTGAACTATCAAATTTATGATTAGTGTTTGCTTTTGGTTGAAAATGCAAAATAAACATTTGTATTATTATTCTGGATGTAAACAAAGCAAGCAAAGCTGTCATTGGTGCTTTTAATTCGATGCATGCACACATATTTACTTAATTGTGATAACTGATTGGTAGATCGTACTTCGTGTAGACTCAGGAGACTATAGAGTGTAAACACAGACATAGCAATCTGGTACGGTGGCATCAATTTCGTACATATCACAGAGTCAATTTATTCAATTATTTTCGATTATTATCGAGATATGGCTCATGTCTGTAATTATAATAATTCATCCCCCAATTTTTGTCTTACATACATACAGGGGTGGATCCACTATTTAGATCATTTTCATAGGGGGGTCATAATTATAAATAGCATAGTTACTTACAATTTTAGATGTCGGTTTAAAGACATTTAATAGTTTCTCATTCATATTCGATCTTATGTATGTTTTAAACTGTGGTCATCTTCTCCAATTTTTTAAAATCAGATAGTGTTTATAAACTATTTGGAGTGGCCCTTCTTCAACAATTTTTTGAAAAATGGCTCACTCTAAAAGCTATGATTAGTATTCACCTTGATTTTTTTAAATTAAATTCTTTTATAAGCTATAAGTGTTCCTCACCTAGAAATTTTTGAAATTTGGATGCCCCTCGAAGCTATTTAGAATCATCCTCACCTTGATGTTTTACGATAGTTATATACCTCTAGAAGATAATCTTTGAAGTTGTCTTCCACCGACATAATTTTGAAAATTAAATTGTTTCAGAAACTAGGCTATTTGGGGTGGTACTTGCCTGAAAATCCTTCAAAATGACATGCATCTAGAAGCTATTTGGAGTTGTCCTCCCCTGACTTTTTCTGCAAGTTAGATGCCTTTAGACTAGTAGTTATTTGAAGCGGTCTTCTCCGGCAAATTTTTGACAATAGAATGCATCTAGAAATAATTTGGAGTTTGATTTAAATCTATCTTTCAGCTTCATATTCGGTAATATCAGAAGATTTGAAATATATCTGGGAGGGGGGGATTTATTCCAGGGAGGGTCAAATTATTTCCATTGGGGGGCAGAGTCCCCCACAATTGTACCGCTCCTGCTGTCCAATCATACTCTATATTCGGTGTTCGTGGATAAACTGCTCTCAGGAGATTATTAGTCTTCTTTGATGTGTGGTAGTCTACCATCTCTATGCGGAACAATGTTCGTTACTCGCTCTGCACGACAAATATTAGTACATGAAAACGAATATTTTTTCCGCATTTGTGTGAGTCATATCGAACATTGAATAAACGTGGACGAATAACGCACATGTGGACCCGGCTTAAGAGGTGTCTGCGCGTAAAAAGATTTAAAAAAAAGTGTATAATCTATCTTTGTTGTATTTTCTTTCTAATATTTGAAATTTCATTTTGTTTTTTGTATTAATTTTCTAACTTTCACAGGTAGGTCAACTGACCCTTTGATCCCCCTCCATCGGAATGTATAATGTATTTATACTATTGGCAGCATAAACCCACACTCGAGTCGCCGGTGTCTGTGATATCAATGATAGCTCTTAGTAGCCGGTGGTATTCACACGTCCATCACAGACAATACCTTAAAAGTTGAGTGAAGAATGACTCTGAGCGAGGGATGACCCCTGGATAGCTAAGTGGTAAACAATAATACTAATATTAATACAAGCCAATTCATCGGTAGATATTGTATCACATGATATTTATTACGTAGTTGCAAATTTTCATTACTATTATCAATAGGAGCTGTATTCGCCATTATTGGAGGATATATCCAATGATACCTTCTATTTACAGGATTGTTACTTAATCCAAAATGATTAAAAATCCAATTTATTGTTATATTCATTGGAGTTAATCTAATATAATATTCGTCCCTCAACACTTCTTAGGGTTAGCAGGTTTACCTCGACGATACTCTGATTACCCTGATGCTTACACAATATGAAACATTATTAGCACGCTAAGACAAAGGTTCCGGGTTTGATTCCCGTGTCCAGATGCTATTTTTCAATGTATTCGATTATGATCGAGATACGGCTCATGTCCGTAATTATAATCAATCGTTCCCCAAACTTCGCCTTTCAAATATAGTAAAGTGTCGCTTTCTTCCATCTACCTTAATATAAGCTCTTCCATAGAGTAATCCGTCAAGGTAAGATTGCTGTCTTTCGGTGTGAATGGAGTGTACATACTCAACCGTTACACCATTTTATCATGGGACCTAGAAGGCATTTGGCCATTTGATTTTAGTACCAAATTTGGAATATTTGAGTACAAGAATCAACCAATTTATAAATTAGATCGGTTATTATTCAAGCTCTTACCAATTCTCCTCCCCCACCCTCCGGGCATATGAATACCCTTCCGGACTATAAGGTAATTGGGTAAAAATTAGAGGAAATATCCGTGAATTTGCGATTTTCGAAGCTGATGGTTGGAAAATATTGAGGTAAAACCACCCTCATTACACCCGGGTGGGATTCAAACCCCAACCTCCCCAAGAACTACATTTATCCCACGCGTCCACCAATATGCTAGTCACATACAAGTAGTTAATCTCTTGATTTATTGGGTAACTTGGCGGTCTTGGGGTAAGGTGTCAGACTTCTGTGCTGAGGATCCGGGGTTCAATCCTCGGTCCCAGCACAGATTTATCTGATTGCCAAACCCTTCCTTCACCTCTGACAAGACGTGTATTAATCACAACTTGTGAATGTGAGGAATGCCAGGCCTCCACCGTGGTTCGGATCCCACGTTAAACTGTAGGTCCTCCATTTCATCTCACAATCACCCTACCATTACACAATAGCGTAAGTGCGTATAACCCGAATGGATAGTAAGACGCGGTGCTAATAATAATAATAATAATAATAATAATAATAATAATAATAATAATAATAATAATAATAATAATAATAATAATAATAATAATAATAATAATAATAATAATAATAATAATAATAAATATAATAATAAATATAATAATAATAAATATAATAATAATAATAACAACAACAACAATAATCTTTATTTATCTCTGCATTGAGATGTAACCGATTAGAATCAAAGATTATTCTTATTTATTGACACTAATGCTCCATTTGTTAATGTTATCTTTATAACCTTGAGAAAGGTTAAATCAGTAGCGAAGCGTCAGGGTACGCAGGAGAAGTTCAGATAAAAAGCTTTTTAAAAAGGAGAAAAAATATCCCTTTACATAAAACAGATATAAAATTGAAATTTTGATGGTCATTTTTTAAAGCATAGTGAAATGTTAGCAGGCGCGCAAAGCGAATGAGTTTCTTTTGGCAAGGTAAGTTGATACCTTTCCGCCTAAACCTTGAGTCACACATTTACCGAAAATAGAAAGCAGAATCTGCCTCAGAAAGCTTTATGTTGACCCATGATGCATTGCAACGCTAACTTAAAACAGTTAACTCTTCACATATTTTATTTTCTAGTGTATAAACATATATTTTAGTTAATTCTCCCTATGGATGTTTTCAAATTATAGCCCTGTGTCGTGGCACAATCCAATACATCGATACACACGCTTTACAAGAACAGGTTAGGGGTCATCCATAAACCATGTAGCGCTTTTTTCTTACCTTTTTAGCCCCCACCTCCCACCATGTAACACCATGTAGATATTTAGCCTAGCCCCCCCCCCCCCCAACCTGTGTTGCGTAACTTTTCTCACAAAAAAATGCAAGTCATTATTTCATAGAGAAGTTTTGTGATACTACTAAAGGAGGGATTCAGAATTAATACTTCCATTTTAAATCCTGAACATAAATGATTTCAGAGAGTATTATTATTTATGGATAGCTACACAAAACAAACAGATAAGACAGGCTAGTACAGACATAAAGACGTTGAATTCAAATTCTTCAGGTTCATGAGGAAAAACCTCTGCTATATTTATATTATGGATGTCAGGTTTGTGATCTGAGTAAGAGCAAGATGCCGCGGCACTACTTTGTGCTGACTAGGATGGCCCTTTTGTATAGTAATAGTACATGATGATGTTAAAGTGCCCACATCCGATGCTTGACGATGGGGGAAGACATCTTTCTTAGTATTGTTCACTTTTTATGATAGTCATATTAGTTATTTAAAAAATTATAGGTATACAACTTTTCTAAATTATTATTGGATTAATCTACAATCTTACTTTAGTTAACTTATCAATACCTAGACTTATGTTTCGTTCCAACATCAATCCTGGATCACGGCTTCACTTTTGAAAAAGACTAGATGGCCAATAAAGCGGAGATCAGAGTGGCTTTTCCTAAATGGTTTTATAATCTCTCTCCACGTTAATGAGGGTAGATTACCTCTAGAATTCTACCTTCCTAATTTCTACTCCATTAGATAAATATAGTAAAAAATTAGAATAACTACAATTTGACCATACCACCCTACAATATGTATGCTAAAAAGGTAGAATTTTAAATAATGAATGGAGGGAGAGTGGGAAAACATTTAGGAAAAGCAACCCTCAGTAGACCTGACTGGTATTTGAACCCCATCCCCCAACATCAGCCATCTAGTCTATTGAGAGAATAATTTAGACAATGCAGCCACCAAAGCTTATGTATAATGGTTGCATTTATATACATATACATTAGATTTGTCAAAAGGGAAAAGGTATAGGCCTAAATACACCTATATTTTGTAAATAATTAATAATACTTGAAGCTTTACTTTTCATAACATGCTGCTGGTATGAAGAAATAACACTATTTATGGAGTCTTCAAACTTGCCTTGAGATAAATTCTGTACTTTTGCTTCTTTCCATTTCACTACAACATATTTTTGAGACTCTTCCACTATTTTTTCTTGATATCGCTTTTTATACGCAAGCAATGAACAAGTCTCCTCTTTTTGAAGACTTTTTGGTTTTTGTACAAACACAAGTGATTATTCACGGCCTATGTAAAAGAATGTGCAGTAGGAATCCAAATTATACTCAAACTCAACTATATTTATAAATTAAGACAGCTTCGACTGACAGCTGTTAGCCAACTAAAAGCACGTGAGGGGGTCAGTAGTTCATGTTTATCAAAGGTGGAAACATGAACAATAATATTGTTTTTGAATATTAGAATTTGAGTTTAAGACCTAAAGTCTGTTCAGCGTAGGAATTGTTTTTTGAAAGGCCTTTTTCCCTACCTGAACTCTATTATATAGTAGGATATTGGTAGGAAAAAAGACCTTTCAGAGAGTAATTCCTACTGTGAATGGAGTATATGTTACGTAACACTTTGATGTACCCCACCCTCCTCCCATGTAACAGCATTTAGACATTAGATCTCCCACCCTTTCCCCCCTCAAAGCGTTACGTGGTTTATGGACTACCCCTTATTTCAAATCTCCTCACAAAGGCCAATGAAAATGTCTGCTAGCTTCTGGCTGTAGAGCGCATGAGTTGTCAAATGTGCATATGCACTTATTTGAAATGGTTGGTTATGAGATTTGATTGGTTCTCTTGTACCGAACATTTCAGGTGGAGCGGACGAAGTAGAGATGAGTTGAACTTAAGGGGATGGATCACCATGAGAGATGAGCGCGGCCGGTTTCTAAGGCGATTTCTCTGTACATGATTACTAAGAAAACTATTATACATATTTTAATCAGATTTTTACTACTGTAAAGATCAATTCATTTACATGGTTTATAGTTTATTCCTATCTACCCAGCCAATTCAAATTTAAGTTTAAAAAAATAATTTAAAGATCACTGCATGAAACAAACTGGGCTTGTCATTTAAATTTGGGAAGACTTAGAATAAAACGGTTTTCATTGTATTACAATAAACACATTTCTCTATCATTTAGTATAATTTAACGCCAGTTAAAAGTTAAATATTTTTAAGCAGCTTTGTTTAAATAATTTTTGCATGATCGTATTTTCTTGGTTTAGTGTTGTTTTTTTAAAAATCTGCAGACAAAGTATAAACCGAGTAAATATGATTGAGAATAATTATACTTTCATTTTTCAGCATACATATTGTCCTAAACTAAAATAAAGTGGTACAGTTTTATTTTGATTCAAAAAAGTGTTGTGGTGCAGTAGCCTGTGACCTAGCGGTGTAAGATTGAACAAAATGAACCTCTCGAGAAAACTCAAGGCAGTGATGCCAAGCGTTGCACGGTGACGAGCAGATGTTCTCAGGAAAAATATCAACTCGACTGCGTTCATTTATTAAATCAGTTGTGTGAATACCACGTTTTTTTGCAATGGAAGCCGTTTCTGTAAAAAGAGATCGAAGAAAATAAAATAAAAAACTACTTTATCTCTCAACCAGACGAAAGAAAAATAAATGTTCTACTCTTGTGAATTGGATAAAAAAAGTGTCATGAATTTATTATCATTTCTGCATGAAAAATACAATTTTAATACTGTAGTTTAAAATCCATCCATTAATTTCAAATCATGTGCGTAGAATACCTAATTAATATAATTACAGGACCCGTTTTGGTGACCTCATGATTTAAGGCACTACTCTTGCAAAAAACTGGACTGCTGAGGACGGGGATTGGTGTTCGATCCCAGTTTGGTGCTATGAGGTTATTATTCCTAAAATGTTTTCCACTCACCCTCCCCGCAAATGTGAGTGTAAGTCATCTAAAAGCAACCTTACCCTTCTCTGACACATTAGCTTAATTAGTACATCGGCGTAAAACCCACGCGGGCTCGGCTCATTTTGGTGTACCAATCAAACACTTTGGCCCTACCTTTGGTAATCTGATCTGTAAACAGAGTCAATAATTTGGTATCGATAATACGGGGCTAACTAAATCATTTTGGACTATTGGTAATTTGAACAAGAAATACACTTGTCACAATAGATAAATATCTTGAAACTATTTTGCTATCAATTGTAAAGGTGGATAATGAAACGGGGTGGGGGGACTATTGAACATGCCTTGACCATCGCGCTTTTAAAATTAATAACATTAACACAGATACATATTTAATTTTGACAATTATTATTTTACAAAATAGTTTCATCACAAATATAATTTTTACTTTCTCGCACCCCTCGCGTGCCATAGTCAAAGATTTGGAAATAACGTAAGCCTTAGAGAGGAAGGGAAGGGGGGAACACAAATGCTAAGAGGAGGATGTTACTCAACATATATAAGAGTGTGCAGTGTAAAGATTATTTCCATGTCTTTTTTTTTTTGTTCTTGTGATATTAGAAATGCTTCACTTCTTAATATTCTTTGATGTTATCCGTAAATTTACAATAATAAAGTAGGGTAGATAATAAATACGGTAATTAAGAGAAAGTGTTCCCACATTTGCGTGGAGTAAATGAGCAATCACGAGAAAAAACACCTCAATTCACGCGGTCGGAATTAAACCAAAATTTTTAGCACAGGTCCCTAATAAAATTAAAAACGTTGTGTTCATTGCAGAAGTTTTGATGAAGGACTTTGAATGCATAAAGTTGTAGAATGGATGTATTATTATTATTATATAATGTGTGTAGCTAAAATTATAAAATAGCTAGTGATGTGTATATATATTTTATGAACGTCCCTGACACAAAAGTGATTGATAAGGGAGAAATAGATTATAAAATGATCATGCTTCAATGTAAAACTTGTGTTTAAGCCTATCAAATTTGGTCAAAATCGATGGATGGATATTTTCTATACAATTGGGTGAAAAACATTTTCTTGCAGTATATTTCTTTATGTTTTATTGTAATTTCAAATACTTATTTTTAAAGTTAGTGTTTATAATTTTTGAAGTACAGGCAATAAGTGTAATATTTATTCTATAAAAATTATACATTTTTAAAAATAAAATCTTTCTTTTTGCAGAAAATTGTTCTATATGCTATCTTCAAATTTGAATATATATATATATATATATATATATATATATATATATATTTATATTTATATATATATATAGATATATAATATTTATTTAATAATATAATATTATATTTTTATATATATTATAATATAATATTATATTATATTTTGATTTACATCATATTATATATAAATATATATGTATATAATATTATTTAATCTGGTCAAAATATTTTCTTTCAGTTCCTGAGGTAAATGGTCGGATTAAAATTTTTGTCAAATAAACAGAGAATTTGTGAATAGATTTTTTTTTTCAAAAATTGTTTAGTGGTTTTATGGATCAGGAAGGTTATAATCATAGAAATTGTACCTGCATTTGCGTGGAGGGAGCGTGGAAAACCAGTTTGGAGAAACTAACTTCAGTACACCCGACCGAGATTAGAACCTTGATCTCCCCATCATTGGCAGTCTAGTATACTGTAAGAGTAGCGCGTTAGACCATGAGGCCATCAAAGTGAGTGTTATACATGTTAAAATATGTATAAATGTATAAAGCTATATTTGATTATCGAATATAATTAATAAAAAATAGGTTAATAGAGTTTGAAATTCTTGATAGCTACAAGTTCATTGGTGTAATTATAGGGTGGTGGCAGAATGCCACAGGCCCACGCTCAAAATAGGGCCCATCACGCAGGTCCACCCACCCAAAATTAATTTGGTAATATATGAAAGCGTTGTCTTTCAGGCCTATCATTGTTTCGTAAAGATCTCATTATTCAATCAAAAATTACTCAATAGTCATTTTATTGCGCATAATTTATGCTGTACAAAAATGTATGTACATATTTTTCTGTAAAATCAATAGAAACAGCTGTCAGGTCATTTTCAAAACTTTACTAAAAATTATTTAAGAAGCACATGAATCAATAAAGGCTGCAGGGATTAGATATGTTGACTGTTGAGCTACTACCCGTAGCTTGTCCTTGGAGGAAAGTGTAGACAATTTCACAGAGATCAATGTTTGTTTAGCCTCTATAAGTGTTAATATTGATAATTGACTATAGATTTGTTTATAATATTTATTAATATTGTTTTATTCAATTCAGATTAAGTTTTTTACATTATATTGAAACTTTTCAGCAAAAATTTTATCAAATATTATGGCTGTATGGTAATGCGCTTTGAGTGGTTTTTCCTCAATGGGTTTACACTCTTATCTCTTCACGCAAATGTGGGTACACTTCCTCTAAATTTAACCTACCCACTCTATATTATTATGTATTATAAAATAATTCCAATAATAAATGTCTAAATATTTTTTAATGATCTACAATTATTCATAAGATTTGGGGACGGTGGTGTATTTTTTTCCTTGGGGGCACCCACCGTGGGTCAATTACTGCATAGTTATGTCTTTGTACTTGTTACAAGCTAATGTAGGTCAAGCTAGTTTTACAATAGGAGATTTTAGTGCATCTTTAAGTTTATATTAAAATTATTATTAGTAGTAGTATCTGGATGATGTAATATAAGAAACTAAAGTAAATAATAAAGTAAAAAAACACAATTTCTTATTTATGTTTTATACATATGTGTGTGGCCCCCCTGCCTTTTAAGGGTTCTAACACTTTTAAAGAAGGGTACATCTCTGACCCCCAAATTTCTGCGTTCATGAAAAAAGATATAAAAAAATAAACACTTTTTATGTTAATTGATAAGATATCTCTATCACCATTATTATTATTATTATTATTATTATTATTATTATTATTATTATCAGACACTGTCCTCACCCCTCATAGCTTGGGTTAAGTCAGATGCTGAGGGAAATGATCTACATTCTACGATGTGTCTGTCGATAGTTGTATATCCAATGTTACTCATTGAGGGTGAACTGGGAAGGGGGAGGTTTGATAGGGCGGGGTATTACCACCAATTTCTTCTCCACCCCTCTCCCCATCAAAATGTGTCTTCCTCCAGTTTGTTTGGTTCCCTCTGATATACTTGAGTTTGAAGCTGAAAGATGGTTTGTATCAAACTTCAAATATATTCTATAACAATCTATTATTATTTTTAAATGCTTAAGGGCCACCCCAAATAGCTTTTAGTGGCATTCCATTTTCAAACATTTTCCATTGGCTTTGAGTCATTCCCCTAAAAACTCCTCAAAAATATATTTCTTTACAACTGCCTTGCCCGAAACTAATAAAGTTTTGCCGACACTCTTGGTAGTCATCACAATAGTTTTTTTTTCATTGTGACTTACTTCCATTTTAAGTTGTACACATGCATGAACTTGGAATAAGGAAGGTAACATTTTAGATTTAATGTACCCACATTTGCGTAGAGTGAAATTGGGAACCATTTTAGGGAAAAATACCCTTATTGCACACAACTGGGATTTGAATTTCAATCTCCCCACCACCAGAGATCAAGTCCAATAGTATGTGCTACTCACCGTGTTCAACTGACATGTTGAAGACGGGGAGATCATGGTTCGATTCCGGTCGGGTGCTCACAGGTGGTTTTTCCTAAATAGTTTTCTGCTCTCACTCCACGAAAATATGGATGCACCTCCTCTTAATTTAACCTTCCTGATGCCTAACACATTATAGTAATTATTACATAAGTGTACAGCCCGAACGGATAGTAAGACGTGGTGATATAAATAAATAATAATAGCGTGTTTAAAACCGTTTTAAAAAAACATCCTCAGTATACACTACTGGGATGTGAACCCCAATCTCGTCACCAGCAAACCAGTCTAATACGAGAAAGTCAAATGAAAAATGTTTTCTCCCGCTAGGTAAGAAATATTAAGAAAACCATATTACTGATTATTAGTTCAACCTAAAAATAAAGCAGCAGATTTCTGCATAGTGTGGTCTTTGATAAAAGCCGCACTCTAGCCTTTCCCTTGCAAGAAACTTGACCCATGTAAACAACAGATTAGCTCGCTCCCCCTCACTCTTTTAGACCAAATTTGACAGATATGACAACACTGTAACTCTAGCTCGGTGTCGCCTAAACAGTCCAAATAGTTCAATATATGGACGTTTCTTAGGAGTTGCGCTGATAGCGCTTCTCAAGTTTTACAAGGTAGTCCTTCCACTTAAGTGTGCGATATAGTGGAGCTCCTTTTCAGTTTTGGGGGTGGAGAGTGAGGGTTGGGGTGAGTCATAGTTGCTATGCTCACCAACAGGTGTCGCTAGTTTCGCCAGTCAGTGGGGGAAGGGGGGTATTGTTATTTCGAAACATTGCTTTGGAAAAAAGGACAAAGAGGAAGGGGTTAAGTGGACAGTGCTGTTAAAATGCTGTCAGCCGGCTTATCTCTGGATTCCTTGAAAGTGTCAAGAACTGATGGGGCCAGCCTGAGCCTAGCCTAGCTCACGCACCTCTCCTGGAATAACCTTTTCACTACCCATTTTAAATTACTAGCATGTGACAGCGGTTGCTTCAAATTAATAAAGTAGTATCAATTTTAGATTTGGGGTTTTGACAATCCCATCGTATTTAAAAAAATAATTTTTACACAATTTTGTTTCGTTAAAAAGTTTTAGTAGCTAGTATATTAAAAATTGTAGCTACAAGGTAAAGATTTAACTCTTTTGAATTTTAAACTACTTATATTATTTAAAATTTTATTTCAATTTTTAATGTAAACACTATGATCTAACAAAGAAATCACAATATTCATGTCCTAAAAAAAATTGGCAACAATATATTTTGTTTTGCAGAAATTTGCCTGCTCATATATATATATTTAATATTAAATTCCATGGAAGATTTTCATTTAGGGCTAAGTTCTTAGACCATTCGGCCACTTTTCCGTGCTATTTCACGTGACCTGCAACTGTTTAACCGTAAAAACTATCTGAATATATTTTCAAAGGAGGTCGGGGTAAGGAAGGTAGAATTTATTAATATGCAGTTTACACGCACTTACGTGAATAAACAGTGAAAGGCTATTTAAGAATAAAGCATCTACGTATAAACTGCCGGGATTCAAATCGCGAACTCTTCGTCACTGGCAAACCGGACAAGACTAGATTGACGCCTTTTCTGGATTGCCCACCTATTAGAGTTGAATAAAATAAATGGAAACATTCCTAAACATTCCTAAAAACATTTAGGATGCAGAAGACAAACGTTCGCGAACCTTTGTTTCGGGTTTACTTATTTTATTCCCTTCTTCCCAGTTCAATCTTTTTGGGTGTTATGTAGAGTAAGTATACCCCGATTTTGGTTAGAAAAACAGTATAGAAAATTCAAACATGTTTTCTTACGATCGACATTGATAACATTTTACTATATTATTTGAGAGAGCTTTTTAGTAATAAAATACATTTTTCTGCCATTTTACTATATTTTTAGCGTTATTTTATAGTTATTGATGATATATATATATATATAGTGACAGCTGTAGATCATACGGCTTGACTTATCAATACAGGGTAAGTAGATAGATCTAGTATAGTTTCTAGTTGTCAGGTAAGTTAGACCCTTTCTATTGAAACTGGACTGTAGCTAAAGTTGTTTTTAGCCCATACTTGTAATGCCATAGTTTAGTAGCAGTAAAAAGAGGTATGTTTTAGTATCCGTTCAGAATAATTAGCATATACACATGATAAACCCAAGTTAATGTAATATCACTTTTGGATTTAAATTTTATAAATTTATTTTGCATTTATTTTGCATTTATTTTTTATGTAGAAACGAAGCGTCACAGTTCCATGCCGGTTGGCACGCAGACAGAATATCAAACTCATCTAGTCAGGTTTGCAAGTGACGTGGAGAAAGAGAGGTTCAAACTACAGCTGGGTGTACTAAGAGTGGGTTTTTATGAGTGGTTTCTCTTCCTCCATGCAAATCCAGTAACATTTTGTCTCAATTCTATCTTTTTCAACACTATCCTATTAGTGTAAATTAACGCGTATAACCCAAATGAGCAGTAAGACGTGGAGGAAAAACGACTTACATGATTCATCCCAATATTTGTAGGCCTATTATAAAAAGTTGACAACACACTAAAATTATTTATTACACAACATATTGATATTTTAGTTTAGTTTGGGTTGCGGTCGTTCAATTGGTACCTATTTAATGTATTTAAAAACCAAAGGTTTAGCCAAATGTCAAGGGCTCTATTAAAGTGAGATGTCGTTTTTATTTTATATTTATATTAATACTAAGTGAACGACCGTATTCTTAGCAATATGTGTATTGCGAATATATCCAATAATATACAAAGGAAACTGTGAAAGGGGCCAAACAAACGCTTGACTCCAAGTCATCGGTGGCATTTTCTGACAGCTCTAAAGTAGGTAACGAAACCAAACTCCCCGGCTCGATTTCCGCGTATAGTTGATAGTTTTTAGTTATATTTGAATGAAAACTAAACTTTGGTTCTATAAACATGCCTTGAATTTGGCGTAGTACATTGTTCGGATTCACGGTGTTTCTTTAAATGACTCTTATGGACAAACCGTAACATATTATATAGGTAAATTTTAATTTTTGGTATTTTGTAGGTATTGGCAGAAACCTTATTCTAAAATAAAGAAATAATCCGTTTTCTATTATATTATTTATAACTTACATGTGGTGCACGTACCGTGGTAAAGTGTTTCTGTAACCTGTACACAACGTTTTGAGTACAGTAAGAACACTAAGAAGGAACTTTTAAAAAATACAAACATATTTTTGTGGTAAACATTGAAATGTTCAACTATATTATTAGTATAAGTTGATAGTTATTGATAATACCTATCAAAAGTTACAGCTTTAGATCACATGACGTATGGACACATGATAATAATTTAAGTAACGTTTATAGCTGTCAGATGCTATTCTAGTACGGTGTTTCTTCTATAGACAGCCACACATAATGTAGGGTGATTCATTCGGGACTGTACATTTATTTTTTAAACTCATGATTGGAAAGTCATAAACTTCGCTTTCCTCATGGCATGTAGGATTGTATCATAGAAGATTCTGGACGTGCCCACCGACAGCGTCCAGACACATAATAGCCCGACGCTCCTAATTGTGTGATGTAGAATTAGTGTTCACACACGAGTGAATCACCCTATAGTAATAATAAAACAATTTTAGAACATTTTAATACCACACTCTTTTTAAACAAATATGAGTCTATATATCTATTGAAAAGGAACAAAGAGTGAACAGACAAACCAAAACTGACCCAACACTAAGCTTATTATAAAATAATTTCAACCCAACTAGCCATAGAATTTAAATCAATTTCAATACCAACAGCAAAAAGTAGAGTTAATATATAAATAGGTAAAACAAATCAAAACTATTTAATTTTTATTTCAAAAAATATTACCATAAACCCTGATAAAGTTAATAGTTCAATGCAATCATCATCTGCTATAACTGCAATAACTATGGTTGTATGAACAAATATAATTTTAAATAAAATTTATCAATAATATATTATTTTAGTGGCTTCCGTGGCCTGGGGTTGATTTAAACGAAGCGGGTGTTAGCAGCGTTGAAGAAATAGCTTCCGATATTTCGGTTTTAGTTTAAATAGCCGTCATATGGGAAAAATGAAGAAATATTGATCTGGACGAGAATTTGAGGCATATTTATAGACCTGACCGTTAATTCCTAACTCCGGCCAATTCAATCAGGGTTGATTTTGTTTGGGAATGGTTTTTTTTATAAGTTATTTCTTCAACTCAGTCCAAGCCCATAAACATTTGTTTTAAATGATTGATTATGCTGTAAAATAAATAAATATCACAAAGTAATATAAAAAATCAGTTGTGAAGGAAAAGTATTAATAAAAAGTAGCATTATATACAGTAATATAACATATATACAGTATTTTACATGCAATCTTTACGTAATTAAAGCAATCTTTCTTTAGGTTTTTTATTTCTAAACGTGTTTTCCAAAGAAAGTTTTCGTTTTCTCTGATTTTGTTCTTGTGATTGTAGCACATATATAGGGTCACGAATAGGCATTGAGCGACGTTGACGTGAATCTACAAGTTCTGGAACTACACAATCCATGTAAAATTTCTTAAGTTTTTCTTCCATTTCATTATTCCAAAATTGATCATCGCGGCAGATAGCTTCAACTTTTATTCCAAGTGGGGTCCAAACTCCATAGTAACAAATGTCTTTTTTTGTTATATGCAATTGACCTTGGATTTGAAAGTAATGCTTGTGTTTTTTGTTGACATCAACTATCACTTTTTTGTCTTTACTTAAATTTCAAAATGTAACTTTCCTTGACAAAATTGCTTGTTCAGGAGTAAGCTCTTTTGCAGAAGCTGGACACTTGACCTCAACGATGGCACTATCTCCCACAAGCCCATCAGGTGTTGCTCCCAAATATTGATGAGTGTGATCAATGAATAGACCACATTCTTTAATTTTACTCCCTATAACTTTTTCCATAGCTTGGAGAGCATCGCTTTCATGATCTCGCCCATATTTTAAAGACATTGAATCAAAATCGGTGTAAAGTAAAGCTTTTACTAATGTCTGACAGCTTGTATAAGGCCGCCTACAACACACTGTTCCAAAAACTGATGCTGTTAGGAGTTTCCGCCTTTCTTCCATCCACATTCCACATTTTCTTTGAAGAACTGTTGCCCTCTCAAATTCTTGAATTTCATTCACTGATCTTTTTAAAGAATCCAGAAATTGTTTTTTCTTTTCTTCAAATATATCATGTGGAAGATCAGGTTTTTCTGCGTGAGACCCATAATCTTTGTCAGGTATTTCTGTTGTTGGAAATAACTTTCTTCTCCGTCTCGTTGTGCTATTTTTACGGTTCTGCAGTACTTTTAGACGACGGACTTCATATAATTTTGTAAATTTTCCTGGACTTTGTTTATCAAATAATGTTTTGTGCAGCACATACATTGGTGTGTGCGTGTTATGTGACACAACAGCGGCTGTGCATCTCCCCTGGTAGGAATGTCTTTGTGTATAATTTATTCGTTTCCCACCTATAAACTTCGCTACGATGGAAAAAAATTGTTCCACAATATTACTGTTCAAGTGCCTCAATAAACTTCGGCAGTGCACAGCAAGACCACTAACAAGTTTTTGAAGGACAATGTACAATCCTTCTTCAGTTAACCTAGGCACTAGATTAACGTCCTCTTGTTTTGGGCCATTACAAAAGTAGCCACGATCTTTACAATGAAGGTGTTCTCCAAATATGTGACTTGGAGAATTCAGCAAATCCTTTTTGAGTTCATTTAATTTTTCTTGGTTGTTTAGATCCCCTTGCTTTGACCTGTATTCTGCAGCTTTTGTAACAGCATTCCTAAGTCTAACAATGTTTGCTGCTATTTTTTGTCTCAGCATTATGTTACCTAGTTTGCCGTTTCTAACTACATCTCTCAATTTGTTTCCATAGTTGCGAAGAAGATGGTTAGTGCACTCAACTTTTTCTACAGTTAGGTCATCATAAGGTATTGCTTGTAGGATCTTCGAATACACACTGGAATCCCCATCCGCAACAAGTACGCCATATTTTACTCCATACATTGCTTCACTATTCAAAAAACCATCCACTATGACATCTGCTTCCATGCTTGTGGAACTCGCAGAAAAGTTTCTATAACATGTGTGTGTTTTTACTGGTATTCCTGCATTCTTTGCTCTATTACACAAAGTACAATATTTGTTTCTCCATCCCAGAAAAATAACCTTTCCAGTGTATAATCCAACAATGGCAGCCTAAAAAATAGAATTATGCATTAATCACGGGAGTTTTATTACAATAATCTTTTGCAATGTACATATCTACACTAAAAAGAGGCGAATCAGAGAAGTCTAGTCATCTAAAGAGAATAGATGGGTTTCCCCAAGATATTTACCAATCATAAGTAATATTTTCTATTTTGCGAATGTAAAATTCACTAACCAAAAGCATTACAGCACATTTAAACAGATATCCTGTATAATATTGTATTATGTAAATAGCATTGGAGCATAAACCACTTTGTGTTGTGTGAAATACTGGAATAACTCTTCACTACAAGTTTTAATTATTTTAACAAAATGGGGAAATATAATTCTCCCAACTGGTTTAGATTAACATTGATTACTCAAATTAGCTAAGGTCAATTCAAGGACACTGTTCGTTACTCTACAACATTTCTTAGTAAAAAAATAATCTGCCTACAAACATCACATGCTATGGAAATGTTTTAAAAATATTTTTTGTTTCTTTGAAGTATTTGTTTATGGTTTATAGCTTTATAATTTAGAGAGAAGCAGCAAAAAGATTTGCATACTATTAATCTTGATAAATTTGGTGATATTGTAAGTTTAAGTGTATACACAAACAATTCCCATTTACAAAATAACTAACACATTATCCTACATTATTATGTATATTTTTGCAGCTCGAACTTACCACACCAGAGAGCGAACTGTAGTTTTTTCCAAAGGAACGTTTGGGCCAACTTCCATCTGCTACAACGGTGAGGATTGGTGTTCCATTCCTGTCAACCTCCCCATGTTGAATAGCTATTTTTGCTTCCTCTTCCGCGGATTTGGCCATTTCCGCTAGCGCAGATTTTTCAAATCCATCAAAAACACTGTCTTGATAGTTTGAATATGTATTTGCAGCTAACGTAGGTATATATATGGCTGAAGTAATTTCAGCAAGTTGTGCATAACCAGCACCTGCAGAAATAGAGCCTGCAACGGCTGCAGTATTTATGTCCATGACCTGTTCATTTCGAGGCTCGGTCTCAACTTGGCACTCAATATTACACATTAGACATTTAAAAATAAGTACGCTTTTATAGCCGCGCCTCTTTTCACGAACTACAAACATGTTGCTAAGATTACAGCCAATCGGACCATGATCATTTAATTCTTGCATTTTCACTATGAAATGTGTTATGTCTACTATTCTCCGGCCAGTGATTTTATGCACGTTCTCTATTTGCTGAGAACAGGATGTATGTACAAAAAGATCTTCATTGTCTGCACTATCAGTTTTCTCTTCACTGTGCCACTCATCATCTCTCTCTTTGGGAGGAGCGACACACTCGACCAAATAACTTTTGTTATGGTCAACACTATTTTTTATTTGATCAATTTGACCAGAAATTTGAACCTCCTCATCTGTTTCAAATTGTTTAATCGTTTCATTTGGAATGGATGGTCCTGTGGTTTCTTCCGACCTGAAAAATGTTCAACTAAATATAATATAAATATAATTTAACGTTTCGGAAAATTTTCAATTATTTGTTTCTGGAAAAAAATCCAACTATTTTAAAGAGTTCAAAAAAAGTAATTACAGCTATTTCAGCTCTCTCCTCGCACTCACGTATCGACTACAGCGCTTGGTGGTTGAAAGTGTCACTTACGTTGGGTCTGCTCTAGATCAGATATAAAAATACATCGATATTATGATCAATCCTTCACGAATGCAATCCCTTATCCCTGGGAATCAACGATAGGAAAATTTTGTCAGAAAATATTAATCTATAATTGGGTGGAGCTTGACAGGGTGAAAAGAGAGGGTTAGGAAGTATTCGGGATATGACTTTGAGGGAAAAGGATAGGATGGAAGAGGCGTGTTACTGAATTGGTGGTTTGAATTCTATTTTCAGTTTATCAACAGTAAGATAGTTAAAATAAATTTATGGTTGGTACAATTATTTGCTAACAGCATTTGTCCCCCCTCCCCCTTTTCAAAGTACACACTATATACTCCTAAAAACCCCTGCTTCGTGTCCTCTATCCCCCCCCCTCCGTGACCCCTACAGACCCTAGTGCCCCCATCACCCCTTCCTTATCAACCCACTCTTCTCTCAACATACTATTTGATGACTTTATGTATATATAATAGGGTCTAGGTGCCACCTCTAAAATTCAACCTCTCTACCACAATCTGCCACTGCGGAAAATTTTCATCTCTACCTCCAGTACGCCCGGCCGGGATCAAATCGACTCCTTATTAGTGGTATAAGCTAGACTAAATGAGACTGCTGCACTTGTCTGCCTGCTTACCGGTACGAATAACTGAAATCAGCGCAATTCATTTTATTTTTGTCACCAAAATATTATGGATAGGTGGGCTTTTTCAAACAGACCCTTCCTCATTCCCCACTACTTAGAAGCCATTCTCCTACGAAAATAAATATAGAATTCAACATCGCAAAACAGAACATTTTATTCAAATATGGTTATATTTCATTATTCATCGATATAAAACTAACGCCACAATTAGAGTTTAAAAAATCATTTATCGGCCATTTCCATTAACGAGACATGGAAGAAAGGAAAGAAATAAAGTAAAAAAAACGGAAATACATTTTATCACTGGCTCATGGTATTATTAATGTATATTGACCAAAATAATCTGTATCAGTTCTTGGCCCTACTGCAAGTTGCTGTGCTATGATACATAGTACATTTGACTCCAGAAAATGTATTGTTAGACTTATTTATAACATACTTAGCACCGCGTCTTACTACCCATTAGTGTTGTACGCTTAAGTACTAATTACGCTAATGGGTAAGTAATTAGGAAGTTGAATATAGAGGAAGTGAACTAGAATTTGCGTGGATTTACTTCCCCCATTTATTAGATAGGCTTAAGTATATAAAATAATTAATTGAATATTTCATTTATTTGGCAATTTTTTTACGCTATTTATTGAAGGTTCATTGAAATAATATTTATTTCTTTTAATAAACTTCTTCAAGTACTTCTAACACACCAAATATGAAATCTTTGCATCATTTGATTTTTCTAAAAATTGTTGCTTTAGATGCCAAAATCTCAAACTTTGAGTAAACACTGTGCTTAAAATATACATTTAATCTATATTTAATACACTGATCCAAGTTTGGTTTTAGAAGACCTAATAATATATATATAATTATTATATTAATTTTGGGCTAAACACCCTTAACGTGTCGGAATTAACGACACGGGACCCACGGCTTTACTTCCCTTCCGAAGGAAGGCATGCTACGAATTTTCCCACCCTAAAAATCCATCGCCCTCGGGCGGAATTGAACCCGCGAACCTTGGGTCCAGAAGCGAGCATGCTAACTACTAGACCATCGAGGAAGACAATTTTAGATGAAAATCGTTAGAGCCAATTTAGAGAAAATCTACTTTTTGTTGTTTATTCCTTCAGTAAACTACCCTTAATTTTAGAGGTAGATAACTCATTACAAAAAACCCTCTGTAAAACCTTATGAAAATCTTATGTACGAAGTTTCAGTCCTATCGGTAAAAAGGTTTCGGCTCTAGCCCCAGTAACAGACAGACAGACAGACAGACAGACAGACAGACAGACAGAGAGAGAGAGACAGAGACAGACACACACAGACACACACACACAGACACACACACACAGACACACACACACACAGACACACACACACAGACACACACACACAGACACACACACACAGACACACACAAACAGACACACACAAACAAACACACACAAACAGACACACACAAACAGACACACACAAACAGACACACACAAACAGACACACACAGACACACAAAGACACACACAGACACACACAGACACAGACACACACAGACACACACAGACACACACACAGACACACACACAGACACACAGACAGACACACAGACAGACACACACACACAGACACACAGACACACAGACACACACAGACAGACAGACACAGACACACAGACAGACACACAGACAGACACAGACACACAGACAGACAGACACAGACACACAGACAGACAGACACACAGACACACAGACAGACAGACACAGACACACACACACACACACACACAGACGGCATTGCAAAATAACTTTTTCGGATTCAGGGGGTCATGAAACATCGACATTCATCAAAATTTCAAGTTAGATTTTTTTACTATAACAATAGGTACTTTCTCTCCTAGTGATCTCGATGAAGTTTTTTTTTGCACCGCGTCTTACTACCCGTTCGGGCTATACACTTAAGTACTAATTACTCTAATGGGTTAAGGATGTGGTAGGATGATATTATAGGAAGTGAGCCCGCATTTTCGTAGAGGGAGAGTGGAAAACCATTTAGAAAAAACCATCCTCAGTTCACCCGAGCGAGATTCGAACCTCGATCCTCGGCAGCCAAGTCCAACACGAGACTGACGCGTTAGACCACTCAGCCACAGAGGCGGGTTCGATGAAGTAAAAAGTTAAGTTATCAAATTCATTTTAGATTATATGACACATTTTCCAACAATAACATAAAATCATTACTTAATGTTTATTTCTCCAGTACTCTCCAAGTTGGTCCGGTAATCGTCTTTTCTTCGGTTTTCCTGATAGTTTTAAACGTTTTGATTTTTTAACAATGAAGTGAGACGAATGTTTGCTTTGTTTAGGTGATAAAGTATCTTTCTGGATTGAAGTTGAACTTTCTTCAGACATGGTTGTAATGGATTATAACAATTTTTTGTCAAATCAATATTTCACCACTTGGTATGATTTATAAAAATGCACATACATAAATGAAAAATAACTTTTTTATTTTAGTAGACCTATAATGTTTTTTATTGCGTTGAAAATAATTAGTAATTTTTCATATTCAACACTAGTATTATATATTTTTAAATATAAACAGTTTTATTACAACAGTTTATGCGACGATATAATTATACTAATTAAATATTTGAAAGTTTAAATAAAACCACTACGACTAACATTATTTGAAAGTGCGTGTAAATGATTATTTACTCTACAGTTATATTTTAAACTTGATGCTATGCACTCTTATTCAGAGTTGAAAGCATCGATTCAAAACAAACAAGGCGAGATGTGTAAGAAAAGACCAATATTATTTTGTCTCAAGTGCGCCCAGTCCGAGATATATTAGGATGGCCTGAGGGGGGGAGGGAGAAGGTAGAAGGGGGTGTTAATCTGTTTCTACCTGCATCGTGACGTCCGTGAAGTTGGCCCCCCCACTTTTAAAAATTCAAGTTTTTTTGATTGCAATCGTTTGTTCTTCGTTTGTTCCGGATTGTTCCGCAAAAATTTTCGTTTGTTCCGTTTTGATAGGCCCACAAATGATATATTTACATTGGGGGGGCCAACTTCACGGTAGCCCCCCCCACTTGTAAAATTTCAAGTTTTTATGATTGCAATCGTTTGTTCTTCGTTTGTTCCGGATTGTTCCGCAAAAAGTTTCGTTTGTTCCGCATTCGTTCTTGCACAAACGGGACGCGAACTTGTGGCACTTTGTTTACTCGTGAGGGGCCAACTTCACGGTAGCCCCCCAACTTTTAAAAATTCAAGTTTTTATGATTGCAATCGTTTGTTCTTCGTTTGTTCCGGATTGTTCCGCAAAAATTTTCGTTTGTTCCGTTTTGATAGGCCCACAAATGATATGTTTACATTGGGGGGCCAACTTCACGGTAGCCCCCCCACTTGTAAAATTTCAAGTTTTTATGATTGCAATCGTTTGTTCTTCGTTTGTTCCGGATTGTTTCGCAAAAATTTTCGTTTGTTCCGTTTTGATAGGCCCACAAATGATATGTTTACATTGGGGGGGGGGGGGGCCAACTTCACGGTAACCCCCCACTTGTAGAAATTTAAGTTTTTATAATTGCAATAGTTTGTTCTTCGTTTGTTCCGGATTGTTCCGCAAAAAGTTTCGTTTGTTCCACCTTTGTTCTTTCGTAAACATAAAGTGAATTTGTGAAGTTTTTATTTTTTGCTCGTAAAGTGCCAAAATCGTGGTGGCACATCTGTATAAATAATTAATATCTTAAGATAGAATTCATTTGGTCATAGTGTATTTCACATTGATCCCCCAAAATTTTCATTTGTTCCATTTTTATATCCCCACAAATTATATATTTTTCACTGGGGTAATGTGGGTGGAGTGACAATTTCACAAGTTAAGTGTACATATTGAGTTTGGGTGAAATTTCACTCTATTCCCTTTTTAAAATAGAGCCTTTTATTGTTTATTTTTTAATTATTATCTTCTTATGGAGAAATACACAAAATCTTCATTTGTACCGTGATTATTCTTCCCCAAACAATATTTGCATTATTCTCATATTGTTTTTTATTTATCATAGGCCGTCTTCACAGTTGGAATCACGGTCTTAATTCTTTTGACAGTGGTTTTACTTTAACTCCATAATTGAATCATTTTAGAATAATGAATCATTTTGCTTGGATATACTATTTGCTATAATTTCTTTAGATGTTCTGATTTATATAACTAAGCTGAAAGAAATAATAACAAAGCGTTTAAATTAAAGGGCATGTCACATAAAGTTAGTCTATTTAAAATTAACAACTTATTACAATGGCGATAGCTACTAGTACAACTAAAATAAAGGGATTGTTCTGGGTGTCTTTAAGATGCAAACCATGTTAAAATTATGTATAAGCTCTTGTTATATTCTAATAACATAAAAAAAATTAATGTACTCGTTTTATTGGGTAATTAATTGCCAATTTAACGAAATAGTAAAAAACACTTCTTAATCGATATCACCTTTTAAAAAACTCTACCAAGTATATTATTTTCATTATCATCATTATCATCATCATCATCATCATCATTATTATTATTATTATTATTATTATTATTATTATTAGCACCGCGTCTTACTACCCGTTCGGGTTATACGCACTTACGCTAATGTGTAATGGTAGGGTGATTGTGAGATGAAATGGAGGGCCTACAGCTTAACGTGGGATCCGAACCACGGTGGAAGCCTGGCATCTACCAAGTATAAATGAGATGTATAACCTAGCATAAAAAAATTCCCACATGTTAATCTTTAGGCACAAAAATAATTATGAAGACCAAAAACATGATATTTATTAAAATAAGCTTTTATAAAGGCTTTTTTTTTAGGACAGATGGCAGTGTATTTAACAGTTTGAGACAGGAAATGGATTTATAATCTTAAGTGCCATTCTAAATGTGTTCTTTTGTTAGTTTACTCATTAAATAAGATCTTCAAACTATTATTGCCCATAGTTTGGAACTTCTGAAGGAAAATAATTGGAATTGTGTACCCCATAGACTTTGTCACTCCTTTACATAAAAATTGAGACATTTAACTAAAACTCGTGAAATCGAATTGACTTTGCTTCAGAAGAATAGTATTAAATTCCACCAATGAGCGTAAACAAAATAATATACACTGTGACAGAAATGTATGTAAAATAGCAACATCTCTGCCCACCAAAGAGAATAACAATTCCTCCCTAATCCCCCATTTAAAAATATATATTTTTCACTATCTAAGAAACTATTTGTTTTATAAAAATATATTTCAACTAAGAGATTTTTTATTTTAAATAGTCCTACAACTTAGCAATGATAACTTACATTGTATCTCAAAGAGTTGTGGAGCTAAATCAAAGTTGAAGACGCCCACTTTTGTAGGGTACCCTCTTGCTCAATTTCCTGGGAAAACGAGATGCACCACTTTGTTCATGATGTTAAACAGTGCATATATGCGAATTTAAATCATAATCGATAGAGACAATCCTTAGAAAATCTATTTTTTTTTTTACTTTTCCCCTTTAAGTTAACTACTCTTGATTTTAGGGTTGGATGAATAATTCCAGAAACCCTCTGGAGAACCTTATTTAAACCCAATATACCAAGTTTTAGCACAAGCGGTAAAATAGTTTCGTTACTATGCTGAGATACAGATAGACGGTGTGACGGATGGACGGACGGCATCGCTAAAATCACTTTCTCGAGTTCAAAGGGTCAAGAAACATAGCCATCCATCGAAATCTCTAATTTGATTTTTTTTTTTACGATCATAATCTCTCCAGGGGGTCGTTAGAAAGTAAAAGTAGGCTATTAAATACATTTTAAACGTGGTAAAAACTTGTAAAACTGTTAAACTTCATGACATTAGTTTATACTAAATAAATAGGTTTTATTACTTTTTACCTTTAAATTAACCTAAGTAGCTTATGATTAACTAAACGTTTATTTTCTACCTGAACACCACACACTTTATAACAGATAAAGTAAACTTTCAAATTTTAGCATTGAGATTTATTTATCTTTAAGTAATCGAAGCTAACGTAACACCGTAAGAAAATCATATCGTGAAATATTGGGAAGATTTGCAAGCTATGCCTTCCTATAGTCCAATTTTCATCTCAAAGCTGGAAAAATTACTAGATCCACTTTCATTTATTCATACGTCAAGTCATGTGATATGCAGCTGTCACTTTTGATAAATACTACCAACTTATGATATAAGACTAACAAAATAGTAAAATATTATCAGTGTTATAACAATAAAAAAAAGTATGTAATTTATATAAGGCCCTTTCTGTGAAAACTGGTCTGTATCATCTCCTTAATTATAGTAGAGAGAGGAAAAAATGGGTCCAACTTTTGAGAAATTAGGTTGTTTTAACTACTAGGGAGGGGGGGAGGGGAACCAATAGTTTTTATTTTAGATGAATAGGTGTCTATGACTCAGGTGGGTTAGGTTCTTTCAACACTACCTAATATATATATATATATTTATTGCTTGGTATTGTTCCAAGAAATGTCAGATTTTGTGCCATGTCCCTTACCTGAATAACAATGAAATCCATTTTTAAACCTTAGAGAATGAATTTGTTCTTCAAAAGCGATAAGACAAAAATACTCCCCCCTTTTTCCTCTACTTAATAAGTCTATATTAATCTGGAGAAAAAAAGTATGGCTATTCACTTCTGCGTGTACTTTTAAAAAGCAACATTGCATCAAATTTAATTGAACTCTGTGTATGGTTATAAACACAAATATATCATTTCTGAATATTATTTTCGTATATGTCACAATATACTGCTTACTGTATATATTAGCACTAAATATTTTTAAAAAAGGCTACTTCATATAAATGTATAAATGAATAAAAAATACGAAAAAAAAACTCTTACGAAAATTCTAAAACGTGTGCCGCGAGATTCCAATCCTCTTCACAAGGGTGCCACGTGTCTGCCTACCGAGCTAAGGGTCCCCGGGTTCAATTCCCGGCATGGCATAAATATTGATCATTGGTGAAATGTGAGTTTACCCTTTCACAGGGATGAATTAATGGTGGGGGACTGGATTTTGTGTCTATTATAGTTTTAACTTAGATTATAAGATATTTGCCACGTGAAAGGAGCCTCCTGGGCGTACCTTAGGCAGTTACTGATCATTACATCATAATTGACTGCTATTATTTTTACATTGGAAGTTGTAATTTAATTTCTTAGCTAGTTAGCTATAAAAATGTTTTACGTAGGAACGTTTTTTATCTAATAAATTTTGAAACAAATATTTACTTTAAAAAATATTTTTTTAAATTGATAAGAGAAATGACATATTATATCCTGAACTCTGAAAAATCTTATTTCAGATCCTAACACATTTATTAAACAAATTTTCACATATTCGTGTTAAATATCAAAAACTCTTAACCTGGTTGTATTTAGATTATAAATATATTCATTAGCTAATTTTTATATATAACGCACTATTTTCATGTTTAGCTAGACTGCCGAGGACGTGGAGATCAAGGTTCTAATCTCGATCGGGTGAACTTAGGGTGGTTTTTCCTAAATGAGTTTTCACTCTTCATCCACGCAAATATGGGTTCACGTCCGCTAAAATCAACCTTCCTAATTACCAACTCGTTAGCCTAACTAGTACTTAAGCGTATAACCCGAACGGTTAGTAATAAGCGATGCTAAATTAATTAATTAAAATTTTACATTAATTGTTTTTCTGAATATTAATAATAAATAATGTTCAAATTGTTTTTGATAGGAAGAATAATTAATAAGCAGAGCCCAAATTTTGGTGACGGGTCATATTTATTTTACTACATCATTGACAATGCTCATGTGTACATACATTCTGTTTATGACATCTTGGTTGTGTAAACGTTATTCTAGGTTTTTTATTTAATTTTGTCGTTTTTGATTTTAGCTAATATTATATTCTTGGTTTGCGTCCTTTATGAGGCTTTTTTAGGCATTTTTGAATAGTTGCCAGGCACTTATGTTAAGTTAGTACATTTTATATGCTATTAATATTTTATGAATGCATAAAGATTCAAACATTTTTAAAAATACAAACCGTTGTCGGAATTAAGAATAATGTTGAAAATGAACTCTTTATCCTTTTTGTTTGTCATGTTTGTAAAATCCACATTTCCAATGAGACGCTGCAGTTAAGCGGTGAAATTGGAATAAATGACATTTCCTGCCATCCGCTTCTTTGTGGCCAAAGCTACTACTTACTACTTCATAACAGTGATATCAGCAAACAAAAGGTGTGGTGTCAACGCTTCAGGAGAACCTAATTCCGAGCTGACTTGAGGAGTGGGGGAAGGGGGAGGGAGATCTTACTCAGGTAATTGTCGGTGATTTGACAACCACCCAATTAGATGAAGCCAATATTTTAAAGCTTAAAGACGGGAATTGAGATTTATAAAAATACTATTTTTTTACTATAAGTTGTATGACATGCGATGTTGTAGACCAGCGGCTCTCAAGTTTTTGTATTTCTGACTTGATTGACATCTTTATTGCTGTATTGTCCATAGTGAGGGAATCACATACAAGATTGTCAATACTATAGACCTTGAGTCTAGACACAGAGGGTGGCACTTTCTTTACCTGAGGCCCTGTGCGACCGCACAAGTCGCTCACACAAAAGGCCATTCATCATCACTAGTGACACTAGTTTATTTAGTGTTGGTAAGATATCTAAGAACGAACAAACTAAAATATGATGGACAATAATCTGAAACAAACTAAATAAAATTATTTAAAAAATACAAATTCAAATTTTGTT
Organism: Timema podura; assembly: GCA_033556935.1. Classification (NCBI taxonomy): domain Eukaryota; kingdom Metazoa; phylum Arthropoda; class Insecta; order Phasmatodea; family Timematidae; genus Timema; species Timema podura. Next base: position 113,414,415 of record JAVRXN010000009.1, read on the forward strand.
ATTTAACCAGATGAGGTGGGAAAAGGGAGCTAGGCATAATGATAAATATATATTAATTTTAAAGCCATTAACAGGAAATAAACATATTTTTCTAAAATCAATTTAAAACAAAACAAAGATAAATATGTTTAGCATTAGTTTTTAAAAGAGACAGAAGGGGGTGAATTCACGGACGTCCAATGTAACATGTCATTTGTGGGCGTATCAAAACAGGACAGAAAAAAGTAATTATTGAACAATCTCGAAATAATGAGGAACAAGCGATCGCAATCATAAAAATGTCACCTTTCAAAAATGGGTTGGGAGGGTGGACTACCGTAAGCCCTTCAATGTAAACGTATCATTTGTTGACGTATCAAAATTGAACAAAAGAAACTTTCAGAACAATCTGTAACAAACGAAGAACCAAACGAGTGTAATTATAAAAATATGAATTTTCAAAAGTGGGGGGCTAACGTGAAGTTGGAATGTGGAACAAACGAAACTTTTTGCGGAACAATCCGGAACAAACGAAGAACAAACGATTGCAATAATAAAAACTTGGATTTTTAAAAGTTGGGGGGCTACCGTGAAGTTAGCCACTCACGAGTAAACAAAGCGCCACAAGTTCGCGTCCCGTTTGTGCAAGAACGAATGCGGAACAAACGAAACTTTTTGCGGAACAATCCGGAACAAACGAAGAACAAAGGATTGCAATCATAAAAACTTGAATTTTTACAAGTGGGGGGGCTACCGTGAAGTTGGCCCCTCACGAGTAAACAAAGCGCCACAAGTTCGCGTCCCGTTTGTGCAAGAACGAATGCGGAACAAACGAAACTTTTTGCAGAACAATCCGGAACAAACGAAGAACAAACGATTGCAATCATAAAAACTTGAAATTTTAAAAGTGGGGGGGCTACCGTGAAGTTGGCCCCTCACGAGTAAACAAAGCGCCACAAGTTCGCGTCCCGTTTGTGCAAGAACGAATGCGGAACAAACGAAACTTTTTGCGGAACAATCCGGAACAAACGAAGAACAAACGATTGCAATCATAAAAACTTGAAATTTTACAAGTGGGGGGCTACCGTGAAGTTGGCCCCCCCAATGTAAACATATCATTTGTGGGCCTATCAAAACGAAACAAACGAAATTTTTTGCGGAACAATCCGGAACAAACGAAGAACAAACGATTGCAATCAAAAAAACTTGAATTTTTAAAAGTGGGGGGGCCAACTTCACGGACGTTGCATCGTGTATAGTACCTGTCAAGGCCAAAGAAAGAGAGCTGGTGACAAAATCTGAGGGGTGAGTTGAAAGGTGTGTATGGTGGGGGTAGGTATTCGATCGTAGAGATCCTAGCAGGACATCGCTGAACTATTTTATACAATTGTATACCATTAATTACGATAATTCCATTAGGTTTATCAATTGGAAAAAAATACGTACCTTTATTTTAGCTTAAGGCCATATGTACAGAAAATTTTTTTTTCACCATTCAAAAGAGTTTTCTTCTATGAAATGTTACACACCATAAATATATTTTTATGTATTTTTTCTAACGAGCTATAAGGGTAAGAAACTTCCATTTTTACGTTTTCCAAATCAAGTTTTAGGCCACACTTTTTGAAATAAAAATTTGGAAATTTAAATTTAGTATCTTTAATACTATACCTATTTGATAAAGCTGGGATTTTACCGTAGGTAGAAGCATACTCTATATATGTATACTTAAAGTTCCCTTAAAATCAACACAATTCAACAATTGTTTACTAATACTAATCAATCTATAAATATTAAATATTAGTATTCATACGATTTATAGATGTGTATACTTAAGATAAAATATATATTCAGATTTAAATATGAAACGATTTACTGAATAACCTGATTTCCGTATGACATTAAAATATGCATTGAAATTCCAAGTTGGCTCGCCAGATCAAAACTTTGTAGGGAAGTGTAGCTTAGTTTACAAGACCGGGTGATAGCGCCCGCCTACACAATTCGCGCAACACACAGCGGCTACTCCAGCTGTATTATCACAGAAATCCAAGTAATCTGCCGTCTATGCGAGATTTCTGTTTGAACGATCATTCATAAGTTGTCTCTTGAAATAATTAGCCTCATGTTTTAGTGATATTGATCTTTATATCACTGCTGGAGTTATTTCATTATTGAAACATGTTGTAGTAATTTAAAGATTTGTGTTTTATTTGTGATCTTTGTGAACTGTAAAGAATATATATATAATTATTAAAATAATAAACAATGGTTTCTTCCATTACAAACTGGAAAACGTCAATCTTTGAAACCGAGAATGAGATTAATGTATTATATGGGCAGATAGGCTTTATGTTTATTTTATATATTAAGAGTTTTCCAGAATCAGTAACACAGAATATACAATTTAATAAACAATAAATGGCTGTAAGCGATAGCCCAAGGCTTCGACACATCGCATATCAAGAATTTTGAAATAAATACTTAACATTTGAAAGCACTTTTTATAGCCATTGTAAAAATAATCTTTTTCATGAAAAATAAAGTAATTTAGGCAGTTTATAGTGTTTTAATTTCTTAGCTATTTGAACTAGTTTAGTCGTTATTTATGCAGAAAAAGGCATTATTTTATATAACTTAAATTGGCAAAACTTATTAGCCTGAACACAACTTGTGAATGTGAGGAATGCCAAGCCTCCACCGTGGTTCGAATTCCACGTTAAACTGTAGGTCTTCCATTTCATTTCACAATCACCCTAACATTACACATTAGCGTAAGTGCGTATAACCCGAACGGGTAGTAAGACGCGGTGCTAATAATAATAATACCCTGAATACATTAATATACATATAGTAAAAATAGTTTCATGATCTTCAATTTAGTGAAAACTGCAATTATTATTATCAATTAAATTATCTATGTTTTAATATGTATTTATATTTTTAATTAGAGGTAAGAATATTTATACTGTCAGTCAGACTTAGATATTGGTTCATATGGGATTATCTGCATGATAAATTTTATTGATCATTTACATTTTAATTAACATTAAAATTTTGTGATTATCTACATTTTAAATCATCTGGACGATTTTCCTCAAATTAGTTAGGCATAGGCTATAGGTAAATATAATGTGTGCTTAGATGGTGATTATTAAAGCATTTATTTATATATATGCATTTTACCTTAAGTAGCAAACCCAAAAAGTCAAGTGGTTACAATTAAATTGATTATATTGTTCAAATATTTGATAATTTTAGGAATACTGCAAGTTTACACGGTTAAAAAGAATTATTGAATTCTAAGACATATACAACATCCAGAAGAAGGCCGAGAATTGATCAAATAATAAATATTACACCCCTACCAGAAATCGAGCCCGAAACCTTTTGCACTGTAGACCTTCCTGCTAGCAAGTGAGCTAACGTGTCGGGCTATGGTACTATCATTATATCACATGTATAGCCTATATTTTCTTACGTTCTCTCCCACAGCTGTAAAACTATTAATTGAGTGGCCTCTTGAAAATATGCTTGATAAGAAATAGATTTTTTTTATCACCTTAAAAATTGTGTGAATGCAAGAATCTACGTTTAAGCTGGCAATTTTTCCAGCATTTTATATGGCTTACATTTTGGAAACTATTATATTTGAATATTTAGGATTTCTCTGTTAATCCCACCTATAAGGGTATAATCAGGTCAAGTTAGAAGTAGTCTATAATGATGTTCCAAACAGTGAGATATCCTGTTGGGTACCTAAACAATATAGGAAGGTATAGTGTTCATTATTTATATATTTCGAACTCACTTAGAGAGTAATTTTAGGCCCAAGTATGATATTATAGTAGTAATTGATGTTTGCATTTGCAAGTGTGTAAGCACTCTGAATTTACTTAAAAGGAAAAACCGCTATTTACTATTGTAACGACAGTCTTTCTACCAATTTTTTTATTATTTTTTGCAAATAAATAATGTAATGAAATAATTATTTCATTCACAAAGGAATGTCGTTTATTACATATGAATCATAAAAAAATATGTGTGTGAAAGAGAAAGAAACTATTTTTATTTGAATTAATTTAATCAAAATAATTAAAGCATTACTATCCAAATAAGATATAGCTTATAAACTTATATATAATCGCTCTCCTATGATTTAGGCACTTTGAATTATTTAGTGATTAGGTTTGGAGGTTTGAGTTATTCTAGGGTGCAAGGAGAAGGAAACAAATTTTTCTAGTAAATGCACCCTATTTACGTGGAGAGTGGATGGGGAAACTATAGAAAGAGAACTCATGTGGCAAGCCACCTAAAAATATGTAAAAATTATATATTTTTATTATTTGTATAGGTAAATTATTAATAAACCTACCTTTTATTTTGTAAACTCGAGTTTATTGCTGCAAGTTCCTAGTAATTTTTTGAATAAATATTTTTGACCTGATTCACCAACTGATTCAAGTCCTTATCGAAGTTTATCTTTATATAATATATGCACACTTTGAAATAATATATTATTATATGTCACATGACTTGCATGAATGAACAATGTAATCATCAGTTTTGTTAAATTTTCTCTCTCTCTCTCATATATATATATATATAATTAAAACTTATATAGGTGTATAAAACATATTTATCTTTATAATACGCTTTATCTCTATTGCAAAATCATTAGTTGCCTGTTCTTGATTATAATAAATAATATAAATTTTGAGATAATTTAGGCCCTATATATTTTTTTCTATTACAGAGAAGACATATATGATACGGAGTACATGTCCGGTGTGGAATAACTCCCTCCCTCCCCAATTGATAACATTATTAGCTATAAGTATTCTGATGTTGAATGTACCGATTCAGAATTCCAAAGTTCTGAGGAAGGTGATAGTTGTGAGATTAATTCAATAGAAAATGAAGAATTTTGATTTGTATAGGAAAGTGATGATGACATACCTAGATTATTGATGAGAACGATACCTCCGTCAAAAATAATATAACAGGAATAGATAGATATTTAATATTTTCTTAACCAAATGTAAATAATCCCTTTTCCCCTACCCCCTCAAGAGAGCTCATAACTAGGTTACCCTAAAGTATTGACATCGCACCTTCCTTTTGTTTGCTACTATTACTGTTAAGATGTAGTAAATAGTATCTTGCAAAGAGACATGATTGGAAGAAAATGTCAATTATTCCAACTCTGACACGAAGAAGACTAAGAAATTCCTTGACGATAAAAATATTATTTTCAAATCAAAGTTTACTAAGCGGACTCAGAATAAATTTTCAAAAAACTTATTAAAAATATCTATAGAATAGCCTGAAATTCTAAAAAAATTGCTACAAATTTGCCAAAAAAACTAACTAAGAATTTAAACAAAAATCGAAATGAATGCACATGACTAAATCAAAAACGTTCTTTATAAATGGAAACTAAAAATAGCTATGCAATGAAGTCTTTTAACAGCTAAACTCTTGCATTCTCGTAAATATAATATTGATTTACAAAAAATTACTTTAAAATAATTCCCATCCCAACGCAACTTTTCACCGTTTAATTTCAGCGTCTAATCGGTTATGTGGATTTTACAAACATGACAAACAATTAGGATACATAGTTAATTTTCAACATTATCTTATTATCCCTACAACTGTTTGATTATAAAGAATAGGTTTGAGTACCTATGCATTATAAAATATCGATATCATTTAAAAATATACTAATTTAACATAAGTTCCTGGATATTATTCAAATTGGAATGGGCTACCGTGAAGTTGGCCCCTCTCCCCCCCAATGTAAACATACTATTTGTGGGATTTTTAAAAAAGAACAAACAAAAATTTGTGTCTAACAATACGGAACAAACGAGTGCAATCAAAACACCATGAATTTTTACAAGTTTTTTTTGAGGGGGGGGGGGGTGTTCCATGAAGTTGGCCCCTTATGAGTAAACAAAGTTTCAAATTCACGTACCATTTGTGCATGAACAAATACACATCAAACGAAACTTTTTGCGAAACAATCCGGAACAAACTCTATCGCAACCAGGTAAATGTCAATTTTCCAAAGTGTATGGGGGAGGGGGGGTCTATCGTGAAGTTAACCCCCAAATTCCAATATAAACACACCATTTGTGAATCTATCAAAATGGAACAAACGAAAATGTTTGCGGAACAATCCAGAACAAACGATTGCAATCATAAAAACTTGAATTTTTCATAATGATGGACCAACTATGGACGTAATTGACGGATATCCTGTCAGAAATGTAATCGAAGAGAACTCTACTGAATGTATTGCTCTTTTTGCAAGCTTATAAACACATCCCAGCCCTTGCTACTCAGATGCTTCATCACTGACCAGCCAACGAAATTATCAAACTCTAAGTTCAAACAGTTGACCCACGGAGTATCAGCTTACGTCTGTGCCTCTGTGCCGACAAAACAAGGCTGCTTGACGTACACTAGCGTAATAAAGCTGAAGTCATGTATCCATGCGAAGCTCTAGAGTTGCGAGTGGTAGTAATGCCCTTAAGCTCTGTGATTGTATAGGAAGAAATTTGATCCTACTCACAAGGGAAAAAGTGCCAACTTTGAATCAATTTACTAAATTAATTACTAAGATATATTCAAATATCTTCCAATACAAACATATAACTTTATTTGATTTACAAGATAAAAAATACCACACACTTCTGCGATGTTTCATAATCCCGGAAACTGTGCCAGAAATAGGCAATATTTTTGCGCTTTATTCAGCCCTTCCATCCCATCTTTACTCCCTCTTAAGCAGAACAACTCCCGCTGATGAGGTGGAAAGCTTGTGATTGGTTTAGAGCTAGTCACGTGACCAAGTTTCTGTTTTGCGCTAGTTTTTCGGTGAACGTGCGAATCCACAGACCAATCAAATCTCAGAACCGACCATCTAAAATCAGTGCGCATGCGCATTTGACAACGCATGCGCTCTGCAGCCAGAAGCAAGCAGCTTCGTTTGCCTTTGTGAGGAAAAACATCAGGAGAATTATCTAAAATGTATATGTGTATCCACTCGAAAAGAAATTATGTTGATAATCAGCTGTTTAAGCTTGCATTGCACTGCATCATTGGTCAACACACAGCGTGTGAATTGCTGAGACGTTTAACAATGGTAATTGATGTAAAGTTTATAAACTAATTAAGAATTCTCGGTACATAATTTTGCTCACTTTTGGAACTTATTAATCACAGCACAGCATTAAAACCTAAGAAGTCTAAAACTCCAAATTTTTACCACAAGTAGCTATCATACAATACTTTATTTCCCCCTAGTTTCAGGTTTTTTTCAGTTCCCCCACCCAGGATATTGAGGCCTGAATATTTAAAAATTTGAGGGAGCGGCCATGTCTATTGTAAAGTGGTCAGGTCTCTAGACCATTTCTTTTAAATAACTAAATTAGTTTGACATTATTTACATGTTAATAGGATCATACTGAACACCTTATTGTTTTCCATTTGTCTAGGCCTAATTTAAGCTCTATGTTAGAATCAAATGTTTTAATCATATTTAAGTGTGGGGTTTAAAATTAATCATAAGTTGTCTAAATCTTAACCAAAGTTGTAAGCAATATATGTTTTAAATTTCAAATCATTAACTTCATTTTTCGGCCTTTAACTTTTAAATTTGGTATTATTCATTTTCGTAAAGTCTTTGTGGGAATCTTAGCTTCATCTAAATTTATTACTTTTACTTTTCACTTGCTTTTTAATTTTATCTGTACCCGGAAGCTGTGAGGTGCACCTGTGTCTTGCACGTGTGGCCTCACAGTGGAAAGGGAGGTTTGGCGCGAACTGCTAGCCAATCAGCACCCCCGATTAAGCGTCTGTGTTTGACCCTAAGTAGAAGGGAAGCGTCAGATGCAAGGCACTTTCGGTTCAGCACGCGAGTCATGAAGAGGTGCTGGGAAACTTCCCGGTCAGCACGCGAGTAGAAAGGACGGGTATTGTAAAGTTCTAAAAGCGTGCGTAGAGATGGGTGGGAGGAAAACTAGACCATGTGGCTAGAGGCCCACTGCATTAATTATTTATCATTTTCATGTAATAAGTATTCTGATTCATCTTTACCTTAAGTAAACTAGTGCAAATATCTTAAATGTTTCTCCATAGTAAAACTTAAAACTTCTACTTCACAAGTTCCATTTCTTTAATCGGCGACGTCCTCTACCCCCACCATTAAGTTAAGTAACCCCGAGATGCTCTACCAAACAAACTGACTGCCGTGGACCGATGATAAGCTGAGAAGGTGAGGATGAGAGGTGACTAGGTACACTATGACTTAATAAAATGAGATAGGGAAATTTCTAAGTCTTGAAATTTCATAGAATATGACATTGGGAAGTTTAAAAAATGGTGAAATTGTAAGATATAGATTCATCTCCTTCGTGCCCTTTAAAGGCTTAAAAACTGCATTTTTAAAAAAAACCTGCGCTGAACTTTAGGCTAAATTTCAGCCATTTAGATTATATTTAGACAAAACTTACAATGGCATGATATGTAGTCCACTTTAAGAGCAGAATAATGGTTCCAGTCCTAAGTTTCTAAATCTTTTATTTACCAAGATATTTAAGTTTTTGTAAACGTCAAAATACATCATATTTAGCGTCGGCCATGTTGGAAAGGTGGCAGTGCCGGAAAAACTGGTAAGAATAAATTTAAAATTTTTTTAACTACTGGACCATGTAGGAACATATGCGCAAAATAATAAAAAATTTAAAAATGGTCATGCAACCACTACTGGGTGAATTCATATGGAATGACCCTTTATCCAATGTTACAGACTAGCTCAACTGAGAAACCTCCGGTTAACGTAACTCCCCGCTTCCTAATTGTATAAAATATTCCCTCTCATCTTTATTTGGTAATTGGTAGTAATAAAAGTCACATTCTATATCTACGTCCTCAAGTATAGGTACCATAGAGGCTTTATTTTAAAAGCATATCATGGTTGGTCAAGCTAGTATTTAAGACAGGTGTGAATGCCGTGTGCAGAGGACACAGACAAGGTACACTACCAGAATCAGAGCCTCTAGGTTAAAATGGCTGCCCTAAATGGTAGAGCTTCTGTCCTTCAACAAGGGAATTGCTACGTGCAGTCCCAAGTGACAATATCGCCATCAAGCTGACATTTAAAAAAAGCAGTTTAAAGATGGTTTTTACAGGAGAACAGACCAAAGTTGCCTTATAGTGTCAACAAACCTGTTTTCACAATCCTAGGTTCAGGTAGCGGCCCCACCCTTTTTCACATAATACAACCCCCCAAATGAACCTACTCAGCTGCAAATTACAAAGGAAACGTGGAATACAATGTTCCTTTTTCTTGTTCAAGCCAATATTCCAAACGTTTACCAATTGTCTATTCTTAAACAAGTTTCAAATACTGTCGACTTGTTACTTGTCTGAAAAGGTTTGTTCATGGTTAGGGGATGAGTGAGTTGGGAGGAAAGGGGGGGGGATTGCAGATAACTGAACTATTAGGCGAGTTCTCGAGATTGACTTGGCTACGTCTTGGTATCAAGTGTTTACGGCCAAGTGGTTCTGACCAAGGTAGAGTGCGAAAACGATTTTGAGATGTTTTTCTTAAACAAAAGTGACGGTTGGAGTGGAGTAGATTTAGCAGCTGGTAGGTGCTATTACATGTACTGCAAATCGAGGGAAAATGAGCTTTTTAATGTTATTCTTAGTTAGATTGGTGCTTATTTCGACTAGTCCTAATATTTACACAACATGTCAAGCTAAACATATCATTCCGAAAATAGCCTTAAGAAAACATGAGGTACGTGTGTAATATTAAATAGCCCTAAATCATATATTACTCACTTTCATCCATAGTTAAACGGTTTTCAAGTACCTACATAATGTCATGCTAGCACTTGCTATCCATTTTAATTTACAAAAACTTAAAACTCAACTGACTACGAAGTTATACAGTAAAACCTTGGATTGCGAGCATAATTCGTTTCGTAAACGTGTTCATAATACAAAGCACTCATATATCGAAGTGAATTTCCCCCATAAGAAATAATGGAAACTCAGATGATTCGTCCCACAACCCAAAAATATTTAATCTAAAAATGATTAATACCTTTTTTTATTTTTTTTATTTAAATGTAACTGTACTGTAATCAAATTTGTTTATTACATTTAATGGTGGCTGGTGTGAGGTAGACGAGAGATGAGAGGAGGAGGTGTGTTATTGTTTAGGACAACTTTCACTGTCACTAACGGAATCACTGCTATATGTTGGATCACTGGAATATGTTTATTTTTGTGCGACGTTAACAAAGAACCTATCCAATGACACTGCTTGGCAGACAAAGCGTAACCATAGTACTACTCGTATTGCAAGATATCGCTCGTTTATCAAGTTAAAATTTATTGAAAATTTTTGCTCGTCTTACAAAACACTCGCAGACCAAGTTACTCGCAATCCAAGGTTTTACTGTACTCATTTAAATCTAACATAAGAAGTGATTCTGTTTTGAGATTGACGCGCAAATTCTCAGCTCATTGATCGTAGCCATAATCTTTAGTCTAGTCAAGGAAAAACGTTACCAAACCGAGCTCTGGTATCGTCTTGGTCATAAAAAATTTCGTTAACATAGGTACCAGGTCAACCACGAAAACTCTCCTATTATGTTCGGACCGCTACCCCTTTACAACGAACAATTTGAAAGTGAGTTGTTTCACTTGTAAGTGCTGTCATCACTTGTTATCAATTAGAATTGCAATGAACACTCCTCGGTACCCAAGGACTCAACCTGACTCAAGGAACACAGCAAAACTCCCGTTAGACTGAGTGTCTGGTGTACCGTACCGTACACCTTGTCTATGGTCGAGGGTATCTTATCTCGTGCCATGTGTTCACCAGCCCTGGGATATTATCGCTCTCAATCACGTGGTCATATTATTGTTTTTCTAGCCTTGTTCCTTCTTATCGACAGATTATTGTTGATAGGATGGGTGAAGTTCAAGGTGATACGTCTCGAGTATTTACAAAGTTTCTTTTGTATACTTGTTTAAAAGATAACATTGATACACCGGCTAAGACAAAGGTTATTCAAAGAGATTACTTCTATATAAGCTTAAATATAGTAAAACTTTAACTTATAGGAACCAGATTAAATAATATTTGGTAGCTTATTTAGGTTCCAGTCAAACTTTGATCGCAGTATAAAACACATTTTAGCTGGCTTTATAAATAATATATTTACATTTTTAGTCAAGAGAAATGAATCACTATATCTTTGAAATAGTTCTAGTGATTTCGTCTGTGACAAATTACTGTAAGTACAATACAATAAAATATTTGGTTTTAAGTAAAACTATTTTATATAATTTCAAAGTAATATTGCCATTTTTAGTCTTTATACTCTATAGTATGTCTTGGCGGGCCGTTTCATTGTCAACGTGTCATTTCACGGCCAACGTTATATGTGTGTATTTTGCGGCACCATACAAACTGCTAGACAACAAACTGCTCGACAAGCTATAAGAAATTATTTTGAAGGCTAGGTGGGTCAAGTGGCCGACACGACTTGGACCAACTGCTAGACAAGCTCAGGTATAGGAGTACAAAGTGATAGACAACCAAGTGGTCGACACGAGAGAACAAATCTGTAAACAGACCAACTGCTAGACACGCAGAAACGACGTGGACCAAGTGATCGACACGAGCTGGACCATGTGATAGACAGCCAACCGGTAGACAAAATGAAAACAATTATTTGAAAGGCTGGGTGGGTCAAGTGGCCAACACAACTTGGATCAACTGCTAGACAAGCTCAGGTATAGGAGTACAAAGTGATAGACAACCAAGCGGTCGACACGAGAGGACCAACTGCTCGACAAACTTTGATATCATCCAGTTAAGAGTGGGCTAAGTGACAGAACAGTTAATTCATTGCACAATTGTCCTTATTTACACTCAAATAATTTTTTCCCCCCAACGCGTCAGCTTAACCTTACACTTCTTGACATATTTTTGTAGGGTTTGCTAAAGTAAAAATGTAGGTGAAAATAACTCGAACTAATGATGACCTTATAAAAGAAAATCATGAATTGAACAGTCGTAAATAATTCTGCAACGCTGGCTGCAACATTAAAGAACAGCGAGCGCTGGTCCACACTTATGAACTATCTTATTTTTATATTAATAGATTCGAGGTGAGGAGGGTATAATTTAGAGAAAATATACCCGCTTTTTCATGAAGAAAGAGCTGAAAACCATTGAGTAAAAATTCCTTATTGGCGTTTATTAAAACTTGAAATTTGACAAGAGTTTTAAAATAGTATGTAAAATTAGTAACCGGCAATAAGCGACAATAAAAAGGATTTTTATTGTTTTTCAAACAGATAATTTTAATTTATTTAGTGCCACATATTTTTTGTTTTAGCACCGCGTTATACTAGAGTTACTACCCGTTCGGATTATACGCCTATATACTAACTACGCTAATGTGTTTAGGGATGAGTAAGGTTGCATATAGATGAACTGCACCCGATTTTTCGTGTAGTAAGAGTGGAAAACCATTTATGAAAATCCACTTTTAGTCCACCCGACTGGGATCGAGACCCGATCTCCCTTTCATCAGCAATCAAGTCTATTGCGAGAGTAGCGCGTTAGATATTGCGGCCACCGAAGCAGAGGCTACTTAACTCATTGGCCGTTAAGGGTATTCTCAATTCTTCTAACTATTCAACCAAGAATATAGAGGATAGGGGCAAGGTTTTATCTATATTCAAGATAATTCACCAAAATTCCTCTATATGAATAATAATAAGTTACTTTAACAAAATGTTCAAATCTTCATTTTCTTGATAAGGTTCCTTGACTTGTTAAATTATAATATCTAATTAAATGATATATTTTCTTAAGCATTATATCATATCACCTAGGTTAAGCTTATAAATATAGTTACCATAATATATAATGATCAAGTAATTATCTCCCGCTAATAACATAATACTATAAAAATAAACTTACAAATTGCAAGCATGTAACAATGGTCATTGCTTTATTCCCTCATTCACTGCAGTGCTACCCGCGTCGGTAGTTGTGTGATCACAAAGCATCGCTCGCGTATTACATTGAATTGCCGGTAGCAAAGAGACCGGGTTCGAATCCCAGCTGGGTATACTGACACATTAAAAAAATTCACCACACCATTGCATTAGAGGTGATGGGTAAATTTAATATTAATTTAGTGTTTCTACAGTATTTTTTATTAACAAGAGAGTAGGTATATTTATTTTAGCTACATCCTATATTTATTTATTTAGTTATTTTACCATCGTGTTTTACTACCCACTCGGATTTCGGATTATAAGCATATGAACTAATTACGCTTATGGATTAATAATGACAGTTTATTTATACAAAGTGAACCCGCATATGCATGGAGGGAAAATGGAAAACCACTTAGGAAAAACTACTCTTGGTACACCTGGCCAAAGCCATTTGTTAATTTTCAGAATATGATATCTAGATGCGAGTAAATTCTCACTAGAACTTAATAATAACTTTGGCTATTTGATTCTTAAATATGCGATCCCTTACAATTATGTTAATGGTACGAGTGGCAGCAATAAGCCAACTACCAAGTCAAAGGTGGCTGCGTTATCTGATGGCTCGTGATATTAATAAAATCACACATTTGTAGCCGACGATTTCCGTAGGTCCATAATAGACTCTGCCTTAAAATATGATTGTAAAATGTCCCTGAGCACGGGATGATTCTTGGATAGCTCAGTGGGTAGAGCATTGGCGTACTAAGCCAAAGGTCCCGGGTTCGATTCCCATGTCCAGGTGTCATTTTTCAAATTTCAGAGCAAATCAAGTATTTTTCTAGTGGAATATTTATATAGATTTAATTATTAATTTCCATATTTTCTCGCTGCACCGCTGCCTTGGCACCCCATTGAGAACGTCTGGCTTAGAATATAGAAAAGTGATTCCCAAACTGTGGTACGTGTACCTCCCGAGATACGTGACGTAAAACTGAGTCTTATTAATCATAAATTATTATATGACAGTAGTAAGTTTGATAGACAAATTAACGCAGATTTTGACGTAAAGTGATGGCATTTATTAGACTTTATTTTCATCTATTAAGGTTTTGTTTAATTTACTGCTAGAGCTTTGTTAACATTTGGATCGACCGTTTATACTTTGCAAGACAACATATATACGTATGTGTGTGTATTTCATTTCATAAAGAGCTGGAAAGGGTATGTTGGTTAGGGGCCGTCCTTAAATTACGTTAAGCCTTTTTTCATGATTTTCGACCCCCGCTCTCCCTCCCACACCCCACGTAAGGTACCGTAAGATTTTCCATGACACCCCCCGATAAAAATCCTTACGTAAGTTAAATTCTGACTCCCCACCCCCTCACAAGAAAACGTAGTGAAATACTGAACCTTCCTCCCCCCCAAAATCTCTACGTAATTTAAGGACAGCCCCTTCGGCCATGGCCCCTAAAATTGGCACACAACTGACCAAAGTTCGTGAAATACTGGTATAAATCTTTTTACAGGTTTTACAAGCTAAGAGATAATAGCGCCCCGAATCGTACCCAACCTTAATTCACATCTAGTTAGGATTTAGGACTAAGAGAACTCGACTCTATTGGGATTCAAACTGACAAACTAATCACATGTTATTGGTCAAAACGATTTGACGAACTTGACACTGCCCGAGGCCTCTAATAGACCACCCTAGTCTTTTGTAACTATTGATAATCTCCAGACCAAAGGTTCACTTTTATTTGTTCGTGACCCTTTTTCACTAAGCAAAATAACTAGCGAAACCGGGCAGTAATAGTGTTATGTTGAGATTTTTTATACTCTAGTGTTAGTATTTTAGATCAAATGAGAAATAAAAGTAATTAACATATATATGACAAAAAATCACCGCGTTTTACTTCCCGTCCGGGCTGAATGAATGTATATTAAAATTACGATATTGGGGTGGTGGTGATGAAGGTAGAAGTAATTACAGGAAATGTACCCACATTTGCGTGGGAAAATAGAAGGAAACAACTGAATAAGATATATCCAAAATACCTTCAGCAGGGATTTGAACCCCCACCTCTCCGTCAATGACAAGTCAGTCTATTGCGCTAATGCGAGAAAGACGTCTTCTTAGAGCATGTGACCACTAACACGGTAAATTGCTATTTTTGATAATTACCAAGCTACCCAAAAATTTACACTAATGGGAGAAATAAGGAAGTCAAATGTCGCCGTATGTCGGGAGGCATGTGTACAATTTCAACAGACTGTATATTTCCACAAAACTATGATTTCACTCTCTCCCTTTATATAATATA
Source organism: Timema podura (assembly GCA_033556935.1). Lineage (NCBI taxonomy): Eukaryota > Metazoa > Arthropoda > Insecta > Phasmatodea > Timematidae > Timema > Timema podura. Next base: position 113,429,762 of record JAVRXN010000009.1, read on the forward strand.
AACATTCATACACATAAAGAAAATATTGTAATCGTTAACATTCTCGGCCTCTAGATTCTCCGACTATTTTTTCGCTTATTTTGGACGTGTCAGACCGAAGCGTCTTGCTGGCTGGGATGGCTAGGCTAATTTTTCTGCTCGAGAGTATGATTGTATCTTGACGTTTTATCTCCTCACATTTAGTCCAACTTGTGTCGCCCACACATTTTACAGTCCGGTGGGCACTACACTTCTTATCTCTATCAGTTCTAGGAAAAGTTTGCTTGCGGCCTTGACTGATTACCGGTCAGCCAGCCTCCCATTGTTTAAACCAGTGGTTTTCAAACTTTTGCATAGTTGTCTTTGAAATTATCGCGACCCCCCTACGAGCGTTCATATCCTAGTTAGCAAATTATTATTTTCACTGACTCTTACTACTACCCATCGGACTATCCGTATTTATTTACACTTTTGGGTAGGTTTAGTTTAGATGAAATGTACCTTTATTTGCTTGGATAGAGAAGAGGGAAACTGTATAGGAAAAAATCAACCCCGGTTAGAATTTGAATCCTGACCTCATCACCGACAAACCACATAAGCCAGACGTTAAGCCCACGTGCTTGAATTAATTATTATAAATTGCTTATATGAATGATTATACGAATTCAACTAAAATGTCTCAAAAGCGTCTCAACCAGCCCAGCGAATATTTTGGAAGTTATTCTGGCAGCGCCCCTTGCCTGAACACAAGACTGTTAAAGTAAACTAAGTCAGCAAGCTACTCTAATAGAAACCTAATCATAAATTCAACAGTTTTTATCATTTTAACCACTTCCATATCTATTTGAATTTCGCACCTTCCTATAATCATTATAATCACTTTAAAAACTAAACATAAAGCTATTCCCTCAACAAGCTTTACGACCTCGCCGAAAACATGCCACGACCCCGAAAGGGGTCGGGACCCCCAGGTTGGAAACCACTGGTTTAAACAAAGCAGTAATGCTGCCAACCTGATGACTGCAATTCACTAGTTTGTATAACATTAGCAACGCCATATATTTTGAGAGCTGAAAGCTCAACACACCGCCAGAGAGGATAGGCAAACCCTTAAGGGTAGTCTATCGATGGGTGATTGTTTTGAATTCCCAAGTTTTCGAACGGATCTAACGATTTTGCTTGAAATGTATATGTAGGTGTTGTTTGACCTCATAAATAACATTGTATGCCTGGTGTAGGCTACCCTCATTTGCATGGAGGGAGAGTGAATACCATTTATGAAAAACTACCCTCAGTACACCCGATCGGTATTCTAACCCCGATCTCCCTGTCATCGGCAGTCTAGTCGATTGAGTGTGATGCCTTAGACCATGCTACCTCTGAAGCGGGTTGTATAGAAACAGAGAAGCGGAAAAATGTTCAAAAATGCACCTAATTTTCAAACGCGTGAGCTACATACTAATAAAATATTTATGCTGACTTTCTTGACATAATAGATTTAAAAACAAGTTCACACACTTTAGATTTACAATCTTGCGAAATGACAGGAATATTATTATTAGGCGAACTGAACTAGATTCAACATAATACATACACAGTATCTAGTAAAATACACCAAATGTAGGCCAATATCCGCATCGAAATAACTTCTACTCTTTTAAAAACGTTTAGCAATGCTTATATTTAAATAAGAAATGTAAAATAACTTTGTTGAGTATTTTATTTGCCATTATAAGTTGCATTTCACACTTTGTAACAACCATAAACTCATACCGTTTGTCACACGGTCTAATAAGGCTTAAGAGTAGCTTGAATAAGAGTAAGCATTCCGACTGAGTGGATTGGGCTGATAATTATCACCCTTGTGGTTTTTACATCTTCCTTTTACACTAATGCGGGATTATTTCATCTTAACTTAGCTCCTTATTAATAAACCATTAATAAACCTGGTGCTAACGCAACATCAACCAAATGTTCTTAGTTTCGGTGTTTGATGGTCTAAGGCCTCACTTTCATAATAAATTGGACTGCCAATGACGGGGATATCGGGGTTCAAATTCGGTCGGGTGTACGGAGGGTGGTTTTTCATTAATGGTTTACACTCTCCCTACATGCAAATGAGAGTACACATCTCATAATAACAACATTCTTTCTGTACTCCATTAGTGTAATTATATTTTGTTTAGCACCGTGTCTTACCACCTGTTCGGGTTATACGCTTATTTACTAGTTACGTTAATGTGTTAGGGATGAGGAAGATTGAATTTATAGGTATTGCACCCGAATTTGCGTGGTCGTAGAGTGGAAAACCTTTTGAGAAAAATCACCCTCACTGCACCTGAATGGGATCGAACCCTGATCTGCCTGTCTGTCCTAGGCAGCCAGTCAATTGCAAAGGTAGTGCTTAAGACCATGCAGTCATCGAAGCAGACTTTAATTAGTTCATATGTGTATTAACTGAATGGGTACAAATACACGATGACAAAAATTACGGGAAAAATTTTTACAATCTATCACTAACTAGTTATACTTTTAAACTTTTTTGAATGATTCTATTTTGTTGAAAGTTACAAAATAGTGCTTTTGTTAAGAAGGTATGTTGAAAGTAAGGGTGGATGGAGCCTACATAATCTACCAACTTAGTTTCTGGCAGTTGCTCTTTTATATAAGATGGTATTTAATCTTGTTAATCCTTAAAGTATGATTTTACAATTTATAACAAATATTTGTCTCCATTCTTCAGATCCGATAACTCTTTTCATTAAGTGAAACGTTCTATATTCTCAGATACCATATTTTATGTATCAAAACCTATTATTTATTCGAAATTATAACACAGCTAGCGTTAAAAATATTTTTTGAAGAGTGCAACGTGTAAGTAAATTATTAAAATTAAAAACATTATGGTTTAAGTTTATACACGTATAAGTGGACTTCACACTTTTTTGGGCTAATTAAATCCAGGGGGTTGGGAGGACAGAAATTTATGGGAGGGTCAAGACCATTCTAATACACAGCTTTCTACGCCCATGTTTATCATTTTGTTAGCTATGAAATAACTTGTCTGTCACTTGAGCCACTCTTAGCTGGATGATATCAAAGTTTGTCGAGCAGTTGGTCCTCTCGTGTCGGCCGCTTGACTGTCTATCACTTTGTCCTCTTATATGGGAGCTTGTCTATCACATGGTCCAGCTCGTGTCGATCACTTGGTCCACGTCGTTTCTGCGTGTCTAGCAGTTGGTCTGTTTACAGATTTGTTCTCTCGTGTCGACCGCTTGGTTGTCTATCACTTTGTACCCCTATACATGAGCTTGTCTAGCAGTTGGTCCAAGTCGTGTCGGCCACTTGACCCACCCAGCCTTCAAAATAATTGTTTTTATTTTGTCTACCGGTTGGCTGTCTATCACATGGTCCAGCTCGTGTCAATCACTTGGTCCACGTAGTTTCTTCGTGTCTAGCAGTTGGCTGTCTACCACTTTGTCCTCTCGTGTCGACCACTTTGTTGTCTATCACTTTGCCTGCTCCCGTATTTTGCGTGAAGGTACCTTTTATGCCCTAGGCAAGAGATAAGATTGAAGATTGGCTTTGCCGAAATTTGACCTCTAAGGGGTGAACAAGAGAGGTTGAACGGTATAAAAATCCACTTATGTAGATTTTAAACCATGGGGCCAAGGAACATAGAATTTTAAATTGAAGGTTACTTTCTAGAATTGGGTGAGAATATTTTAGGGCTTTTTTAAATTTCATCCTCTTAAGAGGGTGGAGAGGGGGATAAAAGTGTGAGACTCACTTATCACCGTTTCCCCGACCCCTGGGCTTGGAAACCCGATATTTCGATTGGCAGAAAGCTAGCGGGATTCCCACACATCACCGTACTTACTTACTCTATGGCATAAGGAGCCCAAAAGTTCATTGTCACACTTACAAAAATATACTACCTATCCTTATCTTGAGCTAGTTCTATCCAGTCCACCTCATTAAACCTTATCTCTTTCAGGTCCGTTCTAATGATATCCCCCCATCTGCGTCTAGGTCTTCCCAGTGGGTTTTGCTAGTCAGTAAAACCTGAACAATGTTCTAGAATCACTCATTCGCGCTCCATGTCCTGCCCACCTTAATCTACGAGACTTTATTATCCTAGCAATGTCCTGTTATTAGTACAAGGTATATAACTCATCATTATGTACCTTCTCAACCCCCCTAGTAGCCTCTTCCTTTTTGTATCAAATATCTTCCTAGGAGCCTTCTTTTCTAACACCCTAAATTAGTTTTGGTCATGTAAGGTAAGCAGATGCGCGCACACGGACGGTATAGGGGGTCCAGTGGGTCCGGACCCCTCTCCCCCCGGGTGAACATGATGGATAAATAAAATATATTATTTATCATTACAGTAAGTAGCTAGATGTAACGCTTGCGGCCCTCTAAATATCATAAAATATTTTCGCAGCCTCCTTGTTTTTACTAACATATTAATCATTAAGATTTATTCTAAAATAGTGGCTTTATTTACTGATTATAATAACAAACAAATAAAAAACAGAAATTAACTTACCTAAATGTTTTTAATGGGACCTCTGCTGTTGAACACTTTCCACTAATTTGTCTAATCTTCTTTCACTTGTATTACTTAATGCTATTCACATGCAGGAGTCGATTCGGAGACGATTTCACTGCTTTGTTTTAATATTTACAATTGTGGAAAATCCCTTTTCACACAAATAAGTAGAAACCATGGACAGCAAATTTTGAATAGCGATGGTAAACAGT